>CM057001.1:90813963-91368963 GCA_029891345.1 Dryococelus australis | reverse complement strand
GAACCTACTCCTTTTAATAAACAGACAAGTATTTGTCATGTGATCAAGAAAACGGATCAGATAGGTTGAAATTTCTCGGCAGTCGGCAGTCGAACAGTCGAAGATCAAGTTAAACGATCTCCGACTGCCCAACTGCCAACTGCTGTTTGGGAATGGGAGTATACACGTTTTGGAAACATCTCGGCAAACTTCGTGTAGCTAGTAGGGTATATGTGTACTTTCAGAATGTTCTTTTTAAAAAATATAAACAACCTAGAAAAACCTAGAATGCAGTATGACGGGGCAAGGTTGCCTTTAAAATAATTTCTAACATAAACGAGAAAAGTTGAAAAATTCTCGTGAGGTCAGTCGAAAATGTGTACACCCAGAAATTACAACAATAATTGGTAAATGCATCATCATGTAACAAGCTGAAAATAAATTAATATGAGAAGGTATCATCGAAGACAAATTCAATATGTATCCTCAATTACACATTCAATCAGCTCATTCTAAAGCACCAGTAATTACTGTTGAATTAATTAAGGTCTCTCATTTCACAGAACTAACTTATTGCCCAATTTTAATACAGATTAAAAATAACGCCACTGGTGAGATAAGTTTGCAGCTATTAGATTTGCCATCATAGCAAGCTTGCTATTATTGCTAATTTCTACATAATATTTTTGATGAAACTTCAGTGTAGTCTTTATTAATCTGTTTACTATTCATAGCGTTGTAGTGAATCAGAATTACACTAAATTTGTAACTAAGGATTATTTGATACTTTTTTTTAAATATATTATATAGCAAAATATAGCGGTATGATATAGCTAAAGTTTGTTTTTAAAATTATTACAAGCACTGAAGAACTGTTTATTTGTGCTGGCATCATTAAACTTGTAAATACTTTGTAAACAAAAATCTCTGAACGACTACAGTACCGTAATTTAAAATTTAAGCATCATCATTGGAAAGGCACCACGCCGCATTAGAAAGACACGCAAAATATTTTCCACTAATGAGTCAGAAAGCTTTCAGGAAGACAATGTCTTAGATGTGCCCAGGAAGGTCAGGATGAAAAGAAAATAAATCCCATTAATGGAGCAACGTTAAAGTGCATGGTGGTCGAGAGAACAAAGTTCGCAGAGAAAAACTGTTAGGCCGTAGACACGACAAACAAAACATGCTTTCGGCGTACGGCAAGATAAAAGGGCAAGGGAGCTCGAGTGCTATCAAGACCCTTCTCTTGGCACATTTAAAAGTTACCCAGAACGAAGGGAGTTCCCTTTTTCGACGACGAAACTCCGGAATAGCGGTACCTAGATTTTCCTTTGGATCAACATCTTGTTAACATTAAGTTTTCTATACAGATTGCAAAAGTCGACATTGGTTTTAGAATATTATACTGCAAAAATTGTGTGTACTTTTCAAAGAAAAGTTCTTAGGAACTTGTAGCAAAAAAAAATTGTATGGCTACAAAAAGTTTTCATATATATATATATATATATATATATATATATATATATATATATATATATATATATATATATATATATATATACACACACACACAACGTGTGTCTAAAAACCAACGACAAACTTTAGGAGGTGATTCTTTATGAAGAGTTAACTTGAAAATATATAGGACACTTTGTACCTAAATAAAATATTAAGGGAGTAATGAGCCCTTGAAAATCGCATAATTGTAATTTCCCGAAATATCGGAAACTAAATGACAATGCTCCTAACATTGTTTTCGGTTATCGGGATCCTCAACATACAGCAATAATTTGTTTATACCTTCCACGGCAATGAAAATAACAGGTGTGGCCACCCTCTTATTGTAAACAACTTTTGTACCGTCGGGATATTGGTAACGTTTGATGCTGGTTTATTGAACAGTGTCACTTAAGTAACAAAAATGGTCCTCTTGATTGCAAGTGCGTAGGACCCACCGTCTTCGTTTAAAACACACATGAAGTGTCGGCCCAGTGTTACAGACCCTAGCACGTAGGCGACACTACCTTCATTAGTCTGTGGTTGGGTGCAGGTTCAATGCACAAGCGATGGTGGAAGACATTTTAACACTTGCTGTAAACAACATGTTACACACATTCATAACCTAACAGCACCCAACCAGTAAAACCAATATGAAACATTCAATTCTGCATGTTCCGACTGAAACAGTGTCCGCATTTTTTACATTAAGATTCGGTACCAAGAATTTGTACTCGCCATGTGTGTAATGTCCTTCATTAACTGGGAAACTCTTAATATGGTCTGGTCTTCTACTGATAAGGTCACATCGGCAGGCACTGCATTGGCAGATCGCTGTTTACTACGCATATCTTGTGGTGCTTTACTGGAAACTGACAGGTCTCTGAGTTTTCGTATTCTGTCATCGGACACACCATAGACAGATAAAAATACAGACTTACACACTTGTACACGTCCAGCAGAGCTAGACAACCAGTATTTCTAAGTATGGTCTTTGGGTTTCCTCTTCGAGTCACTGTTGTCTTCTGACAACCTCAGGCGTTTTCTTGCAATGGGATGCACTTCTATTTGGCTCTGCAAATACACATCTTGCTCATTTTTGTGCCAAAACTCAGAAACTTTGTATATAATTCCATCATGTTTTCAGAGCTGATTTTACTGGCCATGCATTTAAATTTGCATTTGCAACAATGTATCAGTGCCATTAATAATGTGTACTGTACTTCAAGAATAACAACAAACAATATTAGACAGTGTTTGAATTGGCAGATTGTGTTGACAAAATGCGTACGTGACCCGATGTTTGTACAAAATGATAATGTATTTTGGGTTTCCATATTTGGTATTTTGGTACGTAGAGAACATCAACAAAACCACAATAATATACAAATTACCAAAATCGCCATCATACTAATAAATATGTTTTCATTTTGAGGTAGCAAACAGCACTGGTTTTATATTTGTACACACAAGTATTACAACGTATAAATATTTTTTCGTATAAATAAATACACTGATATATTCACTGTCATTGCCAGTAAACATATAATTTTCTTGTAAATGTAACATCATTTATACAGAACCTCTAAATGTTATCACCATAACAGGAAAATTAACTATCAGAAGTTTCCACATTGAACCATACCCACTCGCTATTTGGCGATTGCGTATGTTTTGTAATTATGTTGTAATAATGCATTTACATAATTACAACAATTTCCAACTCGAACACAGCCTTAGTTTACCAAAGAATGAATAATACATGTTACTTACTCTCAATCATAACCTTGTTCTCATCTCTTAACACTGTCACCTCTGTAGTTCACGTTACTTTGGTTATTCAGTCTACATTATTTTATTTTCTCACGTTTGTGAATCACATATTTTGTTCCTTTTCTTCATTTAGGTAAACTTATCTCACTACTTATGGATTTCATTTTTGTTTTGAATCGTTGACACTTTACACACACAGAAACAGACAACACCACACACGACTTTGTACTGATTGTTGCCAATGCACATTTACAACACAAGGATAAAGCAGAAACAAAGAAACGTGTGGTACATATTGCCAACCTCACAATTCGAATACAAACCCCTCATGTTCAGGACATGAGGGGTTTCTGAACAAAACAATATTTCTTGTCACCTCGTGCAACCACAGTTTACAGAGGACATGGGGTGTTTTCACACAAATTAATGTATCTGTATAAACTGTATAGTGTGATGGCACAAACTCAATTTTGCTCAAATATGGACTTGAGGGGTTTCTGTACCAAGCGATTCATACAGAGTGTATCTAAATTCGACCGACAACCTTCGACTGTAGGTTAATCACGAAACAATAAATAAAACACATTTATACAACCTACGGTCTAAAGTCAATACTAAGGATGGTGCACAACCTTGAAGTTGGACCGGGAACACATGTTTATTGCAAATATTGGAGATAATATTTTAGATGGAAAACCGATTGTCTGGTTGATTGTTAACTGAACAAAGATCTTGAAACTTCACAATACTTATTGTTGTCATCCAATTATTTCATGTAAATAATCACTGTTACTAGCCCTACTTCGAATTAGCATCCTTGTCACGTAACATATTCGGGATTTGAAGGATGGATTATTAATCTTCATGTCACAATTAACAATGTCACCTTGTGTAAATACCCTAAACCCCACCGTTTTTGAGTACTTTGAGTTTTGCTATTAAAATTATATTTACTAATACCTGGCAGGTGGGGCATGCACAATACCCATTAACACACTTTTGCGGCTATTAAAGAGAGGGAAAGATTCCAGAGAGAGGTACATTACAGTGGTACCCTAATAAACGTTTTCTTATACTACAACTTCAAAAATGTGTACCGCCCTTAGAATTAATTTTAGACCATATATATATGTGTGTGTGTGTGTGTGTGTGTGTGTGTGTGTTTTGTGTGTGTTTTCAACTTATTTTTTCGTGATTTACCTGCACCCGAAGTATGTCGGTCGAATTTATATACATACTGTATAAGATATATATTCCTCGTCCGATCCTTAAATTTAAGATGTATGGCCTTTCATTCTCTCCATTAGTTGATTGTGCTATATATTATCTTACCCTCTCTTTTTACTGTCTGGAACTTCTCCAAATTCCTAATAGTTAAAGTCATTATCACGTAACTTAAGAATTGCTCCTCTACTAAATTTATTGGAACATTTTCGTTCCAAACAAATCCAAGAGCTCCTCATTCCTTCGTCTATATGAATGAAATCAGTCACTCAATGTGTTAGCATTGTACTAATCGATTATTATTCGGTCAGTTGGTCACTAAACTTAACTGCAAGCAACACATTAACTCACTCGATTCCCGTGATTTACTAAAGTGACATTTTTGTACACGTCTTTTTGTAAGTCCCAATATAGTCAATTGATTTTAATTTATTTTACTGCTAAGTTCAGCTCCACTTTAAGTAACTTGGGTGTCGAAATTTTAAGTTCCATCACATTATAATTTTCTTGCAAATGTTTACGTAGTTTGTTTAATAGTTCCAATTACCTCTAGCGGCGTTCAAAACCAAGGTACAAGCACCTTAGGACACTTATGTTTTCTTCTTCACTTTCACTTTGGTCGGTGCAGCTACTGCACTAGTTAATTGTAGCAATATACGCAGTGTCCATATTCAGTAACAGCTGCGCTTGTCAACTTTCTTTTGATCCCACAGTGTATATTGACCCCTTGTTCATTACGTATTTACTTTACCCAAGTTTCATCTGGCTTTCTGACAGTAGTAAGACTTTAAGTGACCGTACAAAGTATTGTATAAACCGGTAAGGGAAATACTTGAAACAGTAGATCATCGAAAACCAACAAAGGGTTCGAGAGAGGGCACTTGTCGTGTCCCATTGGTTGAAGTGGACATTCTAGGAGCACTCGCTTCCTTGTTGTGAACTTATCGACAAAGTTACTTTCTGCCGGCGGTAGGGATGGCGGCAATTAACCCACAGTACGTCCCACACGGTTGAATGGGACACACCCATTTGGCGCACTATGGAGCGTGTACTAGTGGAGGACATGTCGTTGATGTGTTGACGTATCACTTCCTCACGTCGAACAGTGCGCATTGACCGAGGACGGCCAGTATTACGCATGTGTCTTTGTAACATGGGAAGCATAAGTCACCTTTTTGGTGCGAATTTTGTAGGCGTTGTACAAGGTGTTTGGCAAAAATACGTATTCAAAACCCAACTTTCATAGGCTCATATCTCATTTAATATTCTGTTTAGGTATATGGTGTCCTGTATCTTTTCGACTTTATTTTCCACGAGGAATCACCTCCCGCAATTTGGGCGTTTAATTTCGGAAAATTCTGTATATCGAAGAGGGCATAATAAAGAAAGCTGTCTTCTTTGTACACTCATTGAAAAAAATACAGTTGCATCCACAAGGAAGTGTCGGACTGGAATGCTTATCGGAAGGAAGACAAACGTCACCAAGAACAAGAATGATTACAAATTGTGACTGGTGAGCGATATTTTGTACTACACATATACGTCTTTCAGCATGACGTCGGGCCGCCATGTTTGCGAACACATCCTACAGGATGTCACAGCATGAAGTTGTAAATATCCCCAATAGTGTAATGTGATAATCCATTCCATGCAGCTTGAATATTCGCATGCAATTCCTGCAGATTTTGCAGTGGTGGGGGGTAGACTCGGAATAGAGTGGCCAATATAATATCACCCATTTTCAATTAGGCCTGGCATTGCGGTGGCCGTAACAGAGAATCCATGGCTTCAAGGCACGGTCCTGAGACGGAAATGGTATGATGACGAACACTGTGCTGTTAGACTAAGAGGCTGCGTGGGCGTCCACGAACGGCAGGGCCACTTGTTGCAGGACCTCATGAACGTACCGTTTTGCTGTCAAAGTGCCCGTGATGAAGATTAATGGTGATAGGGTATCGTACGAAATCGCACTTCATATCATGACCCCAAGCCGTCTGGACGTGTGGTAACTAAAGACCTAAAAATTCGAGAGTTCAGTGACCTGCATGCTAGACGTTACAGTCTTATATACAAATATGCCGATACTAACTGCACATTGGTAGTCTGATGTCACGATGGAATGCGACGATTGGGCCAGCGTTCTCCGGGAGGTGTCAGACACCGTCGTGTGGACCGATGCCTCAAGTTATAAAACACACATGTTTCGAATTATAGCTTGCCTCATAATGAATCCGCGAGTTCTTCAGGTCTGTAACGATAACAATTCGTTCATCTTGGCGCTGCCCATGTTGACTTCACACACGGATACACTGTTCTTCGCCATCACGACAAAAACGGGACTTAACGTTGAAGATTACCCGCTGCCGTTCGGCGTGGCTCCATGACAGTCGGTCGCGAGACCATTTCAGTGTGTGGTGACGTTAGTATGGATGTTAAGGGCACTCGCCGTGACGGTCTGCGTACACGTAGTTCTGCGTCGTGCAGTCGTCTGTCAGCGGTACTGGCGCCCACAGGATGCTGCAGGGTAGTCATCGCTGCTCGCTGAACGTCCGCAATCGTGGCGGCTGGGGGCACTCCGCGCGTGTCCGATAATCCGTATAGGTTCTCCTTCGGTTAACATCGTGGCGGTCTCCCACATCCTGCGTACCGTGTCTTTCTCTGTCCACTGGCGCCAACAGTGTGCCAACGTAATACAGCGAAGTGACCATCCCACTTTTCGTAGCCGTATACGATATGACACCTGTCGAACACATCCAACTGTTGCAAGTGCTGTCGAACTCATGTCCAAGGCATACTACACTCTGAAGGGGTGCCACCGACACAACAGCACGAGCCAGAATGGAAAGCATTTTTTTCCTATCTTAAGGCGAGGATTCACCATGCATCGGCGTATAGTGAATTAAATGATAAATTCGGACAAGGATCACTCAGTCGTTTCTTGTAGTAGTATTCTCAACTAAAGATTTTTTGTTAGAGAATGAGCGCATCTAGACTCGTAAACCTTCCAAATTTTAAGTTTTTGATTTGAAATGCAATTTTTAATTTTTTATAAAATTTTTACATTTAAAAAAAAATATAAAAAAGTGAATTTAAAATTAAAAAATTAAAATGGAAACGATTTACAAATATAATAACAAATAATTTTTAGTTGAAAATACTACCACAAAAAAGACTTTGAGATCCTTGTCAGAATTTAGCATTCAATTCCCTATACACCCATGCATGGTGAAGCCTGGCATTAAAACTTATAGGAGAATCGGGGGTCCTGGTTAGGGCTGGGACCTAAGTGCAGCCCAAGGCGTATCTCCATATGCCTAGGTATGCAGGGAAGGCTCTAACTACAAGGGCACATGCTGGCGGCTTTACTGGGATTGGGCCAACATGGCCGCGATTGAGGCAATGGTTACCTCCCATGCTAATCTAAACTGATCTACTATGGGAGGGAGAAGAACCAGCATAGACACTGTAGAAAAC
Source organism: Dryococelus australis (assembly GCA_029891345.1). Taxonomy (NCBI): domain Eukaryota; kingdom Metazoa; phylum Arthropoda; class Insecta; order Phasmatodea; family Phasmatidae; genus Dryococelus; species Dryococelus australis. Next base: position 91,361,013 of record CM057001.1, on the reverse strand, counting down.
CCTCGATAGAAAATATTGCAAAACTGCGTGCACTTTATGAAGAAGACAAACATGTGTACAGAACAGGATATATGGAAAACATGCACACTAGGACGTAACTAAATTGTCCGGTAGGTACAGCGATAAGGCCCACACTAGATGACGTGAAACGTGAATCATCTGCATGTCTCACAATGTCAAACCTACTTAGCACGTTTCATTCACGAAGGGTAATTCCTTGCGGCAACTATTTTTTTTTCACAATGGATGTACCTTTTTTGAACAACCGTGTGACGTAAAAACTTGTTTTTATTCTTCCGAGGTAGCTGACATAGCACGCACACGCGCCGAGAAGCACGTAATCTAAACCCGGTTAAGGCGGTGCCTGGTTTATCGGGATCAGAGGGGCTGGCGAAATGTCAGAAGACGACGTCTGGGGGGAGGGGGGGAGAGGCTGCGGGTCAAGGTCGCCTGGTTTAGCTAAGTGGCGCCCTGGGACCAGCGCGAGGGGAGGGGTCGAACCGAACAACGGAGTCTCCTGAAGAATAGCGCGGGCCGAAGACAGCGTCACGCGGACGAAGCGTATCGATTGGTTCCCCCGCTCGACCGCAGAAGCGGCGGCCGCCGTAAGGGGCTTGCACATTTTCCAAATTAAGGCTCTTGGAACGAAACACACCACTTTATAATTTTTCGGGAACATATTTCAATTTAAAGAGACTCAAACGATGGTATGTTCTGCCAATATGTTTTTAACTGTACGCTATTTAAATAACGGCCTTGCTGTAAAATATTTCCAAAGTTTATTCAAGTTGAAAAATTGTAACTTAAAATAAAAAGAAGAAATAAATAAGGAATCTAACGTAAAATGACAACAATACTGTTGAGTATTGTATTTTCTTTAAATAAATGGATAAAACAGATGAATTATAGAAAATTTAAGAAATTGTCGTAAACTAAATGTAAGGAGATATTTATAGTAGAAATATAGTTGGAAATATGTAAAAAGACAAATCTTATTCGAAACACATACGTAAAGACATGCATGCTCACACTGTGTTTATATATAATATACATACGTATATATAATAAAAATATATACATTACCTATACGCACACGCAAACTGATAGGGAAAACATTGCAATACCGTTACTGTGTATGTCACTTTGATTCCACCAAGAGGTAATATACCTTGATGAAATTAATTGCACGATATTACATAATTAACATTACAATTCAAATCACGTAATAGAGGACATGTACTGAGCGTGCTTAGCAGCACATCAATACACAGTGCACAAACCCCTTCTTGCCGGGCATCAGCACAGGAGTGTATTCTCGCATGTAGGCGATCGTACATATGATGAATATCATTGTGAGGCATAGTGCTGCAAACACGTATCGTAGCGAATACGGAAGGTTAGTACAGACTGGGTCGGACGTCGTCCCATCACGTCCCAAACATGTTCAATGGGAAAGAGGTCTGGGGATCGTGCTGGCCTGGAGAGTTGTAGAACACCACGAAGAGCGCATCAGTATGTGGACGAGCATTATCCAGCTTAAAGAGATCGTCACCTTACTGTTGAAGGAACGTCAGCTGAACGGGCCGAACAATGTGCTGTGTGTAGCGGGCATGTTTTACAGACCTTCCACAAACACCAATGATAAACGGGAATTGTAGCTTGTTGCGCCCCACGCCATGATGCTCGGAGTCGGAACTGAATGTCGTGGTGGGGGGGGGGGGGGAGAATACGCTCTAAAAGATGACGCTCCTGGTCGAAGTCGCATGCGTAAATGGCCATCACTTGCATGAAGGCGGGACAACAGAGCATCATTCCATCACCCAGGCGATCCTTTCATGGCGTCACAAAAGACCGTGCACTACAGTGCTGTGGCAGAAGAGTATGCCTGGCCAAAAGCACGCGTGCTTGTGTTCATGTTGCAAGTAGACTGTCCGCAGTGGCATAGGCTGTTCGCGGTAATACGAGCACTTTTGAAAGCCCTGCTTAAGATCTACTTGTATGCACGTTGTGAATTCCTCCGCCTTATGTAAAACTGGCATTGCCATGGGCCTCATCACTTTATACATGCGTCGGTCAGGTGAAACTCTGGAATTATTAGAAAAGTAGAAATGTTACAAAATCTGCTCAATCTCATACTTAGAAGCATTAAAAAAACAGGGAGGAAAATAAATAATTTCAGTTTGCATAAATGGTTATCTAACACTATTTATTTGACGTTGAGATATGGAACTATTTCCCATCCATCATTACCATCTTTACTGGGCGCATGTCGCTCAGTGCATCCGTTAAAATATATGCAGGCCGGTGCAGTGACTTTTTCTAAGGTATGTTTCAAAGTGCTTACTCTATCGTGAACAGCCTTTGCGTGTAGATACCCCTGGTGCCACATACATTCGCCCTGAACTCAGCGACCTCGACGTGCGTCAATACCACACAAGGCCGTTCCGGACCTGATCTACGGGTCTGCGACTGCTCAGCGGACCACCGTGGACAACATAGCCACACTGCGGATGCTTCATGACCAACATGTGCAGCAGTCCGTCGATATGTCCATCCCACCTCGCGAAGTCCCGCAATGTGGCCTCTCTCAAACGGCTGTTAAGTGCACATCTCTTCCGAGGCATGGCAGCAGCTTCAATGCTACACACATATTCAACGTTTAACCTTTCAGGCGCCCGCACTGCCTATTGTGTTGCTGTACACGGCGTAACGGAGTGAGTGGTACTACGCCAACGCCATGTTTTATTTTTCCGACGTCCTTGAAACGTCCTTCAATTTTAGGAGGCCTACACTGGTCCAGCACGCAAATTATATCTACGTTCAATTGGCCGACACTCTTTAGGATGTTTAAACTATATATATATGGTTTTTTGAGAAGAAAAAAAAATGACGATGCAAAAATTTGCGAAATCGGAAATGCAATATGTGTGCAATAGTTGAGACAAAAAATTTTGTAAGCATACATATTGCATTGTTACTGTTGCATTCTAATTTAATTTTACCTACAAAATATTATTTGGAACTGTTTTACCTTTGGTTTACTTGCTCGTAAACAGCTTCCGCAATGGAGAAGTCCAAGAAAAAATATCTGAGTCCAATTAATTCATACTATTGATAAAAAAATTTCAAATCCATTAATACATCAGTGATTTTTTACGACCTACAACAAACTTTGGAATACGATAAGCTAGTATTATTATCAATAATTCAATAACGGGATAATTCTCACAATAACTCCCTCCTCTTTTTCCTTAGCGAACAAAAACAGATTCCCCTTCCCCTCGCAGACTTCGATCGGGCATTTGCTAAGCACTCGTAAGACGAATTCCGTTACGTCTACAACGCTCATGGAAGTTGTTTGGTCTCTCGTTGCGAGTGTAACAGTGTAAAGGTTCCTTAATTTTATTCCAAGCGAATCTCACGCATCAACTGCATGTAGTCTGGAGCACAAATGCTTAATCCGTTGACGTCACGTTCCAACGAATTGCTGACGATAATATGCCGCCGGTTAGTTTATAAAGCTAAACTGTTCCCTTAATTACTGCTCGCATATATCTAGAAGACGCCTATATCGTTGTAGTTTCAAGTAAGTTACTGTAACGGCGTTTATACTCCCACACATGCCGGGAGTTATTTTTAATAGCTTTAAGAGTCAGTTCAATTAATCTTTCATGTGTTTAAGATCGTTGTTCTGTCCGTGACACGAAGCCAGTTTGTAAGCCGACCAAGGCTATGATGCACTCCTTGCTAGAGATGTGGCATATTCTATGAAAATTGTAGAAATATGTGATCAATAAGGTTCATGGCTGACTTTGGGGAAGTAACGTTCTCTAAAATAAACATACGTGGGATAAAAAGATAGTACATTAATTTCGTTTTCCGTATAATTTATTTGAGTATATTCATTTCGCTTTCCGTAAAATTTATTTGCAGCAAAAAGACAATTAATTCGAAATCATATCAGTGAATAACGTTTGTTATTGCAGTCACTGGCTCAGCCAAAATGAACAAACATTTATGTTAGTAAAAAACGTAGAAATAATGGTCTGTAGTTATTAACTGGACCCGCGTGGAATTTCGCTCCATAGGTCCCGAGACTAAAATACAAATTAACCGTCGTGAAAAGAAGTTTTATTTGGTGCAGTAATTGAAAATAAACTTATTTGTAGGAAATTACATTAAATCACTACAGTAAATAGTAACGAAAGAATACAGTACATTGCGTAGACACAGTCCATTAATGGTTACTGCCAACTTTGATGAAACCATGCTACTCGCTACGTATCCTCCCGCCACGTCTAAACAAAATGTAACCGAGTGTAAGTAGTTGTATTGAAGGAAAAAAAAAAGTATTTAAACGTAACAATGAAATGATTTTGTGACATAACATTCTTGAAAATGTACATGTCTGTGGTAGAAAAAACTTTTACTTTAAAAATAACATTTAAAAAATAAAATTAATGATATTTAATTTATATAAAACATACATTTTAACTGGCAAATACCAAAATACATATTTTCTCTCTGTTTATGATTCATACTGACTCCGAAATAAATACTGTAGTTGATAGACAAAATACAACTAAAAGGTTCATTTATCTAACGAAGTGTTACATGGGACACCTGAGGGGCGTATCTGAGTACTCATCATTAACACGTGTTCAGTCTATCTGTTGCCATCTAGTCCAATACTCCAGCCTACCACTGCACTCTTCACTGCTTGATACTCGCCGTCGCAGATTTCCTTTCTGCTGGTCACTTCTCTTGCAACTCGTTCTTCTATCGCTCGGAACTCAGCCACTTATTCGCTCATCAACTTCTCGGCTCGTAGGCCTGTCAGACTTATACAGCGTTCGCCCTGACCCTCTGGAAAGTTCAACTCACCCCGAGTCACGCTGAGAGAACGAGGTCAGTAATCCAGAGCATTCTTCATATTAACGCAGAAGTCAATACAACCAGGATCGGCAGCGTTGCACCGCGAAAGGGACTATCGTGTCGTATCATTTTTTTGTAACAGATATGCGGTTCATTCACATGCAATTCAAAACCTTTCACTGATATGCCGCCGCCGCTATCACATAACACCACTCTGGCCTCCTCTTCGCTTGCTCGCGTGAGGCGGGCCAACGTCACGAGCGCGGACCAGCGACACGTAACAGAAGTATAAAGTCCCGTAATATAAGTTTTATTTAGGAAGCAAAGAAACACGTCATAAATGAGGCGATTTCTCAGATTTGATTCAATAAGTGTTCGATGATTCCGTGAGTAGCCTACACATTAACATTAAATTACGCAAAATGGGACCAATATTAAAGTACACGTGAGCTTCTTTATATTGAGCATACACCCATTTTTATTTCCAAGCAACACGGCGAAATAAGGGCGCATTTTTTCGTTCCCTCGTGCAAGCAAGTAGAAAGGCAACAACTTTGCACGAGTTTCCTAGCCGCTGAATTTATGGAGGGAACGGAACTCGGACGTAAAGAAGAGAAAGTGCGATGTGTTATTGTATAGGATGTTCAATGTAAAATGAGCACTGTAACATTAGTAATTCGTAAATAGTTTTGTGTACTTGTTTTGTTAATTTTAGATAGGATAAGCTAATGATTTATTGCATTTCTTTATGTTTAAACGTTTGCATTAATCTCTATGAATTCGGAAATGTTTTGCAAATGTAAAGAGGTGACACTTCTAATGACAAAATTCTGTCTTGATCAGCATTTGTTTGTTTTGTTAGGATTATTATTATTCGTCTTCAGAAGTGCTAAAAAAAGAATTTTGAGGAGTTGGCCAAACTTCTATGAGAAAGTTTATAAAATAATTCTCTTTTTGCTACGCAGCCCTGATTTAAAGAAGTAATGGCTACGATATCATTAGTTGGTGTTAAGTTTGGACGGTTAAAGATCTAATGTAGAACCGTGAAGAAGTGGTTCCAATCCAGGAACTAACGATGACCCAAGGAAGGATGACCGTATGCCATTACTAGGGATCCACTGCTGCATCTGGAGGGTAGCAGCCTACCAACACTTCGAGCCACTGCGCAAGTCCAGGGACTAGCGTTTCGAGGAACGAGCTAGAGTGATCAACGAACATGGAAGGAGAATCGTCTTCATCCCTAGGCGGTCTTCATTAAAGGTTCTTTATGGCCGTATATCTAATTAGAGATTAGTCAAAGATTAATTTCATATTCTTATGAAAATGAATATATTTTCTTTTCTCTCACTACGCTAGGCAAATTGTTAATATATTAATCTAATCTCCAAAAAGTAGTGTCACCTCTGAATTATTATTTCAGTAAAAATGTTGCTTTTGAATGTGGCTTAGATTTTGTATATATGCCACTTTGTTCATATGAAGGTTTGATAGGTAGAACACAATAATTTGTTCTTAATGATATGATTTCATCTTATTCTAGTCCTTGTCGTTGGTAATTTTAAGGAGTGTTATTAATTATGTCGTTATTTTTGCTTAGTAGTTGTATATCAGTATCTTCTGTCCTATTGACGAACTCTGGGGTGGTACTGTCTATGCTTGAATGAGGAGTTGTTTTCTCACTTTTGGAAAGTTTCTGAATCTAGCCGAGGCGAAAATACATAGTATAGAAAAAGTGTCGCCGACCATACGTGGGGTGTGCAACATATTAATTAAATACCAATCTTTACATTCTATTTGATACAGCGCTTTTGAAAGCCCTGCTTAAGATCTACTTATAAGCACAATGTGTATCCTTTCACCATATGTAAACTAATCATTGCGGTGTACTTGATCACTTTATTCATGCGCCAGTAAAGGGAACCTTTAAAATTGCTATAAAAGTATATATTTTACAAATTTTCTAATCGATACACTTATACGCATTAAAAAATCAGAAATAAAAATAAATCGCTGTAGTATTGGCAAACGTTTACTGAACACTTTTAATTCAACGTTGAGATATGGCACTGCTTTCCTTTCGTCGGTACCAAGTTTACTGGCCGAATGTTACTACATGTGCCCGTTAATAATACACGCAGGTAGGGACAGTGAGGTTTTCCAAGTGTTCATTTCTGCTCACTTTATCGTGAACAGCCTTTAGTCACTTGTTTCCTCGGACAACGGCGTCTAAAGCATGCAGCGGCGACTACAGAGCTGCCTTGCTCTAGAAGAAGGTCCTAGTATCAATAATACGCGCAAATATACACAGTCTTCTTTCCTCTAGTGGGATTTCTAGTGGTGAACCTGGAAAAGAGGGTGGTGTCAGGGTACTGACCTTTCCGCTGATTCACTGCGTTTGCCAACTAACGCCGAGTTAAACAGTACCCGTAGCCTGGTAAATTGGTAAATTTTTTAGAGTCCTGCTTACTTTCGTCTTTCTAGACTTGAAGACTGTTTTATACTGAAGTTAACATAGGGACTCGTTACGTTATATTTGCGTTAACTCTTTGCCAGACATTTTAAGAAAATCGTAGCTATGTTCAAAGGGGAGTTAAAAATTACTCGTCTTTAATAAGTCGTAATGTAAGTGATACCAAACATGATGTTAGTTCTATCTGAGACCTGGAAAACGCTTGTTGGGTATACAGTAAGTTCTGAGTGAGTGAGTGAAGAAATTTGGGCGGCTCTTGTGATCGAGAGACGACAAAGGGGAAGCGAGGTTAGTGTGGAGCAGCGCCGGAATGCAAGAACGCCGGAAACGGAAGATCTCCGAGAAAACCCGCCGACCATTGGCATCATCCGGCACGATTCCCACATGCAAAAATCCGGGGACGACTCCACAGGGAATCGAACCCGGTTAACCTTGGTGGGAGGCGAATAGTGTTTATGAACAGCACTGATACACTATCGTAAAGGGGTTATAGAGGGAGTTAAGTGCTACCAAAATCTTATTTTGAAATGCTTTTTGCTTAACATATTATAAACTATAGCCTATTCACAGTAAATTGAGCACTTTTGAAAGCCCTGTAATTTGGAATAATAGGCAATAGTTATATTTTATTTTGGCATTAGACGTTAACTTCCGAGTGCGGTAGAATATACACAGTATGTTAATTACTTACACAAGAATATTTATTTAAAAAGTTTGTTAAAGGTTAAAAAATTGCTGAAAGAAAAAAATCAACTAGAGCTTCAAAAGTGCTCACTTTAACGCGAACAGCATGTAATTACGAGTAAGCAACAAATTGGTGAATTGTATTTTGTAGAACAAAGATCTAACACCTCAGAAAACGCAGTTGGCAATATCATGCCCTTCGTGTTGAAAATGGAGGGTGGCATATTCTTTTTGGAAAAAAAAAAAAAACTTTGTAGCCCTAAGATGTACGTCTAGATTAGCAAACAGGTCGCGTTGTCGGAACACCCTCACAAGTGAATCGTTTTTGAGAATGTGAGTTGCTTGACATTTAGGCAGCACTAATACACATAGAGACATTTTAAAGTCTAATATTGTGAGGGCACACGACTCTCTTAAAAATAATTTTAAAGGTGAAGCGTATATATTTTCGTCTTATGTTTTCGTGAGGAATTACCTGCCGAATTTTGTCGGTTGCGTTCAAAGCCTTCCGGTATATTTGCATGTTTATACTATAGAAATAAATTGTAAATGTACATACGGAAAGTAAATCATTCAAATATTTTCTTATATCACTCAATAAATTGATACATATTTGGGTTCGTAAATTTTCTTTAAATTTGAGGTTTTTTTCAAATATAAATTTATTTGGCAGAACAACGAAAACAAAAAAATAAATGTTCCCTTAGTTTGATTTGCCACTATACTAACTTCACTTTATATTGAAATTGGATCAACTTGTCGCGTGGAAACATTAACTTTACTTCTCCCTTCATTAATTTAAATACGTAAATGATAACGCAAAATTTACGCAAAGAATTCCATGGTATTTCGGTGTGAATCGGTCTGTACACGTTAATTTTTTTCGCCACATGTACAATCAAGTATTGCCATGGACACGACGGATTATAGCAAAGCGTAGACCAACCGACACTGTGAATCTGGTGGAAACACAAATATTCTACTATTAAGTCAGTTTTTTCTCAGGTCAGCGAGAAACAAACTGAAACCTGTTTCATTTGCCATTAATTTAGGTATATTATTATACTTGCTAAACGACATCAATACCTGGAACTATTTTGTTATAATTCTCTGCGAACTTTGCTTTAAGTACAGTTGTAGGGTCTGGATGGTTCTAACCCCAAAGGGATGCCGCCTTTATTGAAACCAAAAGGCTAAATTGATATCAAAGGGTTTATTAAATCGACTGAAAGGGTTAATCAAAAAAGGGCTAAATTTAAATAAATGTATTGAAAGGGTTAATTTTTAATCCAATTAAATCCGATCAAATTTTTTATCCAATTAAAAAAAATTGTTTTGTGTGTTTGGTGCAAAAGTGTTCTAAGGGACGAATTTATTATTTTCTTTCTTTCTTTTAATGGGTTGGGGAGGAGCTCTCGTACGTCTTCACCCTTAGAGTTCTGGCAATCGCCTGAGGTGTGACGTGTTGGGGACGGTGTGTGTGTGTGTGTGTGTATATATATACATATATATGAGTATATACAGTTTCGTGTAAGAGTGGTCTAATTGTATTTTTTTGGGTTGGTAGTGATATTGCTTGTAGATGGTGTTGGTAGATAGACGACTTTGAAAAATAGTATTATTGCAAATGATAACAGCATTGCACGAGAGAATTTCGCAGTGTTTAAACAATTTCTACACATATGAATAGATCACACGCAGCGAATCGCAAATTTCAAACGATCCCAACTACATGAATAACAAGTGCAATTACATGACTCTCCAGATCTCTTAAATGTAAAGAGATGAATTTGTCTACCCCGAGCTGTATGTTAGAAATATAATTTACACGAGAGAATTATAACGAACGAACACAACTACATGAGTCTCCAGTATAGAATTAACGATTTCTACCTACAATGAATCAAAAATGTCCCTATAAATTAAACAGCTAACGAATACAATCACAAGATATGTGACTCTACTTGACGCCTCTCGCACATACCTTACACGCCCGTCTGCCTGTGAGACTGGTGAGGAGGAACTTTAAAAACGTAATACATATGTAAAAAGAAATTAATTGATTAACACGAGTAATTAAATCGTACCTCTCGCAAAACACGTCTGTTCGGCTCGGAGGCTGGTGACTGAATGAAGCGATATTACATCAAGAGCCTGACTATATATACGTGGAGCACGTTCGGCGGCTGAGAAGCGACTAAGGTTATAGCTACTTGGAAATATATGTGAATACGATTTACGTGACAAATGGATAAAAATTATGTTTACGATGCACATACTAATATATAATTAGACTAGTTGAATTTTAAGCAAACACAAAATGAAATACACATAATGAAATCGCACCAGGAGCTCCCCATAAACACATATGTTCACCTCGGAGGTCAGTCAATGAATGAGTGGATCGTATGACGTGCACCTGCTTATAAGCTGTTATGTGGAGCACCGATGAGTTTAAATTTACGACTGACAGAACCTATTTCCATACCAAGCTACTATTAACGACTTGATTACACTATTCGTCCTACAAGTACATGACTGCATAAAAATAATACTACTTGATAAAAGTTTTTTTCAGCAAGTCTGTGAAATTCACTGTATTTGTTAATAAAAAAGCGAGTTGAAAATGCTACGAAGTTTCATGGACCGAACACAGATGGGGTTTACATGATAAACGCACTATCACACAAAAATTTATATTTTATTCCCGATAAATTAAAAAAAATATGTTATATTAAAACGAGAAATCCGCTGACTGCCATGCCCTGTGATGTTCACTGTCGCGTTACAAACCCCACTGACCGTCGTGTCCAGTGAAGATCAGATAGAGCTCCTGTGTATACGTCTATGCAGCATGAGGCATAGCGAAGAACTAAGATGGCGGCGGAGAGCTACAAGTGTCCAGATCGCTCCTAGCTGCCTGAAGCCCCTGTCCCCCTCCCTCCCCAACACAGAGTTCGTTTTCGCCCGAAAGTCAGTTTCTTCTCCAAGGCCAAACACCCCCTCCCCTTTCAATGGCAAAGAACTGCCCCTGTCTGCACAGCTCCGAACCCTCTTCCCTCGAACGCAGAGATCGTTTTTGTTGTTTCCAAAGCTCCTAGCCACGCACTATGGTATCGATTCAACACTGCAAGAACATGTTTAGCGGCAATCACCCCCTCCGCCTACACCACTCAAGAATAGTACCTTCCAACACGGCACTTCGCAAAACCCACCCTCCTCAAGGTCAGAAATCGTTTTTTCGGTTGACTGCTTGTGTCCATGGAGGAAACTATCTATTCAAGTCCATGCACCTCCTCTCCTTACAGCGGACAAGCACGCGTTTTTCGGATATCTCGGGAACTGGCCGATTCACAGAGGCCCGGCCCTTCACTCCCAGAGCACTGCTTTGGCTATGAACAGAGGTTTCGTTCAGCACAAAGCTATGCTTTCCCTAGGGAGGCAGCAGCATATTTTGAACTGACCTGGGCTATTTCCCCTCTCCCCACCTGCCAACAAACTGCTATTTTTGCTCGGACACTGATTTGCTCAGAAAGGAAGATTTCTCCTATTTTTTTTTCGAGATGCAAGAGTCTGGAGTATTCCCAGCGAGATAAAAAATTTTGCAACTCTGCCAATGAAACTTTATTTTCCTCATTACTAAGAAATATGTTCCAAATGTTTTTAATACACAATAAATTAAAAATACATATATAAACCGTTTTCCAGCAAACTTTTTTCCAGTTTTCAGCAATCGTTATTCCGTTTTCCAACAAACTTTTAACTAATCAATGATCAATTCTCATACCACCAAAACTATAAGACATAATATTTTTAAGTTATGACAAACACACATATTTATTTATGTTTTAACTATTACGATGTAAGTAGCAAATACTCAAGTTAAACTGTATTTTTCAAACATTAAATACGTACATTAAACAAACTTGTTCGATAAATCTTATACTTTCAATCTGTTTTTCTAACAAGATTTGTGCATATTTTTACGTGTAGTTTTCCCACTTTTGAATTTCTAAAATAGCATGTGTATATATTTTAACTTGTTTTCCCTAGAAAAAAATTTCAACATGATACTACTGAAATATCATGTATCCAGCTTTAAATGAGCTCAAATCTGTTAAATTTCACAATATTTCAACTGATTTACCTAAAAGGCTAAATTTAACATAAATTTCAAAGGAAATGGCAAACATTTTGTATCCATTTACTATATAAGGAAGAATAAATAAATGTTTTTTTTTTTAAAGAAGTTTTCCATTATTTTTTTCTGATTTTTGTGTAAAGTATGACTGTATTTTTCACCAGTAAGCATCTGTGTCTTGAATCTTCAAGTGCAACAGTCCTAATCTTGCTGCTGTGAAGGAAGAATATTTTTATTTCATAGTTGGTTGAACTTTCCCAGTTGTAGGACAGCAGGTAAATATTGTGTTGTAATGCCAAGGGCTCATTATACCTGGATGCTGAAAAGGTTTTTGTCTGTAACTTTCAGTTTTGTTAAATTCCCCAGAGTTCTTGAACTTGGCCAACAGCCCAGCAAAGTTTTCTCGAGTTATCCAAGTCTGTACCTTCCTTCAATTTCAAAATACATTCATTCGACATGTTTGTTTCTCTCCATCATTTTATGTCAGTTCGCCCCTGTGCTTCAGTGTGTGTTTGTTGTATTACATTTTAATTGGAATGTTAGTTTTAATGTATAATATTTTTTCTCCCTCATAAAATTGTAATTTCTTTTAATCTTTGAAAAAGTGAGCAAACAAACAATTAAGAAGTTACCTGGTTTTGAATTCAAAGCAACACTGATACTCTTCAACTCTTGATGATTATGAAGATTTTTTTTTATTTTGGTTAGGTAATAAACACAATATATTAGATAATGACATGGGGGATATCCTCAAACTAATAAATAACAAGTCACAGTATTAAATTTTAATATAGAAATTTTTTTCGAATTTTTTTTTTTTTTCATATATATTCATAACCTGTACCTTAGTTAAAATTCGTAAAACAAATTTAATATTGTAAAACTTTAAACATGTTACTATTGAAAACCTTATAAGCTTTAAAAAATATTGCTACCTAATGCTACATAACAAATAATACAATTAATTACAAATGTTTATCAATATGTTACCACTGAAAGCAATACAAGCTTTTTTTTTTTTTAACCAAAAACACCATCTTGTGTCATAAAACTGCAAAATAATCACAACAGAGTATGTTATGACTGAAAATCATCAAACATATTTAACATTATGTTTGAAAGTCATATAAGCTTTTTACTCAAAAACACCATATTACACCATAAAACTGCAAATATAATCACAACAGAGTATGTTATGACTGAAAAATACTTCCATCATCTTATGATTGAAATCATAAAGTTGATTAAAACTTTCAAGATTTTACGTGATAAATCATTAAACTTTTAGTAAATCATTAAGACATAAATGAAAATCGTTTAACTTTTTAACAAACTGAATAACATTTCTTTAAACTTTTTAACAAATTGAATGAAATTTTTAACAAAGTGAGTGGTGTTTCTTTAAAATCGTTAACCTCTTAACCAAGTCTTTAGAATTCCAAAGCAATTTTATAAACTTCTAGAAAAAAACGTTAAACTTTTAGGAAACTCATTAAAGTTTTAGTAAATTCGTTAAACTTTTAGTAAAATTGTAAAAACTTGAAAGAAATCTGTTTAAATTTTTAACAAATTGAATGATGTTTCTTTAAAATCGTCAAACAAGTCTTTAGAATCGTCAATCTTTCTAACAAATTCAATGAAATTTTTATTAAATTGTTCCTACTTTATACTTTCAATCATTAAAACTTCTGAGTCTATTACAAGTGAAAATCATTAAATTAAAAGAAAATTACACATCATATTATGTCTTAAAATTATGTCACCATATGACATATGAACATCCTCACAATCGCAAACTGAAGAAATAAATTAATTTATGTTGCATCAGAAAGTATCACATAAGTTTGAAATTTTATTTTTCATTAAAATTTCAATTTTGAGCTAAGAGATAAGTTGAATTTGCGTTTCTTTACCAGAACAACAGCTGGTGGTGGTGATATTAGTGATGTTATAGGAGTATACATAATTTCCTGTGGTGATGATATGAAAGAAGGAGGAGGTGGCGAAATTAATTTATGCTGTGGTGATTCAGGATACAGTAATAATTCAGGAGATGGTAAACTTGACTCTGGTGAAAACACAAATTTGAACTCTAAAAACTCTTTCAAATCTTGGTATAACTGGTTTCTTTATATATCTCCCTTCACATTAGTAAAGGTTAAATTCAGTGGATTGCAGCAGGAACACGTTGTTGGTTTTTGTACACATGTCTCACCTGATTTGGTAACTGATGATAGATGGAGCAGTTCCAATCTCAATTTCCAAGGTGTTGAGGTCGGGGTCGAAGGCATCGCTATAGTCCTCAGCATCGTAGGCGATGCAGTAGCCCTCGGCATCACAGGCAGTGCTATAACCCTCGGCATTACAGACCTCGATGTCGAAGGTCATACCGTAGAATACGTTAACATAGGCATTACTGCTCTCGAAGTTGAGGGTCTTTCTATAGAATTCTTTAACGTTGATGTCACTGCTCTCGACGTTGAAGGTGTTACTGTCGAATACATCAGCGTAAATGCCACTGTAAGTGTGCTTATCGTTGAAGGTGTTACTGTCGAATTCGTCAGTGTAGATGTCACTGTAACTGCTCTTATAATTGAAGGCATTGACAAGAGCAACGGCTGTAGACTAGAGCCATTTTCTTCATCTTCATCCAAAAAATCGAAAAAAAAAATGTTTCCCAAACCATCTGGTCCGTTCAATAGATCATTAAAATAGTCCCAGTTAAAATCTGTAAGTTCTTTGTTAAAATCTGGGTAGATAAGCCAAGGAAATAATCTTCATATGAGCACAACATGCCAAAGTGAACCGAACTGACAAACAACTGGAAAAAGTGGAAGGGGTGTAAATGTTACAGCCTTATTTATAAGAATTTCAATTTCCCAGATAAACATTCGAGAAGCATGATTTATCCCCTCCAACTAGAAGTCAGATATCCAAACACCCAGCCCCTCTCTTTTCCCGTACCACAGACTTTGAAATATCTTCAAGCCAGCACCCCAAACCTCAGAGACAAACCTCTCTGCTGAGATTCATCCTCAAAGAAATGAATAACATTTAATTTATCACTAAAATAACTCCTGCTTCATTACAAATAAATTCAGGTTAATTACTAATCAATTAAAACCATTAGCAATGTAACAGAGATCAATATATTTAATAAAGCGATATATAATGTATAGAGAAAACAAAGTATTATAATCCATAAAAACCATTCATGTTGCTATTTATTATCCATCTTTTTGCTTCTCTAAGATTACTTTATCCTTTTAAAGGAAAAATAATTTACTTTATTTTTTTTAGACATTAAATGTAATTACTGTTTAATAGAATAAACTATTGTATTTCATAAGATTAGGACATCAGCTAATATTTCTGTAAACCTCAAATTTTCATTAAATATTTTTTATTCGTAATATATCTTATCTAAGTCAAGAAACATGTTATGCTTCACGATCTAATGTGAGTATATATATTCCCATTTACTTAATCCATATATTGTTAATCATATTTACACTGAACATGTACAGATATTTTTTTTCCATTAATGTGCTCGAACATGATTTCAATAGGGTTTAAGTAATATTTTATAAGATAATATTTTTTTAATTTGTTGGTAAAGGTTAGTGTGTACAGGGAAGTAAAACTTGTTTCAAAAATATTAATTCATGTTTAATAAGTGTCTTATATAATTTTTTAATTTATGTACAATTTCTTGCATAATGGAGCTTGCAAAGTAAATATTAATCTATCAAATAGAAGACACAATATTTATTTTTGCTCGAGAGTTTTCTAACAGATAGGAAGACATTTTGACTTTGCTATCCTTGGCGGTTAATATTATTGACCTGAAGTCTCCTCCCCACCAGGAAAAACTTTTTTTATGCAGTAATCCTAAGAAAAGTTTAATCCAGTACCTATGTACATCCGTAATCAGCACTTTTTTGGAACTGTTTGAGAAATTTTCCTGGGATAAAAAGTAGCCTGTGTCACCCTCTGGACCTCCAAATATACTTGTGCAAAATCATGTTGGTCCATTGTTCCATTTTGATGTGAAAGAAGGACAAACAAACACTCTTTTGTATTTATATAGTAGTAAGGATATATACAAACACATATTATTATTATTATTATTTAGACAAAACGAATGTACCATGTTTCAAAACATATACAAGAAACTACAGGATGCCCTAAAACATAACATCAACAAGTATAGAATGATCCACAAATTTATGTACAACACTAGCAAATACAGGTTGCCACACAAACTACACAATTATTTCCAAAACACTTTGCTCCAATGCGCTAATAACTTGCTGACATTCACTTTACATTTGGATTTCTGTATGCAAGAACAGCTGATTTTGTTTTCTTGTTGATCCATCTTTACGAAGTAGTGGATGGCATACAAGCAAATATTTTTATATTAAATTTCGATCATTAGTTCTCTCATCCCAAATACTGTCATATGACTTGAATAATACCCACAGATGATTCACGAGGAGAATCATTATAGTCTGTTTCGCCCCAGTCAGGCATCATTGCCCAAGTTAGCATTACTTTTGAGTTTTCCTCTGCAGAGAAAAACAATGAATTAGAACCATATATTTTACATAATTGTTTGAATGATGGGCAATTGTATTCTTTTTGAATATCTACTACCTTACCATTATACACATTTTGTAAAATGTGTTTTGGCTCGACTTCACCCACATATATTTCACAATTATTTTGGAAATGTTTGCAATTATGTTCAAAGTTCTCATACTCCATACACCTACTCTACCATTTTAAACCATGGCGATGGGTAGTAACCCATTTATTAGTTTTCTTGTATTTGGGAGTTAGATATTTCCAGTCAAATGGTGATTTGAAGCTGAATACTGTTGTGTGTTTTTCCATATCAGTAATAGATAATTCTTTAATGATATTTTTTTTCTGCAGATTGAAATCCTTGCACATTGCACAACATCTCGTAGCATTGGTTCATCGTCTAATGACTCAATTCATTATTTTCACAAGCTTATCTCTTACATTATGACTTGCTAATCTATAATTAATTATCAGAGTGTAATCTTGTGTATTTGCCGGAATTGTCATATTTTCAATCATTTCATTTCGTGAAGCAATCATGCTATTTGTAATTGTGTCATCCTGTTTGCTTACATCAAACACAAATAATGCTCTTCTACTTTTAAATGTTTTGGGTTCTAGGATTGGTGAACTGTTTTTTGTTATAATACGTTTCCTGAAACTTTGTATACATATATGAAATAAGGAATTCGACATTAGCAAAGTTCACATTTAAATTCATATAGGGGTAAGCTTGGCTTTTTAAGATACAGTTTAATAGTTTTCATAACACAATTATAGAATATTGATCTATCTGCTTTTAAATCGTTTTCTCGATTTGTTTGAAAACAAACGACAACATATCTCAGTTTTTTTCGACAAAAAACTTTATTTCACACTCCACACTATTTTTTGAGCTAATGGTCGAGTTGGAAATACCTACTAAATCTTACAGTCTAAATGCAATGTCTAAATTATTCCCTTTTTCGATAAATTTTAAAAACTTGATACGTTCATGAGTGTTAATTTCAATATGTGGCATTAACCATTCCACACTGCTTAATTCAAATGTTACACATTCCTCATTATTAGTCGAATCGTATATAGCATTTAAATGTGTATTGCCGAATAGAATAACTAATTTTTGTTTTGCATTTAATGTGACATGTTTGTAGTATTCATCAAAGCACAAACCCATACCTAACTATGTAACATCTATGTATTTTCCAGCTGGGTTTATTTATAATGAGTAATCACCAGCATTGCTCCATCCAGCCATAAGCCCTGTATACATATTGTTTACTGTTCACAAGAGATAGTTCTTTATCGTGGAAGTAATTCCAACATATTGTGTTCGATCGATTTCCACTCCATTTAGCAGATATTCAATTCTGTCGATTAAATTAAGTATTCAATTTCTTACTATTTTTGTAGTTGCTCGATTACTTGCAACGACTGACTTTTTAATTGGTCCTCTAAACCTTAAACTTTATTTCGATGGTAACGTGTAAATATCGTGATTTTGTATTGAATTCTTTATTTCCTATGGAAAAATATAGGGACCTGCTTGGAATGGGTCATACACATGTATTTCTGTATTGGTGATTGCATTTTCATAAGTGATCGATTCTTCAACATTAAGTATGTCTTCCATTTATATTAACAGTATATTATAATTCTTTTAACTACAATTTGTTGCTTTGTGTTAACTTCATGGGTAACTTATTTGAAGTGAGTGTTTTATGTTTGTGTTTATGTCTTTTTATACTTCCTTTCTTCGAAATATGTTCCTTAGTGACATATTTCTTTAAAGAACCACTTACTTTATATCTATATTGAGTGTTATACACAATACCCATTATGATTGTAATGCGCAACGGAATGCAACTCTTTATGTACCTTTTTTCATGTAAACAAATGTAATTTCTTTGTTTCTAAAATTAATAAGTTTACCATCTTGATCGACAATTGTAACAACTATTTCATCAACACGATTCCCTATTACTGGTAGATATAACAAAGTATTTCTTTTTTCAATTATTTTATATCCTGGAGCCACAGCACACGTGAATTCATGTATTCTATTTGTCAGTTGTCCATTCAAAAATGAACTGCCTACATTATTAACATTTATGCGACATACATTTACTGATTATATATTTACCTGTCTTGATGATTTGTGTAATTGATTAGGTGGATATACTCTCCGTTCGTAACTTAACATATTTGCAATTGAATTGTCTTCCAAGAAATCAATATCGACATTACTATACATTGCACTAGTTAATGTATTTGGATTTCCATGTAATCAGAAATGTACATCTTCAGGTAATGATTCTTTAATGAATGTTTCAAGGTCACCAACTCATAAGATCCTACCCGTATCACAATATTGTAGGTTTTGTCACCAATTTTAGCCGCAAATGGTTGGTTATGCATATCAATATTTGGTATGCTGTTGTAAGTAATGAATTCAGTTGGACTTATTTGCTATTCTTCATTTAACTCCAACACAGGGAAATATACAGCATGCAATTGCGACGAGTTTCCACTTAATATCAACGAAATTGACATATTACTAATATGTTTTACTATTACACATACTTCTATATCCTATTTATAGTCAAAAAACGTAAACATAAATGTCCGCAATTGATTGTATTGGTAATTGTTCCGTTTTGAAGTTGTATATTAATTGTGAGTTTTTTAAATAATTATGTATTTAAATTGCAGGATGTAAATCGTCAAAACTGTTGTAATACAATGATTGATTTACATTTTTAACTAATTCAACCTAATGCATTCCTCAGTTTTTATCGAATCTAAATTAACCATCATACATTCACGAAGATTAAGTTTCTTTGGTAAATCGTCTCTCATATACACGCTTCGGAAATAGGGAATATCCAGTTTCTTTACAAATACATTAATATCTTTGTTTGTAATTTCACATTTTGGAAGACTATTTAGGACATTTTGGGTTTCTTTCCATGTTTGAAGTTTTTTCATCCTTGTCCAAATTTATAAGGTTTTAAATACATTTCTTTACCTTTTGATTTAACTGCTCTACTAATTGCCGAAACTCCTCTGAGGATTGATCCAAGAGCTGTTAATGTTAGATATAGGAACGGAATGATTCCTCCTTTCATGTTTTTTGTTTGGTTTTACGTTTTAAGCCCATGACTCTCTTCATCCTTGCATGCATAGCTTTATCAACAACCCAAGCTCCAAGCTTTTCACCTTTAGATGTAGATGGATTCTTCCTTATATTTGCTGTTTATCAGCTCGTTTCGTATATGCTATATGCATTTTTTCCAAATTGTTTGTTCGATCGTAAACTATACAGTGTTGTTTATAAGCATTATCCAAAGAGTTTATTCCTTTGTCGTTACATTCCAAACATTTTGCAGCTTTAGTACCTGGTCCACAATAATTGTATTTCGATAAATGCAATTCAAATGGTAATATATTAACCAATGTGTTCAATATATCATGACCTTTTTTGATATGTTAAGTATGAGCCATTGTTTTCAACTGAACGCAAGCCTATATATAGACCTACATTTATAGTTTTTACATTAGTATGTTATGTAATGCTGTTCAATTGTGTAGAAATGAAGGTTATAAAACAAAATGTACATCTGCCGGTAATTGTAAATATGGAAGAAAATGCAGTTGAACAGAAACATGCCCTTCTTTTACCATCAAATATACATTGTATAAGAAGCGGCCCTGTCCTTCTTCATGTGGAAAAACTTGTGTTATTATGTCACTGTTAGATCATCCAAATGGTCTTAAATTTGAAAACATACACGTGTTTTCTAAAATAATTCAAGAAGAGAAATATCAACAATTAGCAACCATTTTGTCGTTAAGTGATGGAATGTGGTATTTCCCTTTTACAAATAAAGAAGATATTGCGCATCAGAATGAAGCATTACCGATTTCCGTATTTATTTTTGATGATGGTTAGTGTGCAGCACAGGGTGAAATACAGCAATATTTTAGTTTTAGTCAACATTCCAAAGTGGATTGATTTTAATCTATCGTAAAGTTATGCATATATTCCGAACCATAATTTGCATGATAATGCAAATATGGTAATTGTGTTTAAAATGGATAGTATGATCATGTTTTAGGTGATATGACATTTACAACATTTAAAAATGTTTTTTTTTTACTGTTGGAAAGACAAGTGCGGTTTTTTGGTGATTATACCAACACTTCCCGTATATAAAGGCAAACATATGTCTGATTTTGACAGGTTTTTACTTCCAGGCGAAGAACAGCGAGTATTTCAATGTTTGGACATAGCAGTATAAAATTTAATCATTACAATAGCTGTTTAACCAAAAATCGCGATGGGAATTGCGATTTCAATGGATATATATATAACGTAATATGGGTATGGCTGTGAAAGATACTGATGCGGTAAATAAACATTACATGGTAGACTTGTACAGTCTCACACTAAGCATATTTAAATCGAACCATATTCAAGATAAATTAATTAAGTTAGTGGATTTGAAAGATAATATTTATAAAAACAGTAGTGTAATTGCAAACATGTTAATCAATGTTAGCAATGATTCGCAGAGTAATGAATATAGAATAGAAGAACGTTTAAATAGATTTAGTAAAGGCTTTAACGATATGACGAACATAGTTTTTACAACACAACTTGCAGAAATGCAGAAAATTAAAAAGTTGTAAGTAATGAAGTGGTAAATGCTACTGTTACCAATCAACTTAAAACATGAATGTAACAAATAACTCAAAATATAAGAGATAAATTGATTAATAAAATATTTGGTTTAGTTACGTAAACATATTTGAGAAAACCAAACAATGATTTGGTAACATGAATAAATTATTTTATTAATTATTTGAAAGCTAAAACTTTAGCAAAATTATATGTTTAAACTAAAGGTGATAAGATTGAAAAAGCACAAACTATTCGACATATTGCATCAGTTAGAAAAGCAATGTCTTAATTCATATATAAATAGATTGAATTTAATGTAATATAATCAAAACATGTCTGCCTCTGCTTCAAAATTACATAATGTTAGATCTGCTGTGAAGGAAGAATATTTACAAGCGAAACGAGCTCATATGGAACGGGATGTTTTAAACTAAGAAATATTTAAACCTGTTATGAGTAGAATGAATACATTGTATTCTTCTTTGAATAAACCTAATGAAACAGCTTTGGTAATTAAAACGGAAGAAGAACCTTTGACAAAGAAAAAGCAAACTCTTTCTCATTTAATACAACATTATTTAGGTTTAAAACAATCTTCGCATACCCATGATACAACATTTGGTGTTTATCGGCATGATAACAACTGGTTCCTGGAAGATTCGGTAATTAAGATTTTGCTTGACAATAAAATTAAAATAGGTGATTACATAACTGATGTGAGTCAAGGATTATTTGAATTATTGTTTAAAAACTTTTCAAATGGATATTCTGACACCGATTTGCATAACTATAAAGCACTTGTCCATCGAACGAATGCTAACATTCGTTCGGGAGATGAAAATCGCCCTAAAATGCATTTAATAGGAGATATGGTCAGAAGTGGAATATATAAAGATGAAGTTGGTGATCGTTTTTTTCTTGTATATTGTAACAATTCTAATGAATTGGTAGATAGATTTAAAATTCTCATAGCTTCGAGAGAGTCTGGGAATAATTCACATACAAATGAAATTGTTTCTATTATTGAAGAGTTGAAAGAAGATGGTTATATTACCAATGAAGTTCAGTAAGATTGCTCAAGAGCTTCACGCCCCTGCAAGGATAAGATATCCTAGAAGAAGAGTCATAACTCATGGTTTAAATGATCTTTTTCAAGCCGATTTATGTGCAATGACATTGCTTTCCACATACAATAAGGGATACATGTATATTTCAATCGTAATTGATGTTTATTCGAAATATGGTTGGAGCATACCTTTGAAAAACAAAACTGGGAAACAGGTTACCAATGCAATAAAGATTGTTTTGTAAGAGAGAAAGCCAAATTCACTCCAAACCGACAGAGGAACCGAATCTTTTTCTGCACCATTCCAGAAACTAATGACTTAATATGGTATTATCACTACACAACATATTCGGAGCTTAAAGCCAGTGTTGTGGAACATAGAATAAATCGATTAAGCAGCTAATATATAAACATTTCACATTGAGGGGGACTTAGAAATGGGTTGACGTTTTGCTGGAAATAGTTGTATTTATAATTCCTGATATTATAGAACTATCAAGATGGTTCCCAAAGAATTTACGGACAATAGTGCAATGAAAACTATTAATAATAATGTTAAAGTCATAGACAACTGAATTAAAATTAATTGGATTATATTTTGACTACTTTATGTATGAGCTCAGAGCAGACTGTCCAAAGCCTGACCTCGTCGAGGGGCAATAAAATGTTAAACATTTCAAAAACAGTTGACAATTATTAAACTTTGCTGTTTAGCTGTGTTTAAAAGCAGTATACTTTTAGTCCTATTCAGAAACTTTACGCAGTTAAGCGCTCTAATATGTATACATACGGTAGATATTAATTTTCTAAAACAGTAATTCATCCAGTGAAATGAGGCATTTTATAAAGTGTAATAGTAGATTTTTTTAAATTATAAAATGTTATAACAAGCGTACAATTTAGTCCATTGCAAAAATGCGGAGAAATACGTACACAGGTTCCATGATACCACGCCGTTAGTACCATCTGCCAGGCATAACATTGATTTGCTGAAAACAGAAACAGGGTAGATTCCACCGATATTGGGAACTTTTCTTCCATTATTTTTAAATCATCTGCAAGCCATTAGCACCCGATTTAGGTGTCAGTGGTTGTAGTTTTTATTGGATGTGTTTGCTTTTATTATGGTTTTCTTTAAGCTAAAATCACAGTAAAGAAAATATTCATCTAGACGTAAAATGAAACTATAAGTGTCCCGCAAGATTAAATAACTTTAATTTTTTGTGCATATTACCCAGTGACATACTGTGTGCAAGTTAGCAACGATATATTTTTAAAACATAAATTACTGCTCATTAAAAATGCTCTTCTATTTCAAATTCAATATTAATGTGTCCATATATTGTAAAAATTTTATGATACAAAATCCAGGACTTATTAATTTCCCCCTACCATGTTAAATCGGTAGAAACATTGTGCAACAATAAATTATTCATGTTCTTTTTAAGTCATCTATTCAACAAGCCCCGAAGAAATCAGTTTACGTGTTATCTTAGAAACATCATCAACAAACTGATCTTTAACAGAATTCCTAAAATAATGCTGAGGAAGTAGCCTGTTCCATACCAAATATTTTACGGCATTAACTTGGCGGCTAAGATTATTCATGTCGAATACTTCTATTATTTTTTGTAGAAAGATTTAAAAGTAATAACATTGTATCAACTATCTGTAGATTGTGTAGTACCTATACAGCATAGGTGGCCACGGTGGCTGAGTGGTTAGCCTGCTCAACTCCCGCCAAGGCGAACCAGGTTCAATCTCCAGCCGGGTCACCGGTTTTTCGCAAGTGGGAATAGTGCCGGAATATACCGTTGGTTGGCGGGTTTTCTCGGGGATTACCTGTTTTCCCCGCCCTTTCATTCCGGCTCTCCAACATGCTTATATCAATCACCCACATCGGCTCTCAAGATCTCGCTATTAGGAGTCGCCTATATCTCTTCACTCACTCTACAGCACAGGTAATGTAAAAAAAACTGAATACCGACTCGGCACTTCGCAAATTATTTATATGACTAAGTAAAATTTAATCCCGGAATTCGTCACGCTTATATATATATATATATATATATATATATATAATATATATATAAGGTGTATATGTAACATCCTCGACAAAAGATTGCTTCCTATGTTCAGATTGCATGTCTTATTTTTTGGGGTAAACTCTTCCTGATAGAACTTAACTTTGTTTCATGAATTTCACGCTCGAGGTGGCGTTGGAAGTAATTACCGTCCCAGAACTGAACAAAACGCGACAAACTTTCCTGGGAAAGAAGCAACAGGCAATATATTTCTGTGGTCGCGCAACGGAGCATCCGATTTGGAAAGCTGGTGGGAGGATGAGAGGGTTTCACCTCACCGGACAGTCTGCCCCAAAACGAAGTAGTGAAATCCTTAAAAAATAATGGAGTACATTTAAGTGCACTGCCTACCAGCTGACAGCTGCGAAATTTTAATAGAAAATCCCATGTTAAGGAAATTTCGCCTCAGCGAGTTAATTTTAAGATAGGCCTTTCAATCAAATTGTATTCTCTACGAATTTTTTAGGTGAGGATCCCTACGAGCGTATATTTTCAATATAGATACACAGTATGTACTTTTTGTAAAACAGAAATTTTAAAAATTCCTTGCGAACAGTCTGTACATATGATGGAAACATCTCCGATATAGGAAACTTCTCCTAAAAAATTCGTGAATAATACATTTTGTTTGAAACGCATATTTTTAAAAATAACGCATTAAATTTTGCAGCAGCCAGCCGGTAGGCAGTGGCTTTAAATAGCTTTGTTAATATATGCATATTTACAAGTCTGTTCAACAGCAAATTCCCTTGGCCAAATTTTATGTCGAGATCAAAGGCCATATCTCTTATAGACTGCTTCAGCATTATACATTGTAGTGGCGAATGTCATGTAAAAGACTTCGTAAAGTAATCGCAGATAGCACCACTCTACCTTGGTGTCTTAGAAATTCCCTAAACTCTAACAGTTGTTATCTGAGAGCTCGTGAGTCAGTGTAAACATACCTAGGCCGTTCATGGCAGAGCGATATGAAATACTGAAGTTCGAAAAGGGCAAAAAAGTGGATGCTAAATAGTTAGGACATTCAACAAACCAAGCTGTACTGTGACTCGGGTATCTCGGGAATATCTTATGGAAGGCATTATGGTCCCAGTGGTACTTAATGATCGTGACCAGTGGTACCTAGCCAGAATTTTCAATGGTAAAAGACACGCCACACTTGCTGGTACCACATACACATTTAACACAGGAGGAACCAGATCATATCCAGCCGGTCAGCTAAGTTTCCATTTGATATGAGATCCACCAGAGTACCACTGTTAACATGACAATGGGCACTGCGCCTCAACTGAGCTCATGACGTTGCTCATTTTGAACCTGGAGGGCTGACAACACGTGGCTTGTTCTAAAGCCACGGTTTTAGTTCTTTCGTGCTGATGGTGGAGTTTGAGATAGCACAGGCCTCATTCGGCTGTGGATATGAACTGTCAACACGACATTGTACAGGCTGGTCGTGGCTCAATATTGATTTCGAGCTTTTTGAGGCGGCATGCACTGTGTCCGCTGGACAGCGTGAATATGTCATTGGCCAGTGGTGTGATCAACACGTTGGCCCGAAACGAACTCAATCCTACTCAACTTACTCAACAAAATATCCTGCTGCTCCTACAGATATCAGGGAGCTATGGGAATTAATCAGATGGCATGGGTTAATAACTTATTTTTAATACCGAACATACATTTACTTTAGGTATTACCTTCATTTTTATTTTTGTAAGGGACGAAGTCGTAAGTCAGTAAAAAAAAAGAACATAAATTGTTAACATCACAAAAATGCGTATAACTGTAAACTTTCTTAAAATTTTGTTTTAATTGAGCAGGGTACTGAGAAGAGTTTCGTTTCCCAGTTTGTCTTATGTGTACCTTACCGCACGAACAGGATAATCTGAGTATCCCTTTATTTTTTCGGCAGGATTATTGTCATATTTATGAATTTCAATGTAGTGTTTCCTCGTAAGTCGGGAAAATTGGTCGGAGATTCCTTTCACATATGACACCAAGGCTTTGTGACATGTTCGTTGTTCTTCTCTCCTTAAGGTAACCTTATGGTTTAGGTTATTCCTGTTCTGTAGTTTTAATTTGCTTGAAGGGCAGTATTAAAGAGTTTTATATCTTCTGTGATGGTGATTGTTGTGACAAACTGAAAGTAGAATCGTCGCCACGACTGAAGAACTTTTGAGTAACTACAAACAAGAAGCGCGAACAATTATGGCAGATCCCTCAGTTGAAACAGCACATAAGACTAAATTCGAAAAATTGAAGACCATAGCCAATATTTCAAACTACAGGGCAAGGGACTTCTGAGAAGCTACTGAAATAACAGAACTTTCTTACAAAATCAACAAGGAAGATGGATACTGATGAGTAAACTCGCCCCTATTTAAAAATTTCTCATATGCACCTGGCCCACCAGACAGAATACAAACCATCCCTAAATTATCAGACAGCCCAGTCAATCAGGAGGAAAGCAGTAACTGACCAAAAATAACAGCCAATCTAGAAGCACCTTTTCAGCCCATTGTATATAAAGGCAATACAACCACAGGTCCCTCAGTAAGTAACGTATTCAGTTACATTTAAGATCGAGACTGCCATATCTGCCATAACGTAGGAATGCTCTGCCATTTCAGCGTGTTTTGATCCCGAAAAGCCACGAAAATTCAGACAACGGCTGCGAAAGCTTACGAACAGTACACAACATCTCAGGCCCAGTTATACACACTTTACGTTCAGGAGCAATACGGAGCCAATGAGCAAGTGATTTTTTGCCCCAATTTTACGTCAAGAAATTATTCTGAATTACACTTACATACTACCCCAATCTACTTATCACTTATAAAAACGGCACATATCCATTAGTTACCCGGAATTCGAATCTCGAACCTTATTGCCGAAAACGCAGCTTATTTCAGTGATACCAATGCACGATGTAACTTCTACATACTTGTCGATTATAAGGTTCCATAGCAGCTTTGTTTTTTTTTTTTTACTGCATTGCCTCTGAACTGACAGTACACGCACCAAAAGTCTGCTTCTGCGTAATAAAAATTGTGGTTGCGCGTAAAAACATGAATACATCGATGGGAGTACAATGACAGCTCTCATTTCTCTATAATTTCTAACTGAATCTGCTCAGGAAGAATTCAGAAGCTCTTCTGCAGAGGCAGAGGTTTGGCGAAACTAAAGAGCGGAGAAAATTTTGTTCAGCTGTTCGTAATGGTTAGATGTACAGCTGTGAGTTATAATAGTTAAGTTGCGACTTAAATACTTGCTATTTAAACCATGTTGGATGCAAAAACATGAACTCAGTTTTTAGCTGTCTGCACGATACATACGGGCCTGTTTCCTGTAGACCACTGAAGTGCGTGTCAGTTTTCGTAAATCTAACGGATCTGCTCGCACGTTGTCAAAGTTATGCTGGCAGCAATTAATGAAACACATGACGAGAAAAGATTACAGCTCTGTTTATGTTCTGGTGCTTCTTAAATTAAAGTAGGTTTAATTTCCGTTGAAGTGGAGATCGTATACGACACTCACATGCGCCGAACCTGTACTGAAACACCCACTGCGAGTCTGAAAGTGTAACACACGAGGGGCACAACTACACTGTAAAAAAGTTTCTCATAAACTTCCTAAACTCTAGATTTTAACCTATACAGTGTATGTAAATAGTAATAAGTACCAAGCTGAAAATTTGGGAATGTTCATCGCTAGTATAAAAAGTTGGGGAATCCCTGCGCATTTGACTCCTTACTGAGCAACTACAGGACCGTTACCATGGCGGTATGGGAAAATATTCACGCTTTGTCACTGTACGTATACACTGATATGGTAAATTTACAAATGATTTCTTAGCGCGTATGCGCGCGTCACGGCCTAATCAACAGATGCATGCGTTCAATATTTAATTCCCAGTATCCCAACAAACAAGACTACTAGATAACCTGTATATAGTGTTAACTGTTAGATTAGTAAGGCCACCTGTTCTTCGCGAAAAGATTTGCGCGCAGGATATAATTCAACTTTTCACGTGCACACAAGCAGATATCCTTTGGCTATTGGCTGAGTGTCTCTGTGAGGATACACCTATATTTTACTGAGCCTATCAGAATTAAGTTACTCTGGCACTGAACTTCCGTGACTGGCTGGCAGGCATTTCAGATGCGTGATAGTTCAAATCATTCAACCACGAAAGTATTTATTATATAACGTGTTCTCCAGATGTGGAATATTTTCGCTAAAAAAAAAAAGGTAGCCTTAGATATAAGTTATTCTAGTATTTTCTCAAGAGTGTATATACCAGAGGTATTTCAACTTACGATTCAAATGTCTTGTATAAAGATCAGTTCTCAATTGCCCCCTACGCCTCATCTTTTCATCTAAAGTGTTTCGTTAATTACTGCTATGTCCTTTAATATTGTAAACGGGATGTTTTTCAATTTGAATAAACTGGGTTTTGAAGACTTTTCCAGTAATTATATAAAATATGATCTGCATATTTTAAGAAATATAACTATGTATGTTAAAGAGAAAGAGTGCGAAGGCTGGTGCATGTAAATATTTTGTAATCGGAAATGAAAATTAAATCTTGTGCATTGAAATATCTTCCTTTAAAAAAAATAAAGGTCCACTTACTGATTTAGGACCAAGGAAACCACTGCTTGAATATGTAACCTGTTAAACTTCACTCTCTTTGAATAAAATAACCCCATCAGAAATCTTCGAGTTTATTAATTTTTGAGCAATCGGAAATGGTTAACGTAACCATTCAAATTTAAAACTAATAAGACTCACCTACAGCAAGACCACACGAGACAGAATGTTATAAATAATGCTATATTTGTGTGTTATATTCTACAGTGTGGGTGTTCTATGTGCAATCGTTCTAACGCACGCAATTCTGTGATGCGAACTTTGTAAATAAACATTTTCCTTCGTGCAAATATTCTAACATATGTGATCCTTGGGTTTGCGTTTCTGAGCTGTGCGTATTGATCGTACAATAATTCTAGTATCTGTGGTTTTGTTGTATGGCCGTTTTAGAATGTGATTTTCGATCGTCTGACGGTTCTACCTATGCGATTCTCAGTTTTATAGTTCTGGCTTGTATGTTTCAAAATAACGGTCGCTTTAACTTCTGTGATTTGTGTGGATTTATTCATTTTATGGGACTGAGCTGCGTGTTTCACCCATTTGCTCGACCTAATACCTTCGGTGGTAAAATATTTCTATAGCGCGAGTTTCGGCCGGGTAACGTTTATAACATATTGTTACGCGCTGAAGCGAACTCCGCGCACGGTCCGGTTCCCACGGTGGGTTGGGTTGGGGGGGGGGGGGGTTCAACCCACCTCGATATCCTCTCTCCCCAGGCATACCCGCTCGCCCGGGAGGGATGACTGACAGCGATGACCTGGCTCGCGTCACAGCCCCTCCTCTTCCATCCTACTGGAGAAGCCGATGAGTTTAGAGGATGCGCAAGAAATTTCTGGGCGATGGCCTACGACCCAGTAAATAAAAGCCACGGCTCGACTGTTGGCAGTCTTTTTGTGGAAGTCAATTAGCTGAGTGCGGTAATCGAGCGACGTGTAGAAGACGGATGACGACGGGAGATCGCGGGACGACGGCAGACGAGGTGTTTGTGATGTGAATGGACGATAGGGCGTGAAACCCGACGAGCGAAGGCTACTGTACGCGAGGGCGCTCTGAGAACTCTATAATAGTGCGGAATTGTGGGGCTTGGACTAAACTGAGGTGGCACTGAATGAACATGTAATACAGATTTTAGTATAAATACTGGAACTGTCAAAAATGGCCATAGAATTTATAAAATAATTGAATATGTTTTGATACTCTCTTTGTTGGGACTGACTTTTAATGATTTCATTATATTAATTTCTTTGAGGTGATTGTACATTTTATTGATAGAATTCAGTAATTGTAAACGGCAAGTGATATAAATTTATTGTGAGAGTATGGGTCAAGAGAAATTTGTTTGTAGTTATTGTAAATCAAATAAAGATATTATAATTAACTTTTTTATTTAATTAAGACCTCCGTCCCATAACAAACCAGGTTATGTCCACTTAATTTTGAGGAAATTGTAATACGCTCGTTCTAATACCTCCGGTGGTACAATCTACTATAGTGAGAGTTTTGGCCGTTTAGGGCTTAGAACATATGTTGTTCTGGATTTTATTATTCTTTGCTATCAGTTTGATGTGGGTATATCAGTTGTACGATCGTTCCAATGGCCGTGTTTCTCTGTTGTGGCATTTCAGTAGTATGTGGTTCAGACGAATATAATTTTTTTTTTGTTGCGTGCTTTTGTTGAACGATCGTTCAAACGCGCCAATTTTCTATGTTATATCCATAGTGTGAATGTTTTTTTTATGTTATATCAGTTCAAAGATATGCTTTTCTATTTATAATGTCCAGGGCGGGATTTAGGCGTAGGCAAATTAGGGAGTTGTCTAAGGTGGCAGATACCACAGAGATGAGGCGCACTATGTGGGTTTTATAAAAGTAAACCTGGGCCCAATTGAGTCCATCTATAGGCTGTTCACGGTAAAATGAGCACTTTTTAAAGTCCTGCTTAATATCTACTTGTATGCCTGTGTATTTTCCTCCCTGTGTAAATTAACATTGCCATGGGTCTTATTACTTCATTCATGCGTCGGTCAAGTGAAACTGTGGAATAATTGAAATTAAATATTTTACGAATCTGGTGATAGTTATACTTCGATGCTTAAAAAAAAAACAGAAAGCGAAAGAAATAATTTAAATTATCACAAACGGGTTACCTAACATTTTTATTCGACGTTAAGTTATGGAACTACTTTCCATCAATTGTTAGGAACTTTACTGGACGCATGTCACTTAGCGCGGCCGTTAAAATATATGACGTTAGTAGCAGTAACTTTTTTTCTTAGGTTGATTTAAAAAGTGCTCACTTTACCGTGAACAGCCTTTACTTGGAACTATTTTTCGCGTTTGAGGCTGAGAGGCTCGGAAGCGACAGTGGCTATATTGTTGCGCGCATAAAGTGCGTTATCGTCCCTAAGCGCAAGGCTCTGAACTGGTGTGCAGTGTTATCGTCGTGCTGATTGGTGGGAAGACTTAGGAAGGTTCAATGCAGGGCCCTTGAGTAGTTTGGTATGTATCTGACAGCTATATTTTGAGATAACGCTTTGAAAAAGCCATTTTGAACTATGCTGGAGTGCTCTGATGTGCGTGACGTCTTGAAAGCACTCAACTGCCCTCGTCTTAACATGCGTGTTCTTTTCCGCAAATCAGCATACTGGACACGCGTTTAATCGTTTCGGGGGGGGGGGGGGAGAGAGAGGATGAAGTGTATTTCAAACAGTCTGCAACTAAGTTCAAGCACCGAGTAGGCGGATCCCGTCTGTTTGCAGTTACGTGTTATTCTCGTTCGATGCCTTGAAATGCGTGAGCCCTAAGGCTCAGTTTTGTTCGCTCATCACTTGCACCATCGCCTCTACGTGCAAGGCACCCAACTGTCGCGTAGTATTTACATCGACGACTCGCCTGAACGTGACTTTAATCGGGAACCCTATATTTTCATGGCACGGTAATGAAGATAAAAGTATTGCACAGTTCTAAAGACAACGCTTAAGTTCTTTTTCTATAAAAAAAATTCAGCAAAAACTGATTCTGAAAAAAAAAAAAAAAAAAATGAAAGATAGTTTTAACCATTTTTTCTCCCAAAATATTATTCTTCGAGTTAAAATAAAAACTTCAAGCTTTTCTTTGAGTACGTAACGTGCTTTTTGTGTTCAGGCACTACTACCAAATATCTAGCAGTTTTATTACCACAGGTTTGCTCTACAACGCACTACATGAACCAGCAAGGTAAATATAACCCATTCACGGTTACTTCGCATTTTTCTGAAGCCCTGCTGAAGTTCTACTTCCATGATATTCCTCCGCCTATAGTAAAAACTAAGCTTAACAAAGTCTAGGAACTTACACTAAAGGACGACGCGCCGAATTCGTGCGCACTCAGTTGTAATGATATTTTGCATGAGAACTATTTCTTACTAGGCGCTACCAACACACATGTTTTCTCACTGTTACCCTTCATATTTATTATAAATTATAGATTAAAATTTATAATTAAAATGCTGGTAAAAATTAATCTTAAGTAAAAATAAGATACTTTCATTTTAACAGAGGTATAAAACGCTTGTAATACATGGCATATTTAGGAAATAACTAAACACTTCATACATGCGGTGATTTTTTAAAAGTTTGATTCAAAAAGTAGGAAGAAACCATGAATAGACAATGACATAAGTACACTCAGCTTCACACTGGTGCTAAAGAGCTTCAAGAACTATCTCCGGTTAGCAGCAGTCCAAGGACAGACCTAATGTTCTTTCCATCCTTTACATCGAAGCGGACATGACTGCGATAATTTTATCAGTGAACTCCCACAGAAGAAAGTGCGACGTAAACTACTTAACTGTGAAGAAAGACGCCATGCATATATGGACGAAAATGTTCCTGCCCGTTCCTGTAGTGGCGTAACAGTTATTTCATTATAGATTTCGACTATATGAAAATATCTGCAATAAAATTGGAAAATAATATTACCCGAGAGATGTCCAAAGATGTTTCTTTCACGGACTTTTAATTGCAACACATTTCTGGACAATTTTTTTTAAGAATTACACCGTATTCCCATATAATTACATTCAAAACACGCCATAGCAGCCCACAATCAGCTGTCAAGATATGTTGAGTTGAACTCAAGGTTCTGATGTTATGCTGTGCTGGGTCTAGTTATGTCGTAGGTAAAACAGCCTACCTCCATGTTCGGAACTAGGAGGATCATTCGATCTCAGACCGGGGTAGATGTTGGTGCAACCAGGCATTAGTGAACTGTCTTGCCCATTAATAATTCATCAGAGTGATCAGTTTTGGTGTGTCCTAATTTCCTATAATTGCGTAAACGCTTATAAAATATTATTAATCTATAAGCAATGCCAGTCTTTATTGACACGACACTCTTAGACCCGCATTTTTAAACAACCAATTAAGTAATTAGTTCTTGTCAATATACCCATATGACTAATTTTTAATACGTGCATTTTTTTATGAATCAACCTTCATAAAGATGAGGCATTGCACATTATATATCAAATAAATGATTGTTTCCCGAAATTAACTTTCCTACTCATTTGTGTATGTAATAAATAAATACAAATGATTATCTTTAGCGCTATCTAGTATATGCAACATAACTATTATTGCTGTATGAGAATTACATGTTAGTAAAATGAAGCTGAATGAATCGTATATGTAGTGTTCTCTCCCGTGCCAGAGTTTGTGCCATCCAGACGGAATGCCCGCCACGCACATCTATTAACACCGCAACAGGCACCAGCGCTCTACGACGCTTTGCCTCGCAATGCCACCAGGGTGCACCCAGGGGGTGGCTATGTCCTATACCGTGCAGTGTCAACAAGTGAAGCCAGTTTATAGCGTGGAGTTAGATGGTTGTTTTCCGGTAAAAAAAGGTCACGTGATCAACAGTAGCCAGAAACATTGTATCGGCCTATCTTTCACGTGTATTTTGATGAGTATTAATATCGACATAAATTAATATACAACCGTTTTTGACCTAAACAATAATACACATAGAGCGTGAGTGTGTTTGTATCAGATAACTAGATATAAATTTCTCCGTTAAATATGTAAAGTTATAAATTATATACATTTAAATGGAAGTGTTGTATGCGGTGTTTTGGTTGATTTGCTTCCTATTCCCTATATATTTTCATTGAAAATATTCCAGGAAATAATTTTCTGACGACTATAGGAGCTTTTCAACGTTATGATAAAACTTTAACCGTACTAAAATCGAATATAATACGCTATTGAAGTCGTCTGCGAGTGCGTTACAAGTGAAGCAGCCATGCGGGAGAGAGACAACTTTTGTTTACATTGAAATTGAACATCCTTGCGAGTGCTATATGAACTCACTAGTTGTTCTGAATTTTCTCTGAATTTGCGTTATTCTTGCCTTTGTGAAATGTAAATTTGGCCCGTAAACACGCCTTAACACTATAATCTATTTTTTATTTATTCGGCGACCAACGAAAACTAATAATAATGTATGAAAATGCGTACGAGCCGGGCCATGCGATTCCAATATTTATTGTATTCGTATATACCGTGGCTACATTCGTGAAAGATATCGCACAATTATTGTGTGTATAGGGATATGTTATCTGCGTAAGTTTGTAATTGCAGTGTGTTTAATTTTTGCAAGAGCGGATGCGATTACTAACGTGCCGTCAATTTAAGGTCTAACCTGTAAGTTGCGGACTCGTTACACAGAGTTACAGGCACTTTTATAAAACTGCAGATACGTATTTTTCCAACTGCCATTTGCTATTTCAGTTTAGGAATTTATGGAATTCACTTGTTAGTAATGGCAAATCATCTCGTAAACCAATACAGGGCTACACCTTATAAAAACTTCACTCTAAGAATTTTTTCTCCCCAAGTCAGCAGAGTTGCAGTGACAAACAAGAAATCAGCTGTTTATTTATACAAAAATATAGGGCTACAACCAAATCAGTTCTCATATTTTTAATAGCTACTGAATGTAGCCTTCACGATTTGCAATTTCGATGGTTCCTCGAACTCACTCCATGCAATTTCTGGGGTGACTCAATAAAGACAATTTGACCAATTCCTTCCTTGTATTCCCTTCATTGTGTTCTTGGTTTACCATTCTCTAATGAACCTGCTGTCGACAAGATTTTAAATAAATAAAGTTTACTTGTGTGTTTAGATGGTTACGTATTTAACGGTAGTCTGTAATCATTACAGTAAATGACATGTTTATACATTTTATCGTTTTCCAAAGGTAGTCAAAATAAAGAAAACTTAGATAAAGTCTATATTTTCCTATAACTACACCATCTGAAAACTAGAAAAACATCGTGCGATTTTCTTTAAACTTTATTTTACCCTTCTTAAGGATTTTTAAAATTCTAATTTTGAGGGCAACTAATTGGGCATAAGCTTATTTTAATGTTGACGATGAATCATGGATATTTAGATGAAAATGTTAAATTTTTTAAAAGCCTACTTCTTGTAAATGAAAAATGGGATGATGTTTACAGAAAAATCACGAACTAAATTTTCTACAACAACCACGAACAACATTTCCGAAATAACCACGAACAACCTATCCAGAACAAACATCATTTATACATTCACTGAACCAAACATTGCCTGAAAAGTTTTATTAATACATCTCTTTGTCATTTTAATCATGCCTTTCCACTCAAATCTTTAAAATGTAGCAGTAGCTCGAAAATAAAATGGATTAGTAAAGGTCTGACAGTCTCAGGACAGAGGTTCAAAACAATACGTCAAATGCTAAGAACCCAGGCGAAAAACTCAATTATTCTGTAAGCAATACGAAAAATTATATAACAAGTTACTTGGAGTAACAAAGTGAAATACAAAGAGGGGGTGGGGGGAATAGCCTCCTCCTCAAATAAAACAAAAGCAATGTGGAACATGATTAATAATGAATTTAAACCTAGGCAAGAAATGTTAACCTTTCCTTCAAAGTTGATGGTATTAAAATCGAAGATAGCAAGGAAATATCTAATAGTTTTAATGACTATTTCACAAACATCCCGTTAAAATTGCAAAATGAACACAGAGCTACAAATATTAGCCCTGCACACATACCCCAAAGACCTAACACTTGAAATGCTAACACGGTGCTTTTCACACCTCTCTCTGAAGAAGACATAAATGTAATTAAAAATTTCTAAACTAAAAGTTTCTGTGGGATAGACGAGGTACCTATGACTCTGCTAAATAAAGTGTTTTTATTTAATAAAACTGCCTTTGACTTACATTTTTAATGAATGTCTTGCCCAGGGAATTTTTCCTGATAGACTCAAATATGCAAAAGTAGTACCAATATATACAAAAAGTGACAAGGCATTGATGGATAAATATAAGTCTATTGCTCTTCTTACGTCCTTTTCAAAAATTTTAGAGAAATTGATAGCAAATAAACTGACACAATTCTTAATAAAAAAAAAAAACTAGTTTATTAAAAGGGAAACATCTTTGCATTAGTGGTCTTGTAAATAAGGTTAAAGAAATAAGTAATGGCGATATTTTTTAAATACAAGCGGAAGTGATTTGACAAACTTCTGTACTGTCTCACTTTAAAATATGCTTTTATTTTTGTTATCCGTGATTGTCTTACGTGTCAGAAATGTCACAGCTAGCACATCCCTTGCCCGGCGGGACTTGGTAAGTCTTGTAAACATGTAGCCGCAGTTGTTTATTACATTAAAAAAAACACTGCTTCGAAAACAGACATCGCACAAACCTGGGGTAAACCAAGTTCCACAGGGGTTGCAAAAGAAAAGTATTCAAAGGGAAAGAGAATTAGTGACTTGTTTCAAAGAAAGAACTACCTTTTTCAGTGCCAGCATTTCCTTTAACTGTAGATGCGGCAATTGATACACCATGTTCCCTACGCCAGATGTTGATTGCAGAAAACAGAAGTGAAGTAGAACGAGACTGTAAGGATATCAGATACAAAGGGATGCTGCCTTTTTTGGTGACCTAATTAATTTGATATCAAATTGATTCAAATGGTTGGAAAAAATAGAAAGGGTTAAATTTAATAAAAGGGTTTAATTTATTGAAAGGGTTAAATGTATCGTAAGGGTTAATTTTCAATCCGATCAATTTATTTCTATTTTTTATGTGTTTGGTGCAAGAGTGTACTAAATGTCTTTCTATTTGTGAGCAGCAGCTCTGGTAGATGTTGTCAGCACGACGAATGGCACTCGATGAGGTGTGGCATGTTGGGGATGGGGTATATATGTGGTGAGTTTTGAGCAAGAGTGGTATAAGTGTAAATCTTGTGTCTCGTAGACGGTGTTGGTAGATAGGCGACTTTTAAAGATGGGATTTACGTTTTAGTAATGACAAACGATTTAATAGACGGCGACTGTTTCCGAATGCTATTAAATGTTAGAGTATTTCAGAGTGTTTAAACGAGTTCTACATATAAATAAATAACACGAGAGAGAAGTATAACTACCTGGTCTCATAAAGAAACAAGTGCAATTATGTGAGTCTCCAGTATAAAATGATTATGTAATGAAAATCAATTAAACGTAAAGAGATGAATACGTCTACAATGTGATTTTACTACCCCGAGCTGTATGTTAGAAATATAATTTATACGAGAGAAGTATAACAAACGAACACAACTACGGGAATAACAAGTGGTAAACGATCACAATTACGTGAGTCTCCAGTATAAAATGAATTAATTAACGATCTACAACAAAGTGTCCCTATAAATTAAATTACAGTCTTCTTAAACACAAGATATATGTAACACTATTTGACGCCTCTCGCACATGCCTAACAATATTTTAAAACACGCCTGTATACCTGTGAGACTGGTGAGGGACTTCTGAAACGAAATCAATGCGTAAAAATTAGTTAATTTATTAAAATGTGAAAAAAGAAAATGTTTTATATATGCCCATTTTCTCTGGAGCTCGCTGCAACACTGACTTGGATATATGACTTACATCAACTTATAACATATGTTTGATTATAAACTGAGGTGAAAAACTCGTAAATTTTAATTAAAACACATAATGAAATCGCACCTTTCCCAAAACACATCCGTCTGCCTCCGAGGTCAGTCAATGAATGAAGCGAGCTTACGTCGAGAACTTGACTTTATATATACATGGAGTGCGGACTGAGGCTGACTGGCAACTAAGGTTATAGCTACTTGGAAATATATTTGAATACGATTTACATGACAAATGGATAAAAATTATGTTTACACTAATATATAAATTAGACAAGTTGAATTAACAACAAATTAAAAAAAACACGTAATGAAATCGCACCTCTCCCAAAACACATCCATCCGCCTCGGAGGTCAGTTAAGAATGACTGGATCGTACGATGTGCGCCTGCTTATGAGCTATTATATATTCATGGAGCATGGTTGAGTTGAAATTTATGATTGATAGAACCTATTTCCCTATCAAGCTACTATTAACAACTTGATTACACTACTCGTCCTAGAACAGAAAACAAAAGATTCACTATTATTGAGAGTTCAATTATATTTTTTAAGAAGATTTTAATTGTGTTTTTTGACTTTTTATAAAGTATGAGTGTGTTTTTAACAGCAAGCATCCTCATGTTGAATCTTCAACTGCGACAGTTGTAATCTTACTGCTTCCAGGAAAATATAATTTTATTTTAAAAGTTGGCTGGACTCTCCCAGCTGTAGTACAGTGTGAAACATTGCGGTGTGTCGCTAGGGGCTCTTTCTACCTGGCTCTGAAAAGGTTTTTGTGTGACTTTCATCTCATTAAATTCCCTAGCATTTTTCAAGTTGACCAGCATCCCGCAAAGTTTTCTCGAGATCCAAGTCTATTCTTTACTTCTGTTTCAAAATTCATTCTTACAGACATGTTCGTTTCTCTTCAGCATTATTTTTGTAAGTTATGTTCAGCTATTCAAAGTGTGTTTTAATTGAAATTTTAATTTTTCTCCCTCATCAAATTGCAAGCAAACAACTTGTAAATTTTTTTCTTTGAAAAAGTGAGCAAACAAATAACCTGGCTTTAAAATATTTTTAACAAACAACTTACCATCACCTATTCGTCTCAAGAATATTTAAAACATTTAATATGCAGTCATATACAAGTACATATGATGCATCCAATTATTCACAAAGTAGTGACATGGAGGAAATTTTCAAACTAATAAAAAACAAATCACGGCATTCAATTTTAACATATAAAAATTCTATTAAAAATTATTTTTTAAAAATAATCCTTAAAAGCCAAACTATTTACAATGACTTAACAATAAACATTGACACACTCACAAAAAGACATTTTCAATCATTTTTTTTTCAAATATACACATAAAACATTTTTTGACATACTTTAAAACAAACACAAGATGATGAAATATACAACATTCATATTACAAA
Source organism: Dryococelus australis (assembly GCA_029891345.1). Lineage (NCBI taxonomy): Eukaryota > Metazoa > Arthropoda > Insecta > Phasmatodea > Phasmatidae > Dryococelus > Dryococelus australis. The sequence goes on along the minus strand of CM057001.1, from coordinate 91,321,367 downwards.
CATAATTATCAAACATTTTGAACAACAACTATTCGAACAAAAATAAGACATTTATCAAATACAAGACATTTTACCAATAACATGTTATGATTTACTATATTAAACATTTGTTCAAAGTTATTTACATCTTAAACTTACTATAACTACTACTGCTACTACTGTTACAACATTCCAAAATTGTCTGACACAGAAAACAAGATCAAAAAAATTAATATTTACAAAAAAATATGATTAACAAAATATTTACAACTATTTATATAATGATGCACAGACGGGCATTCATTTGTCATATCCAGATTATTTCCACTCACACACGCTGACGACACAACAGGGTGTAACACACACAGTTTCCTGTAGACGATTTGTCACATAATGACTTTCCTCATCGTATTATTATGTATTAGAGACAGTTGTATTTTTGATACATATAGGCCTTACAGATAGGCAAACAGGGGGCAGCAGTACCATTGAAGGGTTATGCAAGATATGTTGCAACAGTTTTAGATATTTGTAGACATTGTGGGCAGCTGTAATTAGCTGTGAAGTTGGTCGTAGAACTGGAGGTGCATGTAGTGGTGTTGGCAGATGGATATCATCGGTGGTGTGTTGGTGATAATTGTGGTGTCGTGGGTAGCCTGCATTTATTGAGGCATTGAAACTATTGTAGGGAGGAAAAAAAACTCAGGTATTCGGTAGTGCCCCCAAGGTAAGGTTGATATTCCATCCGCCTCAATGTACCACTTATCATCCATATCTGACAACACTACCTTGGTTATACGCTCGGTGTATACTTGATAAGCACACAAACAGAACTGATACTGGGTACCCAAAACACTTGTGCAATTTTCGAGGCAATCTCGATAATCCTTGTACCTGAGTGATTGTAACACATTAGGTTTTACACCCTTCACCTTATGTATACATTGTTAATTCCCAACAACATATGCATAAAGCTTAGGATGTAAACCCACAAAGGGTATGATGATGCGACCAACACATTCAGCTTTCATCACCCCAGTACGGCCTTTGTTCTCGTGAGGGAATCATTGCGGGTTATCGAGCGCATAGTTGGATGTATCAAACCACCCCTTCAAATCTGGGTAATTACCTCATAGATGTCCCCACAAGCAACTGAATTTACCAAAGAATTGGTGTCACAATAAAGGAGGAGTAAGGCTGGTTGGAGAGACTTTGTACGCATGTACTGATAATGAAATTCATAGTGTGTTAATTTTGATAGATCAAGAATTGCAACACCAGTGTACAAAGGTTTGTTGAACACAACAGAACTCTTTGAAATCTCGATAAGGACCGAGTTTTCATCGATAATCTGTCTTGCCTGGAATGTACCACTTCCTATTGGCTCTGCAGCCCCATAGATCGTGTCATACCTCGAAATGACTCTGATGCCCCTTTCCCGGCGGACATTCTGCTATGATTTTCCATACATGGAATTATTCATTAACTGGAAATACGATTTCTCGAATATTTTCGCAGCCTGGGCACGTTTCTCAATGTTAAAGTCGATGTAAATAGCCATCCAAGCCTTCTGCTCAAAGCTCAAAATGCAACGAACATAGTCGAGTTTGGCCCCACACATCAAGTACTGCCTCACTGTTTCTCCATGTAAAACACAATTCTTCCATGGCGCAAGTGTTAAAAGATGTTTCTCAGGCAAGCCGTTTGGGGTATGCCATTTTCTGGGGCCAAAGGCAGATCAGATAGTGTATTATTACACTCCTCCAGAAAGACAGATCAATTTCCGCGAAAAAACAAGTGTCACCATCATTCACCATATTTGTAAAATCCCATGTTGTAAACACATCAGCCTCAACCCTCTCAAAAATTACCAATCGGAAGCTTGGATAGCATCGAATGACTGTACAGCCCGTTCACGACGAAACAGCATATATATTTCGATGCCACACTGGGGTCGTAGTCCTCACCCAAGTAAACATTGTTGGCTTCAGCACACCTTTTTGAAACCTGGGTAATGCCGCCCCTAACTCCGCATTCTACAAAAAGATACATGTCAGTATCAGTCAAAGCTCTAGTCGCAGACATGTCATTGACAATAAAGCGTTCCATGAAAGAGACAGAGCTGTGACTAACATGGCGGGGTCAAGACCATAATGAGCCAACCATATGGTCCTGAAATTCTCAAAAACATCAGCCAGCAAACAAGTGTCCAAATGTAAGCATTGCATGGCATACTACAGGAAGTTTATGCAGTTGAACGGATCCCATGTGGCTTGGGCATGAGCATAATATTCATCTCTAATGCCTTCGCCTCTCATCACAATATGAAATGCATCCTTTGGTGGGAGTGACGTGCACATCTGTCTGGCGACTTAACAAAGTCATAAGGAAAAACTCCCTTCTTTTTTGAGAATTCGAACTGGGTGTTGTCTGGAAACATCGATAAGGTGATACTCAATTGTGCAGGTAGCAAATTACCTGCCAAAGTTTCCAGAGAGGTGCTCATGAATTGGAATGAATAAAATAAACATAACTTCAAATATTGTGCCTTTCCATTGAAATAAATCCCATTGAGAATTGGTTTGGTAATACATTTGTATTTTTCAAGCGTCATTCCAATCACTTGAATTTTACCCAGGTTTTCGATTACCACAGTTCCGTCGGGTTGTGGTACGAGATGTTCAGCCAAAAGCTTTATAAGAAAGTGTGCATCATAATTCTACAGGTTATGAAAAACAGCGACAAGTTGTCTTTTGGGCAGTCTGAAATTTAAGTTGCACTTATCATGTGCACGACCTCTGATTTCGCCTGTCAGATGGCCATGATCAACCACAATATCATTTGTGCTGAGCATTTCTTTTCAAATGTGACAACATGTTTGAGCCGCTAACCTAGCTTCATCAGCAGGGGTTTTTGTCTTCATCGGAACAATCATGCTGTAGATTCCTGGAACCCACTTTGAAAGTTAGACTAATTTATCAACTAATTGTTACATACAATCAACACTCACAAACTCAAAATAGTTATATAAACTTGGATTGTATGAACATACCAACAAAATTCTACAAGCATATGGGACATGTTGGTTGATGGTAGTTGTATTACTAGTTTCATCATTGACAGGCAAGTGGATATGGGTTTCAGGCAACTTTCAACATCGCAGTAGGCGACGAAACCCAATCTTTGCTGGTTGCTGTAATCTTTAAATTCCAAGTACTTGTTGTTCCCAGTGGGGAAAGTACGGTGAACAGCATTTCGTCGATGGCAAAGAATACTGTGACTTGCGAATTTATCCTCAGTTCTGAAATACTGAAGACAATGCTCGCAAACAAATTTCCTTTTTTTTTCTCCTTGCTCAGCTGACTACGAACCAGCTGGGACAAATTAATAAAACAGACAAAATGCAAATGAACTGCATTTCCACTCATGCAAATCGCCAAAATATGCACATGTTTCTCATGATGTACAGGATAAATACATAAGGGTTCTACAATCCCACCCTTTTCGCAAGTTTCGTCAATTATATTGCTACCTTTGTCCACCAAACAGTAGACATTGATAAAAATAGAATTGTTCTCAAACTTTCGAATATCTAGTATGACCACAGGTGTCGACAGACCTTCGATATTCAAAACCTCGTGAGGTTTGGGATATGAACAGGAATGACTGACATTTTGTGTGGCTGGAAACAAAGTTGCTATTACGGCATAGTGGAAACACAGTCGCTCCGGGCAGTGTACATCGACACAAGCAAGATGATTCGAAATGAACTTTGGTAGTTTAGTGTATGCAGCACCGATAGTGAACGGCCAGTATTGGCTCACATGTGCATCCATGTATGTTAATATTTACCGACTCCAGCCAGACCACGTGGACTAAACACCTCAAGTCTGTTTGTGAGATAAGGAACAATATTATCATCATAGATTAAAACCACATCAGATGAATGTAGGACAGGGAGTGCTTTGCTCTGAAAATAAAAGGTTTCCATAGTGCCTAACTTCTGCCGTGAGGGATTTTTTAATACTTACCCGCTATGGTACCAGAAACTCTAATAGGCCAGGGTGATGCCATTATTAAGCTTAATAAAGGGCCTTACATCTCTGGAAAAAATTAGAAAAGTCCACGTCACTGTGAAGCCTATTGTTAAGTATCCGCACGTATTTAGTGTTTCTTCAAACACTGTAGCTATGAGCTCGTGTGTCACATATGGCAAAGTTTCCACTGAGGCTGCAGAGTCGGAAAACGAATTATTTTCCGGCTCCCTTGGTGAAATATTTCTAATCGACTCGAAAGTCGGAGTGAAATGGTTTGAGCACTCTCCTATTCACAAGATTTTCCAAGTCTGCTAGAAATAAGTCATCTTTTAAAACATCAACTTTCTCATATTTGGGGGAAGCGGACACATATTGACCTTTGGATGTAAACAATCCCTCCATAAGTGAATCCGTGCTCGAATCACTTAAGTAGAGATCGTCTTCCAATAGATTAACCTGTGACCACTTAGACAAAGGGACACTGTATTGACAGCTTGCTGTAGACTGCCTTTGTGTTTGTGATTCAGAATCTAAATCACATATGTAAAGATCTCCAAGCAAGATGTCAATACCAGATTGCTTATGCTCACCCATTTTTAATAACTAACTCAATTTTCATTAGTTTCCCGTCTACAATAGGTACAACACCACAATTAAATTAAATTGTAGTTCCTCGTCGTTCTGAAAACATAGAAAAATAAGACCATTTTATTCCCTCATCAGGTCATAGTTGAAATTAATAGCAACCTAAACACTGTATTGTTTAAAATAAATAAATTTATTTTTAGAGGTAACTGAATTTTTTTGGGAAATGCAATCGACTACAGCGACATGTTGTTACAAAAGATATGGGGACAAGTCGTTCTTAAACCTCGTGTACAAAGTCAGGTGTCGGATAGCTGAGAATTGAGTGTGTGGGAAGTGAGCGAAACTTAGGTCTCAAGGGCCTATGAGGGTGAAACGCACGGAGTTGGAGCAGCGTAAAAGACAGCACAGTTTGGTTGTTTTGGACTGTAAGCGGATGAGACGAGAGAACACTTCAGTAAACTGACAAACTGACACAGTCTGCTATTCATGACACCGTTCAAGCATTTTCCCTCCCCGTTCGACAGCCTCTCCTTCTCCCCAGCTATCACGGGGAGCCTGGGGGTGACCTGCATGCATGTGATCCAGTGGGAGGAAGGGAGACTGGGCACTTCCCCTCTGGCCACACCACTCTGTCGACTTCTCTCTGTGGCTAAATTGCCATCCCCGTAGCTCTAGTCAGTATACAATGATTTTCCTCGACCATCTCGCCTCGTCTATCTTTCCCAGCTACACGTTTGGAGCATGCGGACTGTGTTTACAACACAACATAGAATTTTAAGCCTAGTATTAAAAACTTAACAATTCTATAATACACTTTTTTGAAAAAAATATTGAATATTACACCATAAAAGTAGCGTACACCATTAAAAAAACATTTTCTCCATAAAAACAAAAGATTATAAAATTTACCCTGTAAAAATTATTTACACCATAAAAGGAAAAATGTGTACACCATCAAAAATTATGAGTTACTAGATACTGTCAAAAATGTGTACTATGCTATGCCATCAAAAATACCTTCTAGGGTACACCATTAAAAATCATTTACACTTTAAAATTAGTTTACACTGGCAATTTATGATTTTCATAAATTTAATAATGAAAGTTGTCAATACATTTTAGCAAGGGAGCAAACACTGAATATTATTAATAATACCAACTAAACAAACACACTTAAAACTAAACATGTTAAAAATTAAATTTTATTAATATACTACTCAACTCTTTCTTTCTTTCTCTCTCTCTCTCTCTCTCTCTCTCTCTCTCTGTCTCTCTCTCTCTATCTCACTCGTATTTATCCAGCAACTTTCAAAATGAAATGTCTTAAAATCAACTGAGATACCCAATATACCCTGTCTCATACACATCAAAAACATCATTTGTTAGAAATACTCAAGGCTCATATATTCATCTCTCAATCGTCCTTCACCAAACAGCTCATACTGAACAAGCTTGGGAGCTGTGATTAGGCACCTCCCCCTCACACTAGGCATAAGCAGTGTAGTTCTCCCTTGTTTTAGCCATTCCATAATTCATACATCATACACACAATAACCCACCATTAAACATTTCTTAAAGCTAACTAAAGTTATTGAAAACACAATTTTCCCCTCACTTACACTCACAGTCACCCACCTAGTCAATTTTTCACAGAGTATTTTGTATTTTATTCTATATGATATTGAAATATATATACGAGTATTTAACAGTGTAGAGAAGGCCTGGATTCGAGATATTGTTTCAACCGGCTGTCCATAGTGCAATACTATGACGGTCATTCAGTAACTCCTTCAGAACTCTATTAAACTTCCTCTCAAATACAAGTCAACAAACCACCTAAAATTTATTGAAAATGCAATTTTCCTCTGCACTCACACTCACAGTCAACCACCTACTCAATTTTCTCCAGAGTACTTTATATTTTATTCTAGATGGTATTGAAATATATATATGAGTATTTAACAGTGTAGAGTAGGCCTGAATTCGAGATATTATCTCGACCTGCTATCCATAGTGCAATGTTTATGGCGATCATCCAGTAACTCCTTCAAAACTCTATTAAACTATTTCTCAAATACATATCAACACAACCCACCTAAATTTGTTGAAAACACAATTTTCCTCTGCACTCACACAAACATACATACGCCCTACACACACACAAATCAATGATAGTTCATATATATCAATGATAGGTAATATATATATGAACTCTCATTATATCAATTATATATATATATATATATATTAACTATCATTGATTATATATATATATGAACTATCATTGATTAACACTAACAATTACACTTTAAATCTTTAAATTATAAAAGTATATCTCACTCAGAATAAATTTTATAAAACTACTTTCAAATGGTAAAGACTTGTTTAACGATTTTAAAGCGTGTTCATTCATTTTTTTTAAAGTTTTAATGATTGATTAAAATGTTTATAAAATTTCTTTGAAATTCTAAAGACTTTAATAAAAATTTCATTCAGTTTGTTAAATGTTTTAATGAATTTAAAGAAAGTTTAATGAAATCATATAAACGTTAAACAATTTGAAGGAAAATGTTTGCAATTTTTGATAATAAATATACTAAAGTATTTACGCAAATGCAGTCAAAATGAAACAATTTTTAATAAATTTTACAAAAAGTAATAACAAAATACCGAAAAAGAATTAAAAACCCTAAATTATCCACTTACTTTAACTCTAGAAGCAAAGCTGTTAGGCTTCGAACGATACTTGAACCCAAGGTCAGGCTGGTTGAGCACTAGCCCTCTCAGGCAGGCTAAAGTCCGGGGTGTCTATTCCAGCAGACATACGGTTGGCCGAATTCTCAAGAAATGGGGCGAATTCCCCAGCGGGTGATAAATTGAAAACAAGTCTGAAATGTGATTTTCCTTCACGCACAACCCTGTTGCATCAGGTCCCTGCAGAACTAACTGAACGACCGGTGTCCTTAAATAATCAAGGTCAGAAAGGCATCCCTAACAGTCCGGACTGATTCACAGGCTGTCCAAGAGTGAGAGAGAGGGAGGCATTGACTCCACAAAGTTCAATCAGCAAATGGCAAGCTAGGGGGTGGTGGTCCTATTTATAGCCCACATCACACCTTGCCAAAAAAATTTATATTGTGTAATTCCCTCTCAAAATGTATAAAACGTACATGTTAATTGTTAGAGACATCTTTAACACATTTTAAAATCAATTCTAATGCATTTCAAAGGATTTTACACAATTGTTTGAAATTTAGTGTGTATATGTTATAATTCAACTTGTATTTGTCCGGTTTTAAGACATTAGATTTGCATTATATTCTTATTTCATGATTTCATACACAAACAGTTGTATTTCTAATACAAAGGTTTTGCATTACAAGGTGAAATAAATTTAATACTATGTTTATACACCCTAATACGAACAAACAATTATCAAGCTATTGTATATTTTTTAATTATGTGTTTCATTCATTATTACTTTTATAATTATATGGTTACAATCATACTTAACCTGGGGCTCGAACCCAGAATTTATGTATTACAATCATACATACCCGAGACTCGAACCCAGGAACTAACTAACTAACTATTACAACCATGACTCAACCTGGACTGAAACCTGGAAACTAATAAATATTATATGTTAACCAATTTATATCAACCATGCCTTATCCGGGATTCGAACCCAGAGCCTCCTTTTATAAACTGATAACTCTACTTTTCAGGCGACATCTTTTTTGCCAGATTCAAATATATCATTAATTTGATAGTATTTTTTGGTGAAGTAATAGGTTTGCTTGTTTGTCATCTGATGTTTCTTTATACCACTCGTACATGTTAATGCAACATACTTTCCCCTCCCTCTCTCAATAGAGAAAATATTTTTCTTAGGGAAAAATAGTTCACTTTTAATAAGGAATAGGTTTGATAAACATGCAAATGAATTCATTTTACATCACATTTATTAACAAAATATATACATATACATTTATTATTATTTTTATTATTACAACAAAATAAGATATACAATGTTTCAAAAAACATTTTAACACACGGGATGTCCCAAAATATTATCACACATAGCATCAAACAAACAATTATGGATGATCCAGAAATTTATGTACAACATAAACAAATACAGGTGTTACACAAACAACCCAAGTATTTAAAAAATACAGGTAGATCCAAAAATATATGTACAACATTAACAAATATACCTTGCTCCAAAACAACTACAGGTTAACACAAAACATTGAACACTATCAAATACAGGTTGATAATAAAATACTGTGTTCACTGAAGTTGCTAATAGTTTATATAAATACTTGTTTTAAAGAAAATGTGGTATAAATATATATATAGATACAGCTAGATTCAAAAATATATGTACAACATTAACAAATACACCTTGCTCCAAATATATATATATATATATATATATATATATATATATATATATATATATATATATATATATATATGGAGCAAGGGCGAAAACGTACTCTGCATTGGAAGGGGACAGATCGAGGCCTCGCTCAGGGATGTTGTTCCGTGTCCTTGGAAAAGAACTCTCTTTTCACACAAAGTCATCTTCTGGACAAGGGGAGGGAGGAGGGGGCTGCAACCAGGAGCGACGTGACCACCTTTAGCTGTACGCCACCATGTTAGATCTTCGCAAAGACTTGGCCAGGATACACATAGTCACTGGGCACTGTGGCTAGCGGGCTTCGTAAAGCGACAATGAACATCACAGGGCACTGCTTTCGGAGAGTATTAGCTGCATTTCTAGTTTTAATACAAATATTTTTTAATTATCGGGAAAAATATTCATTTTCGTGTAAACCCTGTTTCTGTGTTTGGTCGACATAACTTGGAATGATTTTCAACTGTCGTTTCGGTATTAGTGACCGTGAATTCACAGGCTTGACAGAAAAGAAATTGTGTAGTACATCAGTTATTTTTAATTATTCACTTTTATCAAGTAGTGTAATTTTTATACATTCACGTAGTTGTAGTAGGAATACAGAGTTTTTCTCGTAAATTTCGACTCAGTCGTGCTCCATGTCTATATAACAGCTTATAAGCAGGCGCACATCGTACAATCCAGTCATTAATTGACTGACCTCCGAGGCGGATGGATGTGTTTTGGGAGAGGTACGATTTCATTACATGTTTTATTTTTTAAATCGTTGTTAATTCAACTAGTCTAATTTATTTATTAGTATCTGCATTGGAAACATAAATTTTATCCATTGGTCATGTAGATCATATTCGCATCTATTTCCGAGTAGCTATAACCTTAGTTGCTTGTCAGCCTTCGACCGTGCTCCATGTTTATATAGTCAGGCTCCCGACGTAACCTCGCTTCAGTCACTGACTGACCTCCGAGGCAGACGGATTTGTTTTGGGAGAGGTACGATTTCATTACATATTTTGTAATTTTCATGTACTTGTGTTCGTTTAATTTATTTGGAAACGTTCGTTTTGTATTTTCATTAAAATTTCCGAGTTTTTCACCTCAGTCTACAATCAAATGTAGCCTATAAGTTGACGTAAGTAATATATCCAAGTCAGTGTTGCAGCGAGCTCCGGAGCAAATGAACTTATATTAAAAGTTTTCTTTTTCACGTGTGTTAATAAATAAATTAATATTTACATGTTGAGTTCGTTTCAGAAGTCCCTCACCAGTCTCACAGGCAGATGGACATGTTTTAAAATATTGTCAGGTATGTGCGAGAGGCGTCAAATGGGGTTACATAAATTTTGTGTTTAGGAAGGCTGTCGTTTAATTTATAGGGACATTTTGTTGTAGATCGTAAATTAATTCATTTTATACTGGAGACTCACATAATTGTGATAGTTTACCACTTGTTATTCCTGTAGTTGTTTATGTTCATTATACTTCTCTCGTGTAAATTATATTTCTAACATACAGCTCGGGGTAGTCAAATCACATTGTAGACATAGAACTCGCTTAAACACTCTGAAATTCTCTAATGTTTAATTTCATTTGGAAAAAGTCGTCGTCTGTTAAATCGTTTGTCATTACTAAAACGTAAATCCCATCTTAAAAAGTCGCCTACCACCAACATCGTCTACGAGACAAAAAATTTACACTTATGCCACTCTTGCACAAAACTCACTATATATATATATATATACACACACACACACCCCATCCCCAACACACCACACCTCATCCGAGTGCCAATCTTCCTGCTGACAATATCTACCAGAGCTGCTCCCCACAAAAAATAAAGGTTTTTAGTACACTCTTGCACCACACAAAAAATAAAAATAAATAGATTGGATTGAAAACTAACCCTTTCAATACATTCAACCCTTTAAATAAATTTAACCCTTCATTAAATTTAACCCTTTCAATTTTTGATTAACCAATTCAATTTTAGATCAACCCTTTTAATTTTTGATTAACCCTTTCAATCAATTTGATACCAAATTAATTAATCTAATTAAAAAATGTCGAATCCCTTTGTATTTGAAACCCGTGAGCTCCTACTACTACTGTGGAAAAGTAATTAATTATTTGATACGATCATTGGAAAAGTCAGTGCTACGGGATGAGTGTAAAAATGTAACTACAGAATTCTTACAAAATCAGTGTGACTCTTTGGCGGTAAAGTCAGTTTTTAGACCACTCGGCGAAAGGGAACAGTCGTTTTACGAAAACAAAGTTTGTGTTAGTGATGAGAAGGCACTTGAAATTTCTTTAATAACATGAAAGCCAGCAGAATGTCCGTAATGGTTTAGTGAAAGGCGTATCCGCATTTCGGCAAGCAGCAAGGCTCATCGAATTAAAGTTAGAAGACAAGATTTTGATACATTGGCGAGTTCCTTAATAAATTGTAACCATCACTGCCTGACAGGTGTTGCTGCAAGAGACGAGAAATACGGGAAGGACATGGAATCTGAAGCCATAGAACATTATCAAAGAACACGTGATACTAAAGTTGTACGCTGTGGTTCCATAGTTCACAAATTACAGCCATGGCTGTGTGGAAGTCCAGGCGGCATTGTTGTTAATGAAGGGCGAACTGAAAGAGTTTTAGAAGTAAAGTGTCCAATTTCATGTACGGATAAGTGCATAGTTTATGAGACAGGCAATATTAGCTTCAAGTATTTGTAATCACACGAAAATAAAAATATTAAATTAAAGCTAAATCACATGTATTACGCCCAGTGCCAGATACTTATGTACGTAACAGGTAAGGAAAAATGTGACATTTTTGTTTACAGTAGAAAATAACCATTTGGCATAACATTGCAACATGATTTAAAAACGTCCAGACTTGTATTGATAAAATGGGAACATTTTATTTTTCTCACTATTTACCAAGACTTGTTCCAGCTCATTACAAAGAAACAAAGTAACAGCCAATGCCAGCAGAAAGTTTATACATCGTATGTTTTCAACGTTGTCCGACTTTCTCAGCCACCATGTAGCTCTCTTCTGTGTACTTTAATGTACTAATATGTTGTTTGCGTTTTGTTGTGCTTATAAATACCACAATAAATTATTTCAGTGTGTTGCAATAACGTAAACCTTGACTTGATTTCACATCTTTGAACTATGGGAGACTGCAAATTTATTAAAACACAACACATATGAACAATGTTGTCAACATATGGGAGCAGTTCAGTTGATAGTTTGTCTAATATGTTTAATTCGCTGAATGTACCTCTACATTAATTCATACACTGGCAACACTGTAGGTAGTTTCTACTTCTTCAGCTGTCAATTTACCATTGTGCAGAAATGATGGAGTAACAACAAAAACACCTTCTTTGGAGGGGCTTGTTTTAATTCCTGGAAAACCTTTATCAGCCATTACTTCGTTGCCGCTCTCCAATCACGTCAACAACCTGCAGTCATTTGTGAGAAATGTGTCACTCGACCTTCTACCGTAGCATTTTTATTTGAAGCACACCATTCCACTGGGTGTAATGCCAATTAGGAATTTAACTGTTTACGTACCCTTGTAATTTGAGTAAAGAAACACTCTTTGATCAATGTTTGGTGGCTGTTCAACTTTAACTTCTGTACAATCAATTATCACTCTGCACTTGGGGTATTTTATTTTAAATACTGCTGGCTTTGTTTCCATAACACTTTCCCTGCTAGACCAAAACACATAATTAGCCATTGCAGTTGCTAGTAACATTAAAGTTGTGGTAGAAATGAGCGATACTGTTGTACGATGAACCCCAAACATAACTCTCATAGCAGAATACGACAATCCAGTTTTCATTTCCATTAAAAATAAGAACAAGCGATTTTCTTTGTTAATTTTACTGCACGATTGAGTTTGAGTTAGTAACAATGTAAACAACATGTTGAAAACCACAAATGCCATTCCTGTTAAATCTTGCAGTTCTGTTTCATCTCTGATTGAAGAATATCCCTGGAAACCAAGCATTTCATTTAAAGCATTACTTGTTCCTGAGCTCTTGTCGTAACGTTTCACGTATGACTTAAGTTCCGCGTACAATGGAACAGACGCCTGTATAGAAAATTCACACCCACTGATCGTACAACAAAAAACGAAATCGCTAGGAATGGTTTCACTGACATCTGTCTGTGTCGCAACTTCGTGCTTTGTAACAGCAGCACTCGTTGGACATCCGTCTTCTACAAAACTTGCGTTTACATTATTCTCTCTTCGTTTTGCGGCTCTTTCAAACCTTCCCATAGCTTGAGATGAAACGTTTTTTTTTCTTTCTATAATCTTGTGGGAAAATACTGGGGACGTATGCAGGGTTCTGGGGATGGATGTCCTGAACGTCTGTTTCCAATAAAATGACTGCTGCATATTCTTTATGCGGCTGTTGGCTCCCAAGGTGAGCTATCAGGACTGAAATTCATTTATTCACTAACTATCGATTTCAATATATTCAAATAAATATCTATTTATCATTACATAAATGCCATCATTTTTTTTCGTGGCATTTCGGCAATTAACTAGACATCCTAATATGTAAGCTTATTATTCCTACTAATTTTTACTATGTTAAATATATTTCATTGAGACGTCATTTATAAAAAAAAAAATTCACCTAACAGTAAATTAAAAAAATGAATTGAAAATCTTTTCTACATTCTGCCTATGTGTACAACAATACTTTTATAAGCCGTGTAACGTTAATTACTTTAGTCTGTGCACAGCCTGGATCCACAAGTTACGTCGCTCCTCTTCAGTCTTCCGTGTTGGAAATGAGTAAAAAAACTACACGGGGGATTGTGTTTCCGTAAGTATTTGTGCACCCAACAACACAGCAATTTGTGTTGCCTTTCTCCTTTCTTGAGCCATCCATTCTACTAATGGTTTTTACGTGGCAGCTAGCCCCGCGCGATTTCTGTCCCTACCGTCCTGCAATTAGTTACCCCAGTCTCCGCCAGAGTAGCACGCACGGTGCCTCCGCGGTTTCTTCACACTTTTCGAATCAAACCTTCGAAAAATACCGCATGTATGACGTGCTCGGTTGTTTTATACTTGTGTTAACATAAATATTCCTTTTTTTATTAAATTAAATTCTTTACTTATATTTTATCAATAAATTATAATATTTTATATTTCCATTTTATATGAATAAAAACAGGTAGTGTATAGGTGCGCTGGCAATACCTAGTGAGAAATAGTTCTTGTGCAAAATATAATTACACTGAGTGAGGAAGAAGAAGGTGCACGCTATCCCTTTGGTGTAATTGATTAGACTCGGTTAAGCTTTGTTTGCATGAGGTGGAGGATTACACAGGAAGAAGAACGAAAGGACTATGTTTCTCCTATTTTGGGAAAGGGATGTGACCCGGTGGAGAAGGCAAGTAAAACACTGCCTAGGGCGACAGCTTGCACAAATACGACGGGGCTTTATTGTTCTGCTGTATGAATCAAACTAAAGATGTACGTAGAGAGAAGTTCGTATCCTGCGCATGTACCCAACACTGACTCGCCTGCCGCCAGTAAAGCTGTCAAAGTCACGTGATCGGCAATGATGAAAGGGTTTTTTTTACATATTAATTTTAAACAGACAACCAACACCCCTCTCGATTTATATACCGGGTCGAATAATTTGATTAGCTTGAAAACAATCTTATTGCATTAAAATTAGGCCAAAGACTGTTAAAAATAAAGTGAGAATTTTTGAAATCAACCATAGAAAATAGTCACTACCCTGCCTGCATATACTTAACGGGCGCACTGAGTGATACGTGCCCAGTAAAGTTGGTAACGATAGATGGAAAATAGTTCCATATCTTAACGTTAAATAAAAATGGTTAGGAAACCAATTGTGATAATTTAAATTAATATCGCTAGCTTTCTGTTTTTTTTTTTTAAATCTGTCTAAGTGTAAAAATTAGCATATTTGTAAAATATTTACTTTTCTAATGATTTCACACTGTCACTTGACCGACGCACGAATAAAGTGATTAGGCCCATGGCAGTGTTAATTTTACACAAGGTGGAAGATCACACAACGTGCATAGAAGTAGATCTTAAGCAGGGCTTTCAAAAGTGCTCATTTTACCGTGAACATCCCATAGAGAAAGTGTATAAACATCTCTAGGCGATTCCTCACATCGACAGTGTTATAACATCGACTTTTATCGACGTTATTATTGACAGTGCTGTTGGCAGAAAAGCAGTCCAGTGTTGTAACGCGAAGTGTGTTACCTGTGCAGACGACAGGAGCACTCTGCTCCATTTTCCCCTCTACGGTTGAATGGACGTCACGATAAAAATTTTTTCCTGACCTACCCCAAGTGTTTTAAGTGTTCGTCCTAGGTAGGGACGAAAGCTAAGTGCGTATCAAGACTGAGCCCCATACAACTACAGGGGAAGGAATTCGTGCATGGCGACAGAGGTGCATCGGGCAGCCAAGACTACCTCTCTGAATGTACCCATAGTTAACCTATAACTAAGAAAAGAGAAAGAATAACCAGCATATGCACAGTGAAAACCCCCTGTCGATGGGAAATAATTCAAGATCATCACATGAATTAATAAAAAAATGCTGCAGGAGACAGATATGTGGGAACCATGCTCTTTATTACTGTGAGTGGTGAAAGATTAGCAGAGAGGGCGCATGACTTCGTTGAATTTAATTTGCGTTGGTGTAGCCAGAACGATACTTTCGCATCACTCTGGTGACGGGAGTGGCGCAATTTGTACCCTACCACCCCTCCTCCCTCTGAATCACTAGAACTTTCTTGGGGCCACGGTGGCCAACGGTTAGACTGCTCGCCTCCCGCCAAGGCGAACAGGGTTGCAATCCCCGGCCGGGTCCCTCACGGATTTTCGCAAGTGGGAATCGTGCTGGAAAATGCCGCTGATCGGTGGGTTTTCTAGGAGATCTCCCGTTTCCCCGGTCCTTGCATTCCGGCACTGCTCCATTCTCACCCTCATAGACTCTACAGACCTCGCTGTTAAGAGCAATCTAAATCTCTCTAGTGCATTCTGAACACTTGGCAGAGCCGTAAAATATATAATGAACATCAAAGCAACGAACAATAGACATCATAAATCGGAACATCAATGACCAATGCAAGTAAACAGGAAACGAATTAGGACGCTGAAGACTTAACACGATGCAGAAGGAAAAAGAGTAATGATATCACAAGATTTCAGACTAAAGGACTGGACTACGCACGGGGTGAGGGAGATAGAAAAAGAGTCTACAGGCCCTCTCTCAGCTGGCAGTTCTTAAAATTATGTCTGGAATTGAAATATATATATAATCTAAGATGTAGTAGTTTAGTGCCGCAATTTTGACATAGTAAAATCGTCAATAGAATAGAATGTCAATAAATTGACCTGCTAGGGGAGTCAGGGTGGAATGCAAGACAACAGCGCCATTCTCACCTTCCAGGCAACTTGGTGTACATAATGTGAAATATTATATTAAAGTGTAATCCGTGAAGGCTGTAATGGGAAACTAAAGTATCACAAAAAAGACAAAAAAAAAAATGGGATGTGGCTGTGTTGTGGGCACGGCCGTTTGTTTTGCGTAAACGCGTCTACGTTGACGCGTTCGGACACCTTCATATTTATTTTACGTTACCGGCACCACTTCACTCGATCATATGGAGTTTTATGGGTATCACTTGATTGCTTTTGAGATGTTATTTCCAACCGTATACGATTTCTGTATTTCGACTTGGGTTTTTGACGAGTATAGGCCGAAATTGTGTAAAATTTTCTTAATTTGTTACATTAAACTCATACAATTTTACCATAACCACGCCACACAAATTCTTTTATACACACAATCGATTGATCTTGACGAGAGCTCTCGATTGAAACCTAAACAAGCGCCGTAGCTTCTCATAGTCAAAAATTATACTACCCGGAATTTATGAGACGCGGCGAAACGAACTAAAAATTGCGCCCCCCCCCCCCCCAGCCAGCCCCCCCCCCCCCTCCAGCCCCGCGCGATGCTTCGCAGTCCTCACTTACCGTAATATATTCTTTGACCCTTCGGCAATCGAGTGGTGTAATTGAATTTAGAATGTATACGATCGATTCGGAGCTGCAATGGCAAACTGTATCCCCCGATTTTGCTATCATCGTATTTTCTGGATTGCCTCACACTATGGTCGCAAATTTAAAGACGTATTCACGTCATAAAAAAACTACATTCGGAACGCCACGAGACTTTCTTTTTCGGCGTGTTATGCGCACTAGTGACGGCCACCGTCGGTCCACAGACTTCCGTTGTGAGTGGGGGGTTGTGATCACCCCTACCCTCTTCCATAGGCGTGACAGTGTCGCGTTGTCATCGGACCGGATCGGCTGCCCGGGCGCCTCTCGCGGCAACTCCCGGCAGGCTCCATTAGCACGCTCGACGCGCTTGTTTCCTTGTTCGGAGTGTTAACTGAACCTGCGCCGACAGCTACAGTTACATGTTCCAGGCAATTCCCCGCACACCACTCACCCCCGTCCGGGTCTCTTCTTCCGCGCCGTTACCATTGCTCTTGTTCGCAACGGCCCCCGTTGTTTGCCCGAGGGGCTTCCCTCTCGGCTGCGACCTGAACAATACACTCGTCCCTCGCACTTACCGACATGTTGCCGAGCAGTGGATCAGCTTGTACACTCTATCCGTCGACTAAAGGCGAAGTAGTTTGGATTTTCACATTGACTCATCCCGTCGCCAATGCTACTGCCAAGTGTCACACTGTGAACAGTGTTGAAAGTTCGGGTGACTCTCAACAACGAGGTCTCAAGAGCCGATGAGTGTGTAATGAGGTGAAAATGGAGCAGTGCCATAATGTAAGAGCGGGTGGAAAATGGAAGATCCCCGAGAAAACCCGCCGACCAGTAGCATCTTCCGGGTGCGATTCCCACATGCGAGAATCCGGAGTGACCCGTCAGGGGATTGAACCCGGTTAGCCATAGTGTGGGGTGAGTTGGCTAACCGCTCATCCGCCGTGGATCCGTTTACATTTGAAGGTTTTCAACTGGCCCACCATTTTATATGAACGATGTGCTTCGACCAACTCGAATGTATTCAATTTCCGTTTACAAAATGTTAGAGGAAATAAACAAACTTCACGATATACTTACTTACATGGGGCCGCACGTGGGAATCTTGCCGGACGATGCCGCTGGTCGGCAGATTTTTCTCGGGGATCTCCGGTGCCCCCCCCCCCCCCCCGGATCATGCATTCCGGCGCTGCTCCATTATCATCTCATTTCGCCCTCATCGGCTTCCACGGATACAGCCAAGTGCAGATGAAATTGTGAAATTGTAAGAAACTTACATCTGTTACGATTACGCCGACAATCAGGCTCACTCTAATATGCTTATAACCAAAGGAACCGATTTAATTTACGACCAATTTAAACGTTATACATTTAATTAATAAAACTCCAAGACAAGTCATTAATTTCCCTTATTCGGAACTATAATATCTCTAAGTACTCCCGTCATTGATTACGTTGTATTGTAAGCAATTAGAGCGTAGGAATTTTTCAAACGGTTAATTTTAAATGTTCAATGAACCGGATAAAAGATTCAGCACCATTCATTATGAATATTCATTCTCGTATTTCTTTGAGAGTTCGTTTTCTTTCCTTGACAGGAAATATAATGATAGTAAATGAGAAGAGTGCAACAAAATTGGTCTAAGATATTCCTGTGAAAGATACACACACAATTACACATAACACTGCCGTATGGGATTCGAACCCAGGATCATATTCAAGCTCAATGCTTTTAGTTTGGCAACTAAAATTTTTCGCCCCTAAGTAAGCGCTAGTGTCGCATGAGTACCAGATTTCTTATATTTTCCACGTTAAAAAACAAAATAGTTGCAATTATCGAAAATCAAATTTAACTAACTGAAATCTTTCCATTTTATTATTCACGTAGGTAAACATTTAAATTATAAGTGTCCTCTTTGAAACACTAGCACCTACCTAGCGGCGGAAATTTTCATAATGCGAACTCTCCCACAAGAAAACTCGTTTTGTTCCAAACCTGAGTGGAATTATCTTTAATCATATGTAGCGCATGTTGCAATGTGACCTAGTGCCTTAATGGGGCCAACCACGTCATTCACGCTGGAGAATACAAAGAAGAGAAACTCTTCGTGAAAATCAGTGATTAAGGAAAACATTTGCTCGCAAATGATGTGGTGCTAATAGATTGGTAATCTTGCAATAAAATAACACCTAATTCATATTATGAATTAATTTGTCAAAATAATGGCTTCTCAAACAACACATTTTGAAATAATGTTGATCATCCACTCAAGGAACACTGATATTAAAGTCTGAAGGAATAAAAACATCCCTACAAGGATAACTTGAAAATATCATCTCTTCCGTGATAATTTTTTTTTCTGCGAAACCTACTACAATTTATTCAACTCTATAAATGACTACAGTAATATTGCTAATGTGTCACAGTTTTTTAATTTGTTTTTTTTTTTTTTTTTTTTTTTCCCATACGACAAAACTCCAAATCTACGGAGTGAGTGGCTCATGGAGAAAAAAAATTGTTGTCACCCAAAAATTATTTGTAGAAAATAATATTGTTGTCCTGAATTTCGTCGAGATTTCTTATTATATTTACGGGTGCAAATATATTATCCATGCCTAACACTTATGTAGACTCACTGTTAATCTTATTTTGCGCGTAACATTGGATTGTTAAATCTCACGCGCATGTTAATGCTCAGAGAAGATTAGTATGGATCACATCATTGAAAGATGTGTTTAGAACATTTCTGGAGTTGACCATAACTTGACCACCTAGCACGAATAAAATACTACAACGGCGTAATCGAATTAGTCTCGTATACTTGCTTGTCCAACCAAGGCAATGTGAATCACATCTCATTGCGAGGTGGGCGGCTAAGTGATGGTGGGTGGCTAGTCTAGTCAATTGTGTAAAACTCTCTCCTGGAAAATTTACGAGTAAAAAGCAGAGGAGTGACGCTTACAAAGCGATGCTCGCTTTCTCAAGTGCTAAGTTTTCAAGAACCTGATATTTTAGATTGTGAAACTGCCAGTGTCTCTAAAAATGATAAGATAATGGACAACGGTGGTGAATACGGAATTTCCCGAAGTAAACCAAATATCATTTGAGAAAATCCATCAACTTTGCCGGAGTTAACAACTTATACGTTTGTATGTACTGTGCTCTCAACCACTGACAGGAGTTATCAACGTGGGATTAGAGTAAGTTAGCTGCCAGCTAAGCAGTAACAGACAGGTAAATAATCATTTTAATTAATGGCTCTTTCCTAAATATTGGATAACATGCCCTGCAAGTTAACCAGAACCTTGAGTATAGATTTTTTGTCAATTGCCTACAGAACCACCAAATTATACGGAACGGCTGGAGAAACATAGTTAAATGTGGGAGAGTTATGATGTTTTTTATTAAAAAATAAATAAATAAATGAGCACCTAAGTTTTGTGGTGTCATTTTAGTGACAGAAAAGAATGCTTTCATTATAATAAATATAAGTTTTTTATACATCGTATGCGACAACCAAAGTATTCATTGTTGTCATAAAATTACATTCATTTTGGTACATACCGTTGTTATTATTTTTTTAAGAATGAATTTTATATTGTACTGCAATTTCAAAGTTCATAGTAGCTGTTGCAATGATCAGTTCGACACAAAGTTGTGACGTTTTGTTGGAACACTAAACGTCTTCTGGATGTAGAATCACTGGAACAAATACAAACCGGGAGTGCATTCTGGGAAGAGTCAACAATTACTTCAAGTGCAGGCCTGTTATATCACGTGTTTATCGTTAGTCTATCCACCTAGCTTTCGAAATCTCACAGACAAGCCGTCATACAACTTGATGTTTGAGAAATTGTGTTGTTTATCTATATTAAGGAAAGTGGTATAATTGATTCGCATCATTCAGAACTAGTGGTACTCCATCGGTTGTCCATGTTCCTGATTGGAAATCCTGTTTCAGATAAAGATATCTGGCACCTAGCTTTGTGGGACATTTAAAATTTCTTTTATTTACCGGTTAGTAGTAATTAATCTAAAAAATATTAGCGTAGTTAATATACACATAAACAAAGGTTATAGTTATGTAGCTACTGTAGTGAGACGTAAAGTAGGCAGACAGTAACAAGAGATATCTGGTAGTAAAGAAGCCCAAATAAAAATCGCTTTTATTTTTAATGCTTTCCTGTCAAGGCTATCTGGAAAAATTCAGTAACGTTCTACAGACTCACTATTATATTTCTTGGAAAAAGCTAGTGACTCCTAATATCAGGTTGTCCTGAAATAAATGGCCGAAATGTTCACTTTCCGTATTAAACTCTACCTACCTCCTAATAACAAAGGGCCAATATAACAGTGGAAAATCTCTTTAAGGGAGCATGGGGCTGAATTGACGCTATAGTTAAATCGTATTTTCCAGGTTTATGGAAGTCAATGGAGGAAAACAGGAAAAGGGCAAGCCCACATCATTTTTTTACTAACTCTGAAAGCAAATATTTTACCGGACAGATTTATTTCCCGCCGAGAAATGACTGACGCCATAAATTGTTATATGTTATCGCGGCGCAAGATGATATGCGAAATATATGAACCTGTATTGCAGAATAGTTGTTCACAAAGTTAGCATAAGCTGTTATCTGGGACCGTCCACTTTTCTTTCTGCAATAGCTCGCAAAATAAGTTGGATTCAATTGGCGTAACTTGAGTTAATTCATGTTCCATCTATTTTAAGTTCGTCTATAAAAGGAAGCATTCACACCTTCATCAGGGTAGATACAGATGCCGAAGGCCGGGTTACTGTGCTCTGTGTAACATTCTGGAACAACACAACTCAGAGATAACTTTGTTGCATGTGTTTTGACAAGGACATATAGCGGTAAGCGTGTAATGCGTAAACACAACTTTTGAACGAACTATGATATAATCGATTTGAAGAATTTTTGTGCCGGTGACCAGAATATCCGAGATCAGGAGGTAGAGTACGCAGATCAAGGGTTTGAAGGCGTATGTGGACGCTAATTCGTATACTTCTCCATCAGTGAACTCGCCCGACAGTTCAACGTTTCCAGTACGACTAATTCCAACCATTCACAACCGATACGGAAAGTGAAAATAGTTCCACAACTTGGAATAGTCTAATCGCCGTTTCTTCACACGTTTTGAATCAAACCTTTGAAAAATCACCCCATGTATGACGTGTCTAGTTATTTCCTACATATGATATGTATCACACGCGTATTGTATTTTCGTAAATTAAAAACTATCTTATTTTTCGTTAAATTGAAATTCTACCTATAGTTTATTTATAAATTTATAATAAAAACAGTACTAAAACATGTGTGTTGGTAGCACCTAGTAAGAAATAGTTCTCGTACAAAATATAATTACAACTAAGTGCGCACGAATTCGGCGCGTTGTCCTTTAGTGCAATTTTCTATCCTTTTTAAGCTTAGTTTGCACGAGGCGGAGGAATACCCTGGAATTAGAACTTTAGCACGGCTTCATAAAGAGCTGAAGTAACCTTGAATAGATTATAACGTTCGAACTTATGTAGCATCTAAAATAGCAGCGAATGGGCATCTGCAGTAACCTGCTGGTTCATCACTACAGTAGCCCCCTATTCTATCGCACTATGATGCGTTACGTTGTAGATATATGCGAAATTCACTTTATCGCTCTTATTTGGAAGCAGACATAACTCCAATAGACACTGTGCGTTTGACTGGCTTCTGCCGTTGGCCAATGTGTCTGGCACAAGTCGAAGGATTCTTAAACCAGTGATACACGTTCATTGGTGCTTCGGTTAAAGGGTAGCGGCCAATGAAACTACAGACGCTGTTGAATATTGTGTTTACGACAATAACGGATAGACATTAGCTGGGTATTCCTCTCTCAGCTGCCAAAGTTCTTCCGGCCATCATGCATTATCGAAAGTTCCGCTTATTTCAAGGAAAACCCGCAAGACAATAAGACTGTTGGTAGGATTTTACCTTTCGAACCACATAAAGCACAGCTTTTTTCTGTGCCTTTCCTTTTTCGAAACCGTATTGTGTGTGAGAAAATTGAAAAAGCAAAATTACACACGGATCTACCAATATCAGAATCAAATGGATAAGGAGTTGGAAAGATGAGTGTAGTTCCAGTGCAGGCAGATGCGAGGCTGCACCATCAAAGCAAGAGGTACTGCTCCACAAACTTACCTAAAGGCCTGGCGATTGTACGCTGTAGTTGAATCCAGTGTGACGGGTATTGAGTTATCTGGCCGTGAGTTTGTTGGGAAAAATAAACAGTTGAACGGAGTAGTCTGTTTCACGACATCACGTATTGCTACCACCGACAAACCGAGAGCAATTGCAACATAATGTTACAGAAGAGCGTATCAGAGTTCCTGAGGAATGGAGGTCGTAATAAAGAAAATAAATAAATTTCGATTTTTAATTTATTTATACTGCTATAAATATTAACCCAAATATTATTTACAGCATTAAGGCCAGGCTTCACCAAGCTTGGGTGGATAGGGAATCAAAGTCTAAATTCGGACAAAGATCTCTCAGTCGGTTTTTGTGGCAGTGTTTTCAACTAAAGATTTTTTTGTTAGAGATTGAACTCATCTTCCAAAAAAAAAAAAAATCTTTTTTATTTCAAATGTACGTTTTCATTATTTATACAAGTGTGGCATTATATAAATGATTAAAAAGTGCATTTAAAATTTAAAAATTAAACTTTTAATGGTTTGCAACTGTAGATGCGTTCAATATCTAACAAAAAATTTTTAGTTGAAAATACTACCCCCAAAATCGACTGAGAGATCTTTGTCCGAATTTAGCCTTTGATTCCTTATACGCTCATGCATGGTGAAGCCTGGCCTTAAACAATTATTTCCCTTATTACTCTTTTTATTCTCAGTGAACGCATTATTTTATTCAAGTCTCCAGTGTCTCTATATTGGTTATACTGGCTTAATTCGCACTCATTATCTAAGTATATTCAGACTGTTTATCGCTATCATTCCAAATCTCTTACACTCACGTGCCCAGTTCAATAGTTCCGCTCGTCAGTTTCACTCTTCGCTGTAGCGATGCTCGCAGTCCGCAGACTCCACTCCCGCTGGTTGCTCTCGCCGCCACCCGCTTCTCTGCTGGCTCTTAGCATCGCTGTATTCGCACACCTGTCGCTTAGGGTAGCACAACACTTATTAATTTATAATAAATAATTTATTAGAATAATTAAAAATAAATATTATTCTATTTATACAAAATTGTACTATACTTTTAATTCCCTTTTTATTAGAGGTTATTTACAATATTAAATTAAGGAAGAAATATAATAATAAGATTTTATTATACTTAGAAACATCGATTTATAAGAAAAATACACTAAATTAAAATATTCCTCTTTACTAAATAGTTATTTTACCTTTCTAAAACCCCCCTTTGTCTTTTAAAATATAAAAATATTTCCATATTATATTAAAATTTACAATCTTATTTACATAGAAATGCCCGCACATTAATTTATAAATTGATCCGGTGTCAAAAAAACGCTCAGAGGCTTGCCGAGGCTTAAATAGTCTCGGTGGCTTGATATGGAAGGTTTCCCGCGCTACAAGTCTCGGTGATAGAGGCTGGGGCGATGATCAAGAACATTCTTGTATAGATACCACAGAAATTCAATCCTCTGAAGATTGGGAAACTTACGAGTTCCCGATACGCTTATCAAACACACGCGGCAGCTCGCCTTTGTAAATCTCCGCGCTCTCCTCGGGTTACTACACATATGGCGTTGGCACGCTCCTTCACTAGCTCGCGCGACACCTGGCAAGTGAGGGGAAGCGATGCGCAGCAGCGAGCACTTGACAATATTTTCTTTTACTTCGCACTAATTCCTAGATTTCGCTGCTATGCTAGGGTTTTGTGTGGTTTCGCTGTTCGTGTTTATTGTTATACACTGCTCACGTTAAAGTAAGCACTTTAGAAATCAACCTTTAAAAAACGTCACTGCTCCTACCTGCATGTATTTTAGAGGGCGCATTGAGTGGCATGCACCCAGTAAAGTTGGTAACGATGGACGGCAAGTAGTTCCGTATGTTAACGTAGAATAAAAAGTGTTGGGTAACCATTTGTGATAACTTAAGTTTTTTTCGCTTTTTGTATATTTTTAATGCATCTAAGTGTATAAAATGAGCAGTTTTGAAATACATTTTTTTCTAATGATTGCACAAAGTGCTCAGTTTACCGTGAACAGCCTTTAGGGAAAACGAATACTAACCGAATATACCTGCAGTCGCAGTTAGGGACTTTTTTCTAAGATTTATTTCAAAAGTGCTCACTTTATCGTGAACAGCCTTTATACGAGTTGCTTGGGTGTGAGCCTGATGGAAAAGGGGGGGGGGGGGGGGGGTCAACAAGCTGGTTGTCGGGGTTTCAGATCTCGCGTGCACCGCCACACCGACGGAGAACTCGTAAGAATGAGGTCTGAGCCGAGGAACGTGATGCAGTAGGAAATGGTGTAGCCGTTTCCGCGGGCGCCTCATATTGGATGACGGGCAGCTGCGCGCCCTTGCTCGGCGGGTCTGTTCCGAAGCCGTGGGGAAAAAAGGCTCGGAATATTTACGACCTTTTCCACCCCCAACCTCCCAAAAGTCTGTTAGCATGTAAATTACTCTATCTACTGTTAGCAATCTCGTCGCTCTTTCGCAAACAAAGCATCGGGACTTCATGCTACAGTTTTCGGCTGATCGATCGCTTCATTGTAACGAACAGATGCGAGAGACGTCTCGCGAGCAACAGTGGACCAAGGGACATGCATTTTTCGCTTGTTTATTGAGAGGTAGTAAAATTTTAAAATTCACTACAACTTGCAATGAGGTTATTACAAACACATGTACTTAGAAGTATGCCGTACCTTTAGGAATCAAACATTTTGATATTTTGAAAACCATATAACCTATTTAGAAAAATTACAATCAATCTTCCAATACTTCCTTCGATCTTTCGGTCAAACTCACAACCTTTCTATCAATCTTACATCCAATCTTTCCAACACCCAGATATCATCACTAATACGAATAGGTATAAATATAGAAATGTCAGATTGAAATATAAATAAATATGTATACAATAAATTATAATAATTTTATATTTCTATGTACATATATCTACAAACATATTAAAATAATATATATTTTTTGTATGTAACTGCGTGTATTGCCGTAACACAAGTGTCCATATTAATGACGGTAAAATGTGACAGAAATCCGTCATCCGTACCTTCAACTTTTCAAAAACGAATTTATAGATAACGAATCGTTACGCTACTTTCAGGGGTCGTGGTTTCTGTACAACTTATTGCATATTTCTATTGAACATATTCTATTAAAACTAATGTAAACATAGCGTTATGAGTAATATAACCATTTTTTATTCCTGCTTTCCTTGTGCCAGTTGTACCTGTGTCTCACACATTTAGACAAAAATCTTTACGTTGGCTATTACATTTTTTTATATAAAATATATTTTAAGTTAGTTAAAAATCTATAGACAAATAACTTATTAATTTTTAATATATTTTTATTTAATTGACGCTTGCTGAAGTTATTCGTTCACTGTAATTAGACGGCTAGATGGGTAATGAGTACTGCACTATGTTAAGTAACATTTCCAACAATGCATTACCCGGAAATCAAGCTCGAGCAACTATACTAAAAAAAATCGACCGCAGTCAGGTTCATTACAGATTTTGAAATGAAACACACCTTTACGTCTGGAGTAAACGTAACCTCTGTGTTTAACATATGATGGCACCTCCAGTGCGTGTAATGCTGTACTTAACACCTCACACGCGCATATATATATATATATAATTTAATGTGGGGAGAGTGGCTGAATTTCTTAATATTGATGTCGAGGGGAAATGAACTGGTGTACTGTCGCGTAATATTACTCGGTAAAGGGAGCCAGCTTCAATCAAGCAAGATTAAATAACGGAAATGATATTTGAGACTGCATTTCATTGACCAACGTGACGTGTGTATGAGCTTCTACCTGCGTAGGTATGCGGATAATTTCATAGTTCATGCACCTCCCTCTCGTATCGCGTTCATTCGTCAGTTTGTTGGCTATATTTATAAAACTTGGCATGGAATATTAGTAGGCTGTTCATGCAGCTCAGTAACAAGTCCGCTCGAAGTCAGGCGGACTCCGACTCCAGACGTTCTCTGCGTACCCAACTCACCTTGTTACACACCACGACAAACCATAGTTTGCCAACAAGCTGAAAAACTATTCTGACATGCAAAGGCTCTTAAACCTACTTTGCGTTCTTTCAGATTCGGTTTATTATATATATATATATATATATATATATATATATATATATATATATATATATATATATATATATATATATATATTTACGTTTACACTTATCTGAATATTTTTATTGAATAAAAGTATAATTGCTGAAAATTACACTGTCTCTGACGTGTTTTCGTATTCTCGCCTCTACATGGTTTCTTGGTTTGGATCCTCTCCTAATATATATATATATATATATATATATATATATATATATATATATATATATATATATATATATATATATATATTAGGAGAGGATCCAAACCAAGAAACCATGTAGAGGCGAGAATACGAAAACACGTCAGAGACAGTGTAATTTTCAGCAATTATACTTTTATTCAATAAAAATATTCAGATAAGTGTAAACGTAAAAATCAATGCTGGAAAATGAAACAATCAAACATCCGTGAATGGCAATGAAAATATTTAAGAAAATATATTTAGAACCTACACTGCCGTTAGAGAGTGGCCGGGCGTAACAGTCGTTAGCATATATGAAAGTGTGACGTAACACACTCACACTGTAAAGATCCTCTCTTAAATGAAAAATGCTTCAGTTCAAAACTACTAAACTTATGCTTGTGGCGTAGTTGCTGACTAAAGCTCTCACTAAGGTTTCTTGTGGTTAATAAATATGTGCTGGGTTAAGCTCCGGACGTCTATCCGAAATGGCGTCGGTTTTAAACGTCTAGAACAAGTGCCATCTTGTCCGGACTAGATACGTAGCAAAATCGTATACTGTACTTCTTACGTTACTGTTAAGTTGATCTCGAAGAAAAATAACATTTAATTCGGATGAAACAGGACAGGATCAAATCTTGTAGGCTCAGGATGCAACAATGAGTAGTGTAGGGGTTCTGTCTTACGTGGCTCACGGCTTACGAACGTAGCGACGTCTAACTAACTTACTTTTTACTAAACAGCTGCTTAATACTAAAACGGAGGAGCTTTTTTCATCATCTACTCGACGTTAATATACAAAAAAAATTTAAAGCGAGCTGTTAAAACTGAACACCCTAAAATCTAACTTAAATATCCTAGGCCTCGTCCAAATTCTGGACGGGCGTCCTGTTCTAACGTCTTGATGCATCGGAAGATGGCGGCAGAGAGAGCGAGATTCTAACCGAAAAGGACCTGTCTACCTTACGCTGGACTCTCCCGCCTATAGGGGTGCAAGGTTTAAATCTGCTGACCAATCGAATGGCTCGCTACGTAAATCTAAACTGACTCACTCCAAAATGACCTAAATCCCTAATCCATAGAATTTAAATTCTCGTAGAAATGTAATAAATATACACAAAAATATCCCTGAGACAATAACAATCAGTTGAGACCGTGAAAACGTAATTAATATAAAATATTAATTTAAAAATACAAACAAAAAAATAAAACTACCTAACTAAGTGAATTTACACATGAATATTGCGATTCGTACATTTTATTATTCAAAATCCGAACCATGTGAAAATCAACAAACAAGTAAATAAGTAATATATATCACAACATACAGAAAATTACGAGTGTTAAATATAAGCAAATTTTAACTTGTGAAAAGTACATAAATTATGTTGACAAGATGTAGAAATAGTGAAAAATATGGACATTACAATTTTTAAGTGATATCCCCGTTCCAGTAACAGGCAAACGAACTTCTAGTGCAGCCCAGTTATGTACAGCCATATCTAAGGATGAACAGACATCCAATTACTATAGGAATAACTGCCATATTGATAGATATGATTATAACCACAATTAAACAATCATTTTGGTGGTTGTTAAGTTTACCTTGTTCAAGGCTGTCCAGCAGGAGAATGAAACGTTTCGCACTAGTCCAAACTGAGCTCGGAGGACCTTGAGGCGGAGGAATATCGTGAAAGTGTAACTTTAGCAAAGCTTCAAGACAGTTGGAAGCAACCATGAATGGACTATGGCAGTTTTGGCTCTCAGCTTTACTCTGGGGTTGTTTCCTTTCTTGTTGCTTTTTAATGTCATCTGAAACACTGCACAGAAATGGTGGCGTCAAAATTTTGACACTTACTGGTATAAAACATTTTGGAAATAAATGTATAGTAATTTAAATTTTCTATATAGGTATATAAAAGGAATAACTGACTGTTTAACTAACTAACTGACTCACTTACTGACTAACTGACTGACATATCAACGCCCAGTTTCAACCATTGGTACTAGAAAAATGAAATTTGGAGGCGACATTCATTAAGTAATGTAGGTAGATATTAAGGAAAATTTTTTAAAATTCAACCTCTAAAGGGGTAAAATGGTAGTTAAATGTCCGTATAGAGAAAAAATACTAGATTGTCCTATTAACTCAAAACTTCGTGAAAGTACTGTAAAAAATAAATAACAGGGTCAGAGGGTACGTATGGTTTAGGTCATTTCCCCCTCCCCCTCCTTGAATGGTGGGTGGTAAATGACCAAAATAAATTTGCTAATGGATTTTCGGCCCTTGGACCAGGGGGTATTGATGGTCTGCCTGGAGGGAATTCACGAATAATCATTTTATTCCCCCAATACAATCCCACCTACCCTCTCACACACAAGGCGAGGGGAAACTGCCCTAAAGGTTTTTCTGTCGCCATTTCCGAATCTTAGAGCTAAAGCGTTGCCGTTTTATGTATTGGTGGTTAATAGAAGGCTCCCTTTTCGACGGTATGCTTTGCCAACAGAAATGTCATCTGGCTTGGTTTTTCGCCTCCAATTTGCGAAATTTTATATATACAGCTTTGACGTTTGGCGAAGACATTGCCATGTCCTCTACAAGTAAATATGTGATGCCAACACAAATATCACACATGTCTCTCGAAAGATGCGACTGAGCGCCGATAGGCGCGAGTGAGAACCTACAAATGTTACCTAACAACAAAAAAAAAAATTCTAAATTTGTAAAAAATTTAATAAAATTAATGACGCCAACACAAATGTCACTCAGGCGAAAGGCGCGAGCGAGCGTCGTTTGGCTTTCGGAGACACCCTCGAAATTAAAATAAAAAGTTCACCCAATGTTGGCCCAGCCCCCGTTTTCTGCGAGCCCGTCAACTGGTGTTATCTTTAATCGTCAACAGACTATTATTACTGTGAAAATTTCCTTTACGGACATAATAGTGTCACTGAAACGTTTGGTTTTCAGTGGTGTAATGCACTTATATGGAAGGACGAATCTTCTGGAATGAGTTGTAGTAGTGGAAAGGTGTAATTCGATCAAGTACATAGTCCTTCTGAACGCTTTTACATTTTGTTAATGGTTCTGAACCCCAATTACAGGCATTTTATGGGTAATATCCATAAATATAACAATTACTTCCAATTGACGTCATTTATTGCAAAGCAAGTAACACAAGATCGGTTCATAGCGATCTTCAAAGCTCAGGGGCAGAGCTATCACTTAGTTGGAAGTTTATAACCATAACCCGGAGAGAAAGCCCAATTTCTGCAGATATATTTCGTCGGTGAAGATAAAAGTGAAGCAAATTTAATATGCTCTAATTACCCAGACTTGAAACCAGGCTTAGTGGAAGAAATACAAGAAAAGCTACATGACGTCAGTCCCTGCATAAAGGACTTGAAGAGGACAATTGATAAGATTCCTTCCTCCTGTGAAACTATTAAAGTTGCCATCCATGCTGAAAATAATCTGCCTGTAAGCTACAGAGGCCGTTTTAACTTCCCAACGACAGATGAAGTTGCTTTGGTGATTGTAGGTCAGCAATTTTAACAACGCGATATTATATTAGAGAGCCTCAGTATCTCTTTACATCAAATAAGTGAAATTCATCGATATTATGATGCCTTACAATATCCATATTTATTTTTGCCATGGAGAGGATGGTTACTCAACTGCATGATTCCAAAACCAAATTGCGTGTAGAAAGACAGCGTGTCTGCAGCTAGCATATGATATAAAATAAGAATATGTGCCTACGAATTTTTTGGTTTCTTTTCTCAATTGGTGAAGTTTGAAAAAGAGACAAAGAAAGATATTTGAAGAGGATACAGGGCCTCTGTGGCGTTCACATGACAAGACAAACCTAGTGCTCGATTAACGCCCATATTCACGCATGACCCCATTTGTGAGCACGGCAACAAGTGCATTGGTTTGCCGCGATCACAGGTACTTGGTGGTGACTCACGCCAACACTACAGTAGCGCCTCGTACTTCCCCTTCTCTACCGAAGAGCCATTAAATTCCACAAGCAGGTACTTGGTGGTGACTCACGCCAACCCTCCAATAGCGCCTCGTACTTCCCCTTCTCTGGCGAGGAGCCGTTAACTTCCACAAGCAGGTACTTGGTGGTGACTGACGCCAACCCTCCAATAGCGCCTCGTACTGCCCCTTCTCTGGCGAGGAGCCATTAACTTCCACAAGCAGGTACTTGGTGGTGACTCACGCCAACACTCCAATAGCGCCTCGTACTTCTCCTTCTCTGGCGAGGAGCCATTAACTTCCACTAGCAGGTACTTGGTGGTGACTCACGCCAACCCTCCAATAGCGCCTCGTACTTCCCCTTCTCTGGCGAAGAGCCGTTAACTTCCACAAGCAGGTACTTGGTGGTGACTGACGCCAACCCTCCAATAGCGCCTCGTACTTCCCCTTCTCTGGCGAGGAGCCATTAACTTCCACAAGCAGGCACTTGGTTCCACAAGCAGGTACTTGGTGGTGACTGACGCCAACCCTCCAATAGCGCCTCGTACTTCCCCTTCTCTGGCGAGGAGCCATTAACTTCCACAAGCAGGTACTTGGTGGTGACTCACGCCAACCCTCCAATAGCGCCTCGTGCTTCCCCTTCTCTGGCGAGGAGCCGTTAACTTCCACAAGCAGGTACTTGGTGGTGACTGACGCCAACCCTCCAATAGCGCCTCGTACTTCCCCTTCTCTGGCGAGGAGCCATTAACTTCCACAAGCAGGTACTTGGTGGTGACTCACGCCAACACTCCAATAGTGCCTCGTACTTCTCCTTCTCTGGCGCGGAGCTGTTAACTTCCACTAGCAGGTACTTGGTGGTGACTCACCCCAACCCTCCAATAGCGCCTCGTACTCCCCCTGCTCTGCCGGAGAAGCCGTTATAACCCCGCAACACATCCACAAGTGAGAACAGTAAATCTGCTTTACCGCACCTCACAGTGTTTTCCATGATGTCCCGAGTCTTAGCTCATTGGTCGTCTGCCCGCACCCAACTAGTCTGCCTTTTGAGAGCTGTAAAGTTGACATAGGTATGCGTTTTGTATTTGCCACGTTTTACAGCGAGCACGTTATTAATGGCGCGCGGCATTCAATTGTGGTCCATTAAACCTGGTTATTTATTTATATACGATATATTCGGCCACTAATTGGTTTAGAAATGAACGTGTTAAGGCCATATTTAATTATCACATTTTATTTCATTATCTGGAGGAGATTTATATAAGGATCACATATATGTTAATATGTGTAGTCAAATTATTATGGTTTTCAAAATATAGTACTGCAATGTCGAAGAATTCTGAATATGATAGCACATGTTAATAAGCTAAACATTGCCAAATAAATTACACGTCATGTGATTTATATAATATACACAACGTGTTAATCAAAGATTTTTCGTAGTTGGTACTCGTGTGTTTGTATATGAATCGCTTTTAAAAAAGGTTGTGATGTTCTTGCCAACATAGTTTTATTCGTCCAAGAGAAAATAATAAATATTAACATTATTTTCTCTTTGGCGAATAAAAATGTGCTGGCAAAGAAACCATTACGTATTTTGAAAGAGATTCAGAATGCCAGTACCCGAGTACCGATTGCTAAAATATCCTTCATACTTGATTAACACGTTGTGTATATGATATAAATCACATGGCATGTGATTTATTTGGCAACGTTAATTATGAGTAAACAAATTTGGGCTTCCGTATTCCGATATTTTCGACTTTTCAGTGCTATATTTTGAGAACTATAATCACTTGATTACAAATATTTACATTCATGTGGTCCTTACATAAATCTCTTTCGAATAATAAAATAAAAATTATGGTGAAATACAGACTTAAACAGAAGTTACAAACTATTAATTAATTACTGATCAATGAAACTCAAGAGTAGTTGAATAAAAGTAAACTGTATGTTACCTACTCAACATACAATCAAGGAAAACACTAACTTAAATACAAACGTGTTGATATGGGTGTGGTTTACTCGGATTAACCACCCAAGCAATACATTTAGTCTAGCAACGAACATATCAGTAGAAAACAGCGACGCCGTCATTTGACTGGTGGATGCGGAATATCTCAACACAGTCGCGTGAAAACGTTTCGTTTAGCCCGCACATTCACTTTACGTATTTCTGGGCCAGTGATATATTAAAATGCCGGCTTGGGCTGTCTCCCGCCGCAGATGATTAGCATCATAAACTGAGAAGATGTGTCGACTTCCCTTTCTTAGTGCCATGGTGTCGTCACGTTAATTATGAGAGTTGGTGCTGGGCCATCTTGATCGTTCGGTG
This sequence comes from Dryococelus australis, assembly GCA_029891345.1. Lineage (NCBI taxonomy): Eukaryota > Metazoa > Arthropoda > Insecta > Phasmatodea > Phasmatidae > Dryococelus > Dryococelus australis. Next base: position 91,287,407 of record CM057001.1, on the reverse strand, counting down.
ACCCGAAAAGAACAGACTTCGCATCGTCATGCATTGCACATCGTTGTTTTCCGTACAGGGGTGAAATGCCAGTACTTACGCCCGTTACGATGGAGGTTGTTGCTCTGACAGTGTCTGCTTGGGCAATTTAAGAAGGAATTTTTTTTTTTTTTTAGTTACTTTAGTGTGATTGCCTTAATTGCTTGGCCACGCCATTGCGGACTGCTTAAACTAATTAACTAATAATACATCTTATTTAAAAAGTAAAAAGAATAACAATTCATACCGAACTGTGCGGTTGGTATACACACAAAAAAAATGCATTCGTAATGTTTATAATGAATCAAATTATTTTTGAGTACAGTTAAATATTTTCAAAGGAAAATTTTTGCTGTGAGAATGGCATGAATGCCTAAGACGACAAAATTAGCAAACAACAGTAACTAATTTATTTATATTATCAGTCAATATGTTAGGCTCTGAAGTTTGTATTTATAATGTTCTGCGATATTATGCCAACCAGGCAATAACTAGGCCACCAACGGTTTGGTCGAGAGAGAGTGTTAGAATCTTCACACACCCATTTACGAAAAAAGAAGTTTTCGCTCGCTAAATATTTTAATTTATTTAGAAGAACGTACAGACAAATGGACGCGGCACTGAAGTTACGGGCGGAAGCACTCTCCAAAATTAGATTTTTTCTCCTCGTACCGGCCAGGTTTAAAGGCAGGTGTTGGGGCCGCATTATGGGATTTTTTTTTGTAACGTGTATTTTCTGGCAACACACATTTTCCCACCCCTCGCGAACTAGCCTTTTTTTTTTTTTTTTTTTTTTTTTTTTTTTTTTTTTTTTGGTACCCTTGATTGTAACACGTAGTGATAATGGCACGCACATGGAAGTAACACGCTCACTGCCTGCCCTGAAATATTCGATGTTGATATTCCGTATATTTTTCACCCCTCTTGCTGCATCTAAACCTCTCCCAATCTCCCGGGTCTCCGAATGGAGGGTTGATTCTCGCTCGACTGTTTCGCGATAGCTCGTTTATAGAGAGCCCTCGCCACCCGCACTCTTTCTCGCTCTTTCACTCACTTTCACCATATGTATCGATTGCTGCTCGATGTGATGCATCGAAGCTTTTCGCTATCTCGAAAGCAAGCCCGCCCAATGCCGCTGAGCGCACCACGATAAAATACGGGGAGAGTTAAAAAATGTTGATGAAATCTCGAGATGGGCAGCACAATGAGATATTGAAAGTGAGTGCGGCATGTAACCATGCCTATTCATTTATCTCGATGCACCACTACAAAAGTGTCATAACCTTCTAAAATGTCTTGTATTCCATTTAATATCTCACTAAGCAGTTAATACTGAAAAAAATTATTGCGTAAGTACAAAAAAAAACAGTTCTTTATTTAAATCCGTGTTCTACACAAGTTCCAGAGCTTTGCAAAAAAATTAAGGGCAGCTATTTAGAAAAAGTTAACACAATCGTATTTTTTCCCCTCGGTTTATCGTTAAGAGTGGGATGGACTCCTGTGGGAACCCCGCGTCCAATGTCAAGAAGCGATGGAGCGATACGGGCGACACTAACACGCACGCCTAGTGCATCATCGCTCCTACGCGCAAGGCGTGCAGTGTTTCCGCCGTAACGCTGTAGTGTGCAAATTAGATATGTAACAGTGGTGCCTTATTACACGTGATGAAAGACCAAAGATTAAACTACGCCGCATATTTGTACTTTTCTCTTGCCGCTTAAGGAAACTGCACAGGCAAGCTTTAAAATGCGATATTTGACCATTTTCACGGATTTATTTCTCCAAAAAGACACTTAATATGACAAAAGAATAAAACATAGTGACATAGATAATAGTTTTTTTTATCTCTTGTGATAAAAAGTCGTATTTGCAGAACATTTATTTATCGACGAACGCTTATTCGCGCAAACAACTATTTCACAAAAAATGCGGGGGTCCATCCCACTCTTAAACAGACTCCAGGCAACATGATGAGATGTTGAAAGTGCACGCCTCATATAACTATGCTTATTCATTTATCTCAATACAAAAGTTACTGAAATGTCATAAACTTCTAAAACTTAACTCATTGCGTTTAATCTTTCAATAAGTAGTTGATAGTGGAAACACTTAAAACTACAAGTACAAAAAACTCAGTCCCCCATTCTAAACAGTCTTTACCACAAATTTTATTGCTTTGCAGAAACTGACTAACAAATCTGTACGTAAATAATCTTCTTAATTTTATTTTCTCAAAATTTTTCTCGTGAAACGAGATGTTTAAGAAATGCTGTGAATGGAAGTATTTATAATCATAGGCCTACGTATTTTTTGTGAAAGTATGTCTTGTATAGTCCATTCACGGTTTCTTCGGCCTTTTTGAATCAAACCTTTGAAAAATATCCCCATATATGACGTGTTCCGTTGTTTCCTGAATGTGCTGTGTATCCCAAGGGTTTTCTACTTATATTTATAAAAGTTACTTTCTTTTTTGGTAAATTGAAATGTTATTCATATTTTATCTATAAATTATAATTCTTCATTTATAAATAATTTGAATAAAAAACTATGAGAAAACATGTGCGTTGGTAGCGCGAAGTGAGAAATAGTCCTTATACATAATACTGTTACAGCTGAGGGTGCAAGAATTCGGTGCGTTGTCCTCAGGTGTAATTCTCCAGACTTAATTAAGCTTAGTTTGCACTAGGCGGAGGAATATTCTGGAAGTAGAACTTTAGCAGGGCTTCAGAAAAGGCTGAAGTAACAGTGAATAGATTCAATACGTGTTGCTGTACGTGCATGAGCGTTAGACTATTTTTTTTTTTAATTGTCTGGCAGATAGTAATGAATTGCGTAATGTAATCGCTACTGAAAGAGGCGGCACAGTGGTATCGCATTGGAATCCCGGTCCGGCCATCCTGAATTCACACTTCCATTGTTTCCCGAAATCATTCTAGGCGAACGATGGGACGGTTCCGTAATGCCGGAATCCCGTAGCCCCGACCAGCAAGACACCGCAATTATGTGACACCGCTTTAGCTAACAGATCATACATTCATCTACAAGGGGGTTGGCGTAGTCCAGTAAAACATGAGCATTTATATCAAAACACTACGTTTTATTGAAACCATAAATAGTACATACAATGCAATAAATAAGTCGTTACATTACTGTATTGATTCAATGCTAGAGACTCAATATAGTTCAAATTAACAGGAAGCTGAATCAAACAAAAGAGCATCCACTATCGTGAAGTGGGAAGCACTCAGTCTCGTTTCGACGGCAGCTCTTCCTCGGTGACGAACACTGGACCACTAGGTGGTCCAGTGTGGTCACAGCTAAAATGTCTCGGGCGGCCCTCCGGCGTCGGCAGGAACAAATATGGCCTCGAGCCTCCAGTGCTCGCGCCATTTATACCTACCACCCGACCTTGTTTAGGTTACCATTTCCCCGGCTGTTGCCAAAACTACCAGCGCCATGGCCGACTTCCTTCTAGCTGCAAGCTCGGCCTGGCAACCCCTGGTCCAATAGTGCTCATAGCAGCAAGCACGACACGACACTTAAAACTAAACTGAGATATATCTGATGTAAACCCGACAATACTGTCATACGACCAGCAGTTTTGAATCAGAAAGTATTTCTATTCTTCGTCGTGTCGTGTGGCACGACACACAGTGTGTACAACCTTGTATAATGAAATAGCTTTCCCTACAATGGGAAATACACAGCGTAAAAAAAAATAAATTATGAAAACTATTGTATTTAACTCTTACAAAAAATAATTTTACCTTTGTATGCATTAGCTATAAAACTTCTATATTCCAAATTTACTGTCTGCCCATCGCCTTTGAAACTAGTGTGATTATTCAGCACCTTCTAAATGGATCCAAAAAAATTCTACTCGTTGTGACGCGTCTGTAAACTGTCGGGCTGTAAATTTGAGCAGTCACATTGAAAATGGTCGTGGTTGCGGTTTTTGTCGTGTCGTGCTGTGCCAGCATTATACGACTTAATCCGTCTCTAACGACCTCGCTATCGACGAGACATTAATACTTTGTAGACTATGCTCGAGTGTAGCTCAAGAAAAAACTAATTTCAACATTTATTTGTTGTTCAGAACAATCTCGCATGGATGTGCTGTCTTTGTTCGGCTAGTGTTTCACACGACCTCACAAGAACACAACAGCACAGTAACAATGATATTGCTAACGATAGATCTGATTTTTTATAGCCACTCAAATGGACATGATCGACTGTAAATCCTTTTATACGATAAAGGACATCTGACTTGATCAATATCTACTCGGATCTCCATTGGCTGAAGGCCGGCAAATAATGAACACTGTAAAGTATAGGGTAGTGTCCGGTGTAGTATGCACCAATAAGATTTTGGTGAGTTCTAGCACAGACACCAACAGAATCGATGTTCTTGCAGTAGTGGATATAGGTGACTCACTTCTAATTTGTCTTAATTGCCAGTAAATGTGCGTAGACTTCAATGTGATAAGCTCTTAGTAGAAGGGGTGGCCCGTCCTACCCCACTTCTGATTAATTGAAAAGGTTAAATGGATATCAAAGAGTTAATTTAATTGATTGAAACGGTTAATCAAAATGGTTTAATTGATTGAAAGGGTTAAATGGATTGAAATGGTTAAAAGGATTAAAGGGATTAAATGGATTGAAAGGGTTAGTTTTTAATTGTATTAATTTTTTCTTGATTTTCTTTATTTCTTTTTGGGTGGGGGTAACAGGAGCTCTGTGCGATGTTGATGGTGTGGTGACTTGAAGGCGATTGACCAGAGTAATGGGTTTCAATATCTTATATAGGTGTAGAGTTTAGTGCAATACTTGGCTAACTCTCATTTTTTTCTAATTTTTCTAATTTTTGTGTGTTTGTAGGGATATTGGTGGTAGATAGGCGATTTTTACGAATATTTTTAACAGACGAGAGACATTCAGATTCTTTAAACGAGTTCTAAGTATAAACAAATTACATGCATCGAATCGGAAATTTAAAAAAACTACATGTATAATAAGTGCGATTACGTGAGTCTTAATCGTAACATGAGTCTCGAGCTTCGACATATAATTTACATGAGAGAGAATTTTAACTATGTGAATAACATCTGATGTTGACAAGTGCAAACTCACTAAACGAAATCCAGCTAGCCAGTATGAAATTACACAAGGGAGAGTCTTTAAACAAGTTCTACATATGAATAAATAACATCTGATGTCGGCAAGTGCAAACTCACTAAACGAAATCCGGCTAGTCAGTATGAATAAATAACACATTAACACAATTCAGCCTGAAGAATGTTATCTTACAGCAAAAAAAAAAACCCTGAATACGATTAAAACCAGGAACAATAGCGTACGTCTATTCTGATATATAACAATATAAAATCTTACCAGAAATTATATTAACATAAGTCTGTTCGGTGCATGAATGAGTGGCACTTACATCTATCATGGCCGATAGACAACTGTGTTCAAATTGTTGTAAAAACTCGTAAATGAAAGGAAAACATTTTTTAAATGTTCTTGAAATTCACTGCAATTATTAACACGAACTGTATTTTCTTAGACCGAACAAAGAAACCAATTACTTATCACAAACACCATATATCTATCCGAAAATAAAAATAAGTTAACACACAAAAACTTATATTTTCCGATAAATTAAAAAAAAAATTTCTCACTATAGTTTATGAATACTGTGAACGAGGTGTGAATCCCAGAGCAAATAATATCGCTTAACGAAAATCGCGGCTATCACTAGAGATGAAGGTAGGTCCGTAGTTGAGGTAACCCCGATCGTAAGCTCGTCATTTGCCAACTACCTACCCGCCCCATGAAGACGAGAGAGAGAACTATACATATTGGTCTCCACCAAGCTTCTATCATGAACTGAAGGTGGCGGAGAGTGGATAGCTGAGGTCCTTTCGGTCCAGAGTTCCTTACGTCCCCTCCCACCCCTACCCGCCCTCCCCTCGGCTGACTGCTAGGCCAGACTTCTCGTGATTTTCAATTTTTTCAGCACAAAGGCAAAATGGCGACTACTGCCTACTTGCAAGAAGATCGGAAGAGACCTGCCTGCCACCCCTTACCCTCCCTTCCCCTACCTTGCACTCGCCCTCAGAACCGACCTGACTCCACGATGCCACCCACCATCCACCTTCTCCCCACCAACCCGTGCCTGCAAGGTCCTGGAGGTCATTCACCCACGCTGTCTCCGATTGTCATTTTTCGCAACTGAGTCAAGATGGCGACAAATGCCTACTTGTGTTCACATTGGGAGCTGGCTGCTCATAGCTACCCTACCCTCCACCCCTCGCCCTCAGAACCAGCCCTAGTCCGGGATGGCAACCACCCCCTTCTGCCCAAAACATGTACAGAGGAACGTGTCCCCTACACCCATACTACCCCTACTCCCGAAGATGACTTTTCTGAAGACCGCCAGTATCGATCCAGCCTGGTGTTCACAAAAACCAGTTTTATGCACCCCAGCTTCAGCCCTCAGAATGCTTTTTCGTATTTTTTCGTGAGTTGGTGCTCCTGCAGTATCTGTTTCATGACAATGCACCCTCACCCACTAGAGTATTCAGAACATGTATTTTCTAGTGTTGCCTCCCCTGCTTCATCCTGTATCCCTCTGAATGTGTGCCCTGAGAGATTTTGCCTTACTTGCTGTCACTACAAAATTTGCAACAGGCTGACTATATGAGCAGTGGAAAAAGTTTTAAAAGTCCCTGAAATCAAGATCTCAATATAAGCCCTGAGATAGTCCCCAGATTTTACATTCGAACATGCCTATATTTGAATGAAGCAAACTATGATATGTAAAATCACACAGAAATACAAGACATATTCTATCCACTCATAAAGAAATGTTTTCTACAAATATTCACTTGTTGAGAAATGTTTTCTACAAGTATTCAAATAAGAAAAATGTATATTAATATAGGAGAGAAAAAATATCGTGAGAGATTTGAGCATCTCTTTTAACAATGAGATCTTGAGAGCTGATGAGGGGAAAATGTTTGGTGTTAGGGCAGCACCATGGGACTAGGGGAAACGAGAGAGAGACCTCCGATAAAACCTCCCGACCAACGCCTATCACGACATCTACGTATTGCGAAAAAAATGTGTTTTATGGTGTGACTCAACCGGGGAGGCGAACATACTGAAAGCCGTTCAACCATCATGTCCCCTTTCTTCACGTCTAACCAAAATCTTTCCAACAGCAATATGTATTCCATGTAACATAAAATGTGTATATATAAATTAATTTAATTGTTTAACAGTTTCTGACATAGTTTAACAAAATAGTATGAATACATGCTGAAATCACGTTTTTTTGGATTTGGAAAATAGTGATTTAAACATTATTCTTACTATTTTACTAAAAGGTCCAAATTATTGCAAATTTACAGGAAAATGGTGGCCATTTTGAATCCTACCATATATAAGGCAGGATAAATTAATTTTTTCTCAGTCTTAACTCGGAATCTAATAAGGTCACTTTTGTGCATGTGTGTGCATTGCAGTAGCATAAATAACAATGACAAAACGTCTACTACTGTCATCCAGGAAGTGTCAGCATCAACAGCAAGTGTTGATAACATGAACGATGCCAGGCATCCACTACAACAACAGATGCTCTCTACAACATCAACTACAGCTCCAGACATCCATCATGATTACTACAGCTCCATCATGTCGACTACAGCTCCAGGAGTCCACTATAATGCCAGACATTTACTACAACTTTGCTACATTTAGATCATCATCAATACAGATTCTACAAGACATTTCATCTTTGCATATAGTACAATGCATCAAGGTCACTTATGTGACAACTGCGACTCTGAATGCGTTGGAACTTTCAATGCTAGTTTAGCTTATGGGAAGCCGAAAACCTTATTAAGTCTAGAGTGTTCCCAACTGCAAGTGTTGCCAAAATTTTATATAATTTGTTTTGTGGGACACAACATGGCTGAACATTTAAAAGCCGATGAAGATATCATATTTACCATGTGAAGACTGTCCTTACGGTATGCCTGCATTTGCTAATGATGAGAACTTACAGCATATGAAGAGGGATTATATGTCGTGCAGGCTGGAACAGCTATTTGAAGTTAGAATTATTCCAGATATAATTATGGACGATTCCGGAGTCGATGAAGTAGATTCCGAGGCGAGCACTGTCATCTTATACAATTTTATATAAGGGAGAGAGAGAGATAATTTTTGTAAATAGTGTATAAAAAAGAAATAACGTAAAAATGATGTTCTATACTCAGGGTTTTGAAAACTACCAAGACAACTCCTTTGTAATTAAGGAGCTTGCTATTTCTTATGCAACTGATGCTAATGACTGTAAAGTACTATGCTTTAAATTTTACAGACCTTGGTATAGTTTAAAACCTGAAGTTAAAATGATGTTTTGGGAACAGACTTACGAGATACATAACATGAAATAGGACTCTTGGTGACATAGCTTATGAAAAACGTTTTCAATGTGTAAATGATGTGTTACTCGAAGACTATTCCATATACGTGCTTGGAACAAGACAAAAGGAAATTTTAAAAACTTTAACAAATGCAAAGTAATAAATATAAGAAGATACCACGACTGTTCGAGTATTAATACAATAGTCAAACATTATAATAAAAACCATTGTGAGGGGAAAATGTTCTGTCCACAATGTAAAAGCGAAGCTTTAAGAGAATATTTGCACCAACATCCTACGTACATATAAAGATATTAATTTTTCCAAAAATGGTTTGTTCCAGGTTCTTGGGACCTGTGTTTTAAAAATCGCATTACAGAAATAACCAAAGAACCAGGGTTTCATCAAACCAAATATGAATTAATTAGAGAATTTTACGACACCACCACAACCTTATGGACTGAAACATGTAATAATAAGGAACACATCACGCAAATACAAGGCAGTTGCGCACTTTTAAGAGCACCATGCGGAATGTGGGACTGTGAGGTATGGAACAGTATTGTTTGTGTCTGTAAATTTGATCTAAATAAGTTGTTATTGAATAACTAATTTTTAACTTGATGAATATCAGTCTATATAAAGAGAGAGAATCATACAGCAGAACTCCAGTTAGGATCGACCGGATTGACTCATCACTTCAGTACGCTAGTGTTACTCCAGGATTCAGACGAGTGTGGTTTCGAATTGAAGATGAAGATAGTCCACTACAGATACAGGTGTGCAACAGAGATGAACATTGGTGTTTCTCGTTAATCATTCCAACATAAATTTTTAAAGTGTTCGACGTATGTTATAGGCGAAATTTTTGTCCTTTATATAATTTACGTCCTGACAGCAAGCTGCCTTGTAATGAAGGTAAACTGGAATTTGAAGCTTACAGTGGATACAACACAAAATGCAAATCGTGCAGGAAAATCATATACATTATGCAGAAGGAGTGTAGTTGATGTTCTCATACTACTGTTTGGACAGAATAATGCAACAACAAGCAACAGTATATGTACATTGGTGACCAAGAATTAACTTCTCCCTGTGACATGTGGCAATGCAATATTTTTCGAAGCAAGAACATCTGGCAGACTATGTAAAAGATTGTGTCTAGTATAAGATCGTCAGTCATGGCCAGGATCTTCAACCCTACAGACGTATACAAAGTCCTACAAATTGGATACAGAAGAGTGTTCTTTAAACCGTACGACAGTCTTCTACAAGTTCATGTCTGCAACAATATAGAACATTGGTGCTAAACTTTCGACAACACTCTTGGCATTCGCTTTGGTTAAGGAATAGCATTCAACGATTGGGCTGTGAGATATCTTCGCCCCGACAGTGACTTACCATCAACACTAGAAGATTTTATGATTGCTAGTTTTAGCGAGGAAATAGAAGAGGAACGGGGATATGGAGTAATCGACTATCAGCTCACCAGACCTCACCAGGGAATCACAGTTTGTTGGAAGGAGACCTGCGACGAGAACATCCATAACTTTATTTTCGAACAAGAAGGATTAGTTTTTCTTTCGATGTGTAATGTATATGCGTGTGAAGTGGCTAATTCAGAATAGTGATCCCAATCTTCCCATTGTGTCCAATGAAGTACAAGTATAATTGTTTACTGAAGGTTAGCATTCTGTAACTTTCAGCTTATTATATTCATATTTTGTTGTAAAGGAAATGTGTGAGTCAGACATTCATTTCAAGTGTACGTATTTCTCTCAAGCTTTGTCAGCACACAGTAAACCAAATACTTATGAAGCTACTTTAACTAACTGTAACAGTTCTGAATGTCCTGTAAACCAGTACAGACCTCGTGTAGTAGATCATAAGCGTAAACTTAAGGGTGAATACAATATAACTTCATATTGTGAGAAAGAAAAGTGTTTTAAACATCTTCTTTATAATAAAGACAATGTTTTGCCTTACCAGTATTTCAAAGAATGCGATAGCAATCTTCATACTCTATATCATTATAGCAAAGACAGGTTTGGTTACACGTCTCATACTGGGTGCGATTAATCAAAATGTTACGTGCATCAAGCAATAAAATTAGCAAAAATAAAATATAGCCCTAAAACACGTTTCAACTTGCAAATTTAGAGAATGAATTTATCAATATATAAACACATTATTCCTTGCTAAATCTTCTCAGTCGAGTATTGGATGTCATAGTAGAAACATGACATATTTTTATTTTGCAAATCATTATGTCAGTATCAAGCAAGGAAGTCTTATAAAGAGAAATCATAACAAACAGACTCTTACTATAAGAAAATATGAGTGATTAGATAGTTACATAATGGTATTTCAATAAAAGATTGGTAGGTATTCTAATTAGTATACATTTGTTACATAATTAGAGTACATTACATATTAATATAAATCTTAGGTATTTAGCAAACAGTATTATACATTGTCAATCTAGGTATGTTACAATATTTCATATAAGTTAGGTATGTGTACGATTAGATATAGTTAAATACATTTAAGGTAGACATAATATCATTATATATGTCATATACAGTACTTTACAATAATTAGTAGTACATTTATGTTACAATACATTAGGAGGTACATTACATATTCATTACTATTCTATTACAGGTAGGTACATTACAGTAATTAATACTTTGGTGCATAAATACATTATACATTAATGTATTACTATTAATACATTTTCTTCATCATTCACAAATTAATGAAAAATGTTAATTAAATAAAAAGTTGTTCAAAATTGAAAAAGTTAGTTTAAATGTTTGCAATTTGCAATTTTGCAATGTTTAAATTCTGGTTGCAAACACCTCGTAATGCAAAAAGTTCGTTTTGGAATTATCATAGTTTGTGTAAGAAATCATTAAATTAGAACATAATTCAAATTTAATCGCATAAAAAACAAACTAATATGCAAGAAATTCAGATATAAAGGCTAAAATACAGCATATTCCCACTAAATTTAAGAAATGCCTTAAAGCATATTAATTGTCTATTTGATATCCATTTCATGCGAATAGAGATATTTTAATTTATGCAATAAGTGATTCTGGTGAGGGTATAAATAGCACCTCCCACCCACTGGAGCTCATTTGCTCGTGTGACACCATGTGGTCAACATCTCCTACTGTCTCGCACATGGACAACCTGTGGACTGGTTCGCACTGCCTAGGTCAAGGGCACCGACCATCCGCTCGCCTCTTTCTTGACTCTGCAGGGCTCTTCCGAGATGGTCAAAGGACCCACTTGGCCATCCACCAGCTGCTACCAGGACCTGATGCAACAGGGTTTTGCGAGCAAGGGACCCGCTCGCCCACCCATTGGTTCTGCCATGGCGGTGAAACCAATCCTCCTCGCCTGCTGGAGAAGGTACCCGTGGATTTCGCTCGAATACTTGCTAGGCTGCCGGACTAGGATCCCGCGGAGTTCCCGATGGGATTGTGAGTGCCCGCCTGCCACGACATTTACCTGGCGAAGCGGGGAAGCTCTAAGCCCGACTGACCTGGTTTCGGGTCTCCTTCATCAACCAACATCTTTGCTACAAGTGTTTAAGTGAGTGAATAATTTTAATATAAAAATTTAGGGTTTTTGGTATTTTGTTAAAAGTTTTTCGCATTTTATTAAAACTTTGAGTAAATTGTTACATGATAAATCATTGAATATTTATATGATTTCATTAAAATTTTTATTAAATTGTTAAAAATTTAACAAAATCAACACAGCCGAATGATTTATCTTTAAAAATCGGTATGACTGAAAGAAATTTCTTTAAAATTCATTACGACTGAATGGCTTTTCTTAAAAATCAAATTAAATTGTTTCACACTTCAGAATCTTTGTTAATTTAAATATTTTTAAGGATGTTTAATGATGATTAAGACTGTTTAACGATTTTTAAGGAGGAGTTTTGGCTATGAATAGCTGTGTGTATGTGACAATGTGAGTGTGAGAGAAAAGTCATGTAAATTAAAGTCCAGATGTAATTTTTTGATAAAGTTTTGAATCTTAGTTAACAGAGTTGAGAGAAGAGGTATACTGCCAGTAGTTGCATCTTGCACCATGTGGAATAGGGCCTGTGTCAATACCATTAAACTACAGCCTCTCTTTGCTGTTTAGATATTCACAAAAATATGTGAAAAAGCATCTAGAATGTATGGCCAAGTACTCTGAAAATTTTTGGTTAGGTAGTTGTATGACTGCATGTTGAGTACAGGGGAAAATTCATGTAAATTTAATTCCAGATGTAATTTTTTCATATAGTTTTGAGTCTTATTTAACCGAGTTGAGAGGAGATTTATACTGCTGTAGTTGCATCTTGCACTATATGGAATAGGGCCCGTGTCAATAACATGCACCTATAGCCTCTCTTCACTGTTTAAATATTCGCAAAAATGTGTGGAAAAAGCATCTAGAATGTATGGCCAAGCAGTCTGAGAAATTTTGGTTAGGTAGTTGTATGACTGTGAGTTGAGTACAGGAGAAAATTTTCGGATCCATTTAGAAGGCATTGACTAACCACGTTAGTTTCAAAGGTGGTGGGCAGATGGGAAATTTGGAATACATGATGGTGACAAACTTTTATAGCTAATGCATACAAATGAATTATTATTATTTATAAGAGTTAAATACAATTATCTTCATTATTTGTTTTCTTTTAAGCTACATATTTCCCATTATAAAGAAAGCTTTTATACAATTTAATTTTGCAGGGTTGTACACCCTGTGCGTCGTGCTGCACGACACAGCGTAGAATCGAAATAATTTCTAATCCAAAATTGCTGGTCGTATGACAGAATTGTCGAGATTATGTCAGATCTACCTTATATTTCATTCGTTGTTTCATTTTAAGTGTCGAGTCGTACTTGCGGTGTCGTGCTGGTCGGGGCTATGTGATTCCAGCATTAGTTTCACTCGCAGTGATATCGAACTGCATAAAATTATAAAACGCGATGGAAGTTATATTGTTGATGTTATTGTTATTGCCATCGTATGTGTGTACACATTTTACAATATTGGAATTTTTCAAAGTTGTCGTCTCAGGAAATTGACTAATTACATTCGATTCTTCTACCCCATTCATTTTCTGTTTCCTGTCCCTCCCGCCCTTAATACCTCTATGGCCAGCGAGGTGTAGTATCTGAGGGACGAACGGGTATATTACGCAGCAAGTATACTTCCTGTTATAACATCCCGACGCGTGACGCCCTTTCCGGCGCATTGTTTTGTTTTTTCCCTCGGTGCTTCCTATAATACATGTATGGATTGGAAGCCCTGCATCGATAAAACTATCAAAAGCCCGTGGTATTTATCAGAAGCTTTTAAAATTCGTTACGACAAAAAAACAAAACTCTCCCGCAGTTTGTGACAGTATCGCGCTCTTTGTTTTCACAGAATAAACTCTTTTTTGGCACTGACATCACAGGCTAAAAGGAATAAGGGAATAAGGGAACCAACGGTAGGTAATAAAAACTCATGAATAATGCAAGCTTAATTGCATTCTTTATCTTGCTTTAAAGTAATAGTAAAACTTACTACTTTTGATATATGTAATTTTCTCTATGCGTAATAGTAAACGATGATCACATCCAATCGTAGAAGTATGCCATTTTCGTTGACGTACTTTATTTGGCCAATGAGTACAACAGAAAATAATTGAAAAGGCAGAAAGTTGTACATATATTCTGACAACGAGGTAAGATTTTTGGAAAATATGTGGAACGGATAACGTTTTGTTGTTGAGAAAAAAAAAAAGCGAAATACCGCTATCAAAAATTGTAAAATTATTATTTCCATGTAAATTTACATAGAGTAAAAATTAACACTTGGGAAAAAATTCCCGAAAATTATGTGACCTATTTTTGCTCTTAAACATAGTTATACTGTCAAGTTATCCTTGTGGTGTGCACTACAGAACCAGAAAAACAAATATTAGACACCAAAACCAATTGAATTTCTTCTTAAAAGTTTTGCGAATATTCGTAACAGGCGAAATATGGTGATGCTGTCACATTTAGATCACAATTTTTGCGCTTGCTGTTGAAAGAAAATTATCTCTACATAAAAATTATTATTTTGCTTAACATAGAGATACGCAATATATACAGATTTTTTTTTTCGATTAAAATATACATATTGATCGCTACTCGTTTTGTTTTATTTTTCTTTTCTCCTCTTATCTAATGCTACGATCCACAAAAGTAAAAAAATAGAAGCAAGGAATTTATTTCTGGTAGTATACATGCTGTGTTTAAAAGTTACACTTTAACCCGTTCGGTAATATATTAATTTTTCATGTTTAATTGTTGAATTGAAGTAATTTGTTGGTATGCGCTGTACTTTTGTTGAGCATTTTCCCCTCAACCATTTAACAAGGTGCTGCATGCTCAAGGATATTGGCATTAACCATTCACGTCAACGTGGAGTAGAAAACTCCACAAATATGATTAGTCACAAGGATGAATCTCAAAATACTGGACACAGGTGGTGTGTGGTGTGCTGTTGCGAGGCAAGCTGGCGTTAGCTCTGCCCTGTACCCTGTTGCTTACCCTGCTAGTTTACACAACCGCCACCAGTAAAACGCAGCTCGGCAGCTGACGTCACAGGACGCGTGTAATGCATCCCTTACCGCTCGCTTGTGAGTGGCCGGAATGCTTTCAAGAGTCTCCCTGGGGCAGCACGGTGGTTACTCGCTCCTGCTGCGCCCGCCGACAATGCGCAGCGGTGGGCGAGCACCAGCTCACCTCGCGAACACTTCGCCACGCGCCACTCACTGCTGGGAACTGACACCTTGCTTCGCAAAGTGCCGGTCGTAAGTTGCATTCACGTGCAACGCGACCACGATCGTGGGCGCGGTGAGCGAACGTTGTTTCAGTTCAGGCTTCATTGAAACTCGAATTACCGTTTTGCCGCGAGACAGCGTCAGGCATTCGCCGGGGTGTTTGGGCGTAATAACTGCTTACACCTGGTCCCGATCTGCATCGTGATTCATCTGCCGTAGAGACGATCTTCGTGGAATTACCGCGGTCCGCGTAGAAGTACCTGGTTTCTGGCTGAGAGCCATTTCCGTCGGCACACTGCTAAGTTTCGATATCCTCTCTACCCTCTCAGAGCGAGGTGATGCAGTGGTAAAGGCTGTTCACGATAAAGTGAGTACTTTTTAAATCAACCTTAGAGAAATGTCACTGTTCCTGTCTGGTGTATATTTTAACGGGCGCACTGAGTGACATGCGCCCAGTAAAGTTGGTAACGATGTAAAGAAATTAGCATCATGTATTAACGTCGAATTAAAAGTGTTAAGTAGCCATTTATGATAACTCAAATTATTTCTTTTGCTTTTGGTTTTTTTAATACACCTAAGGGTTAAAATGAGCAAATTTGTAAAATATATACTTTTCAAATAATTTCACAGTTTCCCTTAACCGACATATGAATAAAGTGACTGGACCCATTGCAGTGTGAATTGTACATAAGGCGGAAGAATACACAATTTGCATTTAAGTAGATCTTAAGCAGGACTTTAAAAAGTACTCACTTTACCTGGACTAGTATTCGGGAAGAACCGAGTTCGATTCTCTGTCCCGTCTCGTTCTGATCTCGAGTTTCCATGGTTGTCTGAAATAACTCCAGGCGAATGCTGGGATGTTTACGCACTACAGGCCGTGCCAGATTCCTTTCCCATTCCTGCATCTCTGAGCAACTTGCTCCGTCTCTAATGATCTCGCTGTCTATGAGACGTTTCGCCTTCCCACCTACCAGCGGCATGTTTGTTATTAGTATAATTTCCGAAACTAAATTAATAAATGTTCCTCTTGGGCCATCACTAATAATTAATCACATGCCATTATAAACAATAACATAATTTCGTATATTGATGTCGTCCGACTCACAAAGGCATCAATATTACAGACATACACAAAAACAAATCATTTAAAGGAACAACACCTACACTGTAAAACACCCTACACAAACAAAATTACACTGACACCAACACAACACAGACACAAACATCAAAGACACAACGGACACCTCACGAAAACGACAGCAATCGTCGACCCCTCTGTCTCCGGAGAGTATGGT
The DNA here is from genome assembly GCA_029891345.1 of Dryococelus australis. Taxonomy (NCBI): domain Eukaryota; kingdom Metazoa; phylum Arthropoda; class Insecta; order Phasmatodea; family Phasmatidae; genus Dryococelus; species Dryococelus australis. The sequence continues at coordinate 91,270,827 of CM057001.1, read as the reverse complement.
GTTGTGAGGGTTCAAGGATGGGGGCAGAGGAATTCTAACTTTTCACAATTTAAAACTACAAGTAACATTTTTTTTTAAAGATTATAACAAAATATAATTATAAGCCTCAGCAATTTTAAAATTTAACTTGTTTTTAATTTTTATAATGCGACAAATTTTATGCTTCGACTATTTTCCAAATTTATTTTAAATTATGGTAACTAAGACCAGTTATGGCCTTCAGTTGCGTACTGGTACCATTTTAATATGTTATGTTCTGTTCTACCAGCAGCATGTGTTGCAAGGTAAGCCTGTGTTTCGCTCTGATCTGTACCTAATCGTTTGCTAGTTTACACATCGGCCACTTAAACGGTGACGTCACAGCAAGTGTGTAACGGGTGCTTCGCCGCTCTCTCGTGAGTAGCCGCAGTACATTCTGTTTCTCCTGGCTGCACTCTAGTTAGTGGTTCCTGCTGCATGCGCCGAACGTGTACAGAACTGAGCAAGCACCACCTTACTTTGCAACACTTCACCACACCCCCACTGCTAACTACATCTTTATCCTTCTCTTACCGCAAGCCATGATTCAGCGACGCGAATGGCACCGCCTGCTGCCGGCAGCATCCTTGCGGGAAATTTCCCGAGTAGGATACATTAAGTTCTATTGGAATCCGAATCCTGGTTCGTGACGCTGGAGGAAAGCGGGCGTGTCCATTTCGTTAGTGCCGTGGATTCTCGACTCGGAACGGGCCATAATCGCTCCGCACTAGTTCATCGCCGTTAGCGGCACTTGGGGTCTGCAGTTCTCTCAATCGATGCTAAAGTGATTTTCCCTTGACATCATCCCACCCTCCCTTAACTTGATGGCTCGATGAGGCGCCAGGCTGGCTCTGATATCGGGCCTAGGATGTCCCGCCGGGGCCTCTAAGTGCTTCCAAAGGCCATCTCCTGACATCCCCGTTACAGCTGGTGTCACCCAAGTCGTTAACGCCGTCGATGGCTAGTTCAGAGAACGTGCTTCGCCCCGGCGGATGTACCGCGAGCAGGATGTGAGCTCTGGAAAAATTACTTCAGGGGAAGGTTGGAAGCCATCTTGAATTTGTATATAGTTTTACGTAATGTAACCTTGTTAGGGCGTAGAACATTATTTAATTATATGCTATAAACTGTTATCGTTGGACTTACTGTGACTACTGTAGTCATTCTCAGAAAATAATTAATAATTAGTTATCATTTATTCCACACGGTAAAGAAAATGGTGCTCCATTGATATTACATTTATACAGTCCTTGAGTTATAGACTATGCCTTGTCGGAGACGAAATTTCAATAATGAATGCTGAATATAGTTTATGGCTCAAAAACTGTTAACGCCATAAAGATTTCCATTTTTTCCTCCCCCCCCCCCCCCCCGTTTACCTGCTCCAGCTTTTCTCCGCGTTTGAGGCCAAGAAGTGCGGGAGCGATAAGGGCGACTCTGCCACTCTCATCGGGTACGCCATCGCCGCTAAGCGCAAGGCTCTCGACTGGCGCGCAGTGTTCTCGTCGCACTGCGTGTACCTAAGGACTCTCAGCGGTGACAAAATTATTTTATTGGTGGGAAGTCTGTAGGAAGGTTTAACGCAGGACCGTTGAGCAGTTTTGTATGGATCCGACACGTATTGAAATACAGCACTTTTTGATATTTTGGAGTACTCTGAAATGGTGTTCCTAATATGCATGACGTCTTGAAAACACTCAAGAGTTCTCGTATGACGTGTGTGTATTTTTCGTAGAAAAACACATTGTACGAACGTTTAACAGTTTCTTAGAAAAGCGAGTATTTAAAAAACACTGCAACGCATTTCAAGAACCGGACAGGTAGCTGAGGGCCTTAAGCACAGTTCCGTAATTTAACGAGTTGCGCACTCGGAAGCAACACTTTCGGAAAATTCAGCAGGTTTTTTTTTTTTTTCAAACTGCCGCACGGACAAGGGGAAATACAGGCGGTATTTCGTACACGGTCTTTAATTTTGGTATCATGTTGGTACAAATAATGGAGCGTGAAAAGTTAAAGAATTTTTGTTGTATGAAATGTTGCTTTCGTATGCTCAGACACGTTTGCTCTTCGTTAAAGTGTAAACAACTAAGTGACTGATTAGAAGAAAGGAATTTACTGCCAATCGTAGAGAGTCCAGTAAAACTGGCTTGTTGTTTAATTAATAATATCGAGAAAGCCAAAACTGCACGGAGTAATACGCCGTATAAATTGGGGGAATTTGGTTAAAACCACAACGCAGATACCATGAACTGCCATTTACAAATTAATTGGATAACTTACCATGATATTCTTACAACTTTATAATTTTAAATGTTGTTTATTAATGGGGATCAATCTCTGCCGTCTTGTATTTATGGGATTACCGCCGCAATCTGCAAGACAGATATTGTATTATGTTTTATTGAGTGACTAAGTCATATAAAGACTTACAAAATTCGCGTTATTTTGTGGCTGTAGACTAAACTCCAAGATGTTTTATGCTCGTGTGAGTTTTTCCATTGGCTGACAGCTTGTGTGACACGCCCCGAAGTCAGTTTTCACCAGTAGTTGAAGGCTCTGCGACTGAGTAACCAACTTACAGTAAAGTTATCACACAGATAAATGACGCCGTATATTTCTCAGTACATTTCTAACAAATCCCGCTCGAGTAGGTATAAGGCAGTGACGTCTAGTATGTCACCAAATGACGCGAATTTTGCACGCCTCTAGTCGTAGGTCACTGTAGTGTAGATATTCTTCTTTTAAGACTTCATAACTTAACTACTTTTGCTAGTAGCAGTAGTGAAATCGTTCCAGCAGTTATTACCTGTAGCTAAAGTTAGTCAAATACAGTGACTGTGGTACAGCTAGATGAAGCCTAACACCTATTATTTGCGATAAGTCATGCGATAAACTTTGTTAAATCTTTTGTAATGGGGCTTAATATAGACACAATGGTTTAATCTAGAAAGGCGGGGATTGAACTGCCTTAAAAACGCTGGGATTTTAATCCTGGATTTCTTGGCCGGAAGATAACGCCTTAGCAATCACTGCCTCGGAGGTCGCCGGAAGTGCTACCAGCTATTTCTGCCCCGGCGGGGTCGCTCCCCGGATTTTCGCACGTGGGAATCATACCGGATGATGCCGCTGGTCTGGGGGTTTTCTCGGGGATATCCCGTTTCCCGCGCCCTTGCATTTGCGACGCTGCTCCACACTCGCCTCGCTTCACCCTCATCAGTTCTCAAGGACTCGATATTAATGGCCCTGCCTGCCCAGCCAGCAGCCGCAAACTTCAAAGGGGGATCAATGTTAAACGATACCTTCTCATTGATTCAATTTTCAAAGATAACTATTTCAAACAAAAAGTATTCCACGTGAAATTTCTTAAGTAATGTTGCTATGTTAAGACATCTTGCGGATGATTTTCTTTGACATATTTTTTTTTTCATAAAATTATATATTGAAGTTTACTTATAATAAAAGAAAGATGTTTTTTTTTTTTTCAAAAACTATTTTATATAGAATTTTTTTTAGGAGAAAGCTACGTAAAAATACTTTTTGCTTGAGATAGTTTTCTTTAAAATTGACGCAATGAGAAGGAATTTCGTTTAACATTAATCCCCTATTTGAAGTTCGCGGCTACTGGCTTGGTAAGTAGTCAAGAGCCACCCAAATTTCTTCACTCACTCATTAGTGTGTTTTATACCTATATACATAATTTAGTTTACTTTACTTTGCCGCCAAATTAATCGGTATATACTACGCCAATGTTAATACAATACAATTATTAAGTCTATTTTTCAATATAATCAGTAGTACGAATACTGTGCAGAAAAGTTATATTAAATAAAATAATTTTCACTTTAAAGTAAGAATAACACTTAAATGATTTCCTATATGTTAGAAAATTTGGACTGACTATATAAAGTACGCAAGCAAAAATGTGTAAAAAATATTCATTTCGCACTAATTTATCTAGCAGTCTGAAATGAATGAGTAACATACGCAGTTTTATTCAAATTTCAATATATAGAACCAAACATTTAAGATTTCACACATACATTCTGCGCTTGAAAAGGTTTTATCCTTAAAATATTTTTTTTTATTCTTCTCGACAAAGCGATCGATAATCCCTTTAAAGTATCATAAAAATAGTACAGTATTTTAAAAACCTATTAAAGTGTAGTTGAAGAACAAATATTATTGGCTCATATTTCTTTCAAAATATTGTTAAGATTTCTCGACTTATTAAAGCAACGCAAAAGGTCCCTCCTTCAATACCATAAACACTCGTATTTCATTGTCTTATTTTTTACAATAGTTGTTCTCTTTCAAATATAATAAGGAATCATAACTAGTTTCTGGATCATAATTCTGGTTGGCTTGCACTAGAATCAGTTATTTCGATGGAGAGTATCTAATTTGATTACAATTTATAAAATTATTGTAAGCAAAGAGCATTTCATGTGAAAACCCTGATTTAAAATCAATGATTCAACTACATTTGAGAGAATTTTCGTGTCTTTAATTTTTAACCAAGGTATTTCTAACATAAAAGTGGTCAAAAATATAATCAAGTACATGATATGTATTTTCCTTTCCAAATTCCTGGAATACATCAAAAACAAAGAGTATGGTATTTAGTAAAGGAAGGAAACCGGCAAATATTAAGATAGGACAAGTTAATATCAGTCAAATAAGAGCATTCATATATCTAGGAAGTACGATTACTGAGGACTTGAAATGTCATCAGGAGGTGAAGACTTGTATTGCGGTAGCGAAGGAAGCGTTCAATAGGAAGAAGAGATTGCTATGCGGAAAACTGGATAAAGCACTGAGGAAAAGACTTAGTATGGAGTGTGGCACTATTGAGCAGAGACGTGGATACTGAGACGTGAGGACGAAAAAAGTCTAGAAGTGTTTGAGATGTGGATGTGGAGGAGAATGGAGAGGATAAGCTGGGTGGAAAGGGTGAGTAATGAAGAAGTGCTGGAAAGAATTTATGAGAGGAGAAAACTACTGAAAGTCATAAGAGAAAGGAAGAAGAACTGGATGGGACACTCGCTGAGACGGGAGTGCTTGCTAACAGACGTTATGGAAGGAATAGTTTGTGGAAAAAGATTGAAATGAAGGAGAAGATACAAGTTGATAGATGACATCAAGGGAAGCGGAAAGTATATGAACCTGAAGAGGTTGGCAGAAGACAGGAGAGTATGAAGAGATATCACGTGAAAACCTGCCTCTGGGCAGAACACAAATGATGATGACATTCATGGAAACCTACAGTTCCAAATCAGACATGTTTAACTGGTTATTATTAAACTAATATTTTATACCAAAATATTTACAGACCCAGTATTACAAAAAAAAATTAAAAATCACATTTAGTTATTTTATTTAATCATCAAAATATTTCATATTATGAATTTGGCTATCTCCAGAGATTCGAAACAGTATATAAAATTTCACAAGTACTAGCCAAGAGAATTTTTTCCAAAATGCAATCGACTAACCAGCATCTATATTAAGATGTGCTGGAGGTGGCATATAGCCCTTTGTAATTTTTGAGGCACATAGAAGATGTTATGCGACGAACGACATTGACATGCAGCATTTTCCACGATATTTTTATAAAGTCTCGTTGGGAAAGTAGTCTATTTGAATTCACATCTGTGCGAATGTGCCTCATTACGTGTCCGAGGAAGCAAAATAGAAAACTTATAATGGCGTGGTTATCGTCAATTGTTACAGAAATACTTTTGACATTCAGAATTTCCGAAACTGTAGTTCAAATGCTCATTCCGCATGGTTTTCGCGTGTTTTCTTTGCTTTATTACTGGCAAAGTTACTCGCGACATAAACCGGGTCACTGTTACTGCACCGCAATTTCGGTTATTTCAGCTCAACTTCGTGTGCTCCCTGGCCTTAAGTTTTCCGCACGATAGTTGGCCATTTAATGTCGAACTACGAAATTGTCCCTGACTACCTCCCAGCATAATCTATTCGTGTACAGTACACCTACATACGTCATCACGTCTTCATGCTCGTCGCTTCACGCGAGTGGCAATCTCTTCCCGAGCCACCATTAACACGCGTAAAGTTATTACGCGTGTGCGTAGTTGATTATGATCTCGGGATCCTGCAGGACAAATCATTCATTCTCGCCTCGCACATGTTCGGAATATTTATCGTTCAATTCTGCTGTAGTGCTACAGCACCACGCAACTACATAACGTCGGCGCCTACCATCCGGACACAGTTATTGAACGCTGTACAACACCAGCGTCATTCCGCGGCGCGTCAATACATTTGGCGCCAACGTTTAAGCTACTTAGGAAGAGACAGCGGCGTTTGGAGTGGTGCTGTAAAACGGAGGCATAGTGTGATGACGAGCAATGTCATATCATGTCCAGAGAAGCATCTCGGTTCTGCATTAGCACGATGATAAATTGTGTGCGAGCATGGAGAAACCGACGGGAGAAGACATATCCTGCCAAGGTTGAGAAGGACGACACTGGCACTGGGCATACTTGTGGCACCATGGCGTGGGTAGCTGGAGCAGCGCGTCCAAGGCCAAGAAGCGAGTGAGCGTTACGGGCGATACTGAAGCACACTTCTAGCGCCTCATCGCTCAAACGCGCATGGCACGCAGTTTTTCCGTCGTGACGCTGTACAGTGCAAATTAGATCTGTAACAGTGGGACTTTATTACACGCGATGAAAGACCATAGATTAAACTACGCCTGTATAGTCGTACTTTTCTCTTACCACCTGAGGAAATTGCATACACAAGCTTTAAATACGCAATAGTTGACCATTTTCACGTTTTTTTTCCTCCAAAAATACACTTAATACGACCCAAGTAAAAAAAATACGGGCATAGGTACTTGTTTTTTAATCTTTTCTGACAAAAAAAATCGTATTTGCAGAACGTTTATTTACAGAGATACGCGAATTCGCGCAAACAACTATTTCACAGAAAATGTTTCAGTAAACCCTCCTCTTAAGGTCGTCTCCTTTAGTTATTCGAGGAACCCTGACGACACATGGTTATGTCAATGGCAATCCTGCTTACTCATATTGTTGCCTTCTTGAGCCACCACACTGGTATAGTCTTTAAAAAAGACAACTTTCGTCTACACACAACGAATGTCCCTATGGAGTACCTGCATAATATTGAGTTACTCTCGCAGCCAGCAAGTTCCTCCTATCTGTCCCTGATAGAACACGCTGTAACGGCAGGGCCTTAACAAATCCTCGTGTACGTCGCGGTATAAAAGCGACATTAGACTTCAAACAAATCCAGGACGCCAGGGATTGCGTCAAAAGACTGCAACACGACAACACCCCCACCACTGCAGTGGAAGGAGGCCAGTTGGATAACGCAAAACATGGGATTGATATAGGCCGGCGCGAAGCGAGGGTCGGGGCCTTTCCACGACAGTGGCCGAAGACGTCGGAAGGAGCGTCCACGTCAGGACGTCGGTCAGCGAGGAGCTCGGTGCCTTGGGTATGTCGTGCGTCGTGATCCGAACGAGCCAGATACAGCCTGCGGCCTCAAGATTCAGGTGGGGACTGTACTTGACTCAAGAAGGCGTAATTTCTAGCCGTTTAAAGATAAAGTTAATATCATTCAGTAGCACCCCGCGTCAATTAAAGTCACAGGATTAATTGGAATATGGTATGTACATTATTGTGTTACAACACGGATTAAATCAGTGTCTTATACGACTAACCTACCAGTTAATATTAGGTCCGTGTGATTTGATATTGTAATAATCATTATATCAAATTCATATGACCTTTCAACACTCGCAGTTTAATTTTTACTCCCACCGTTCCTTCCACGTTAGGTTATTACTTTTTTTCCGCGTTTTCTTACATGCATATAGGCAAATGCATGTAAATGTAAATACAGAGTGATTCAGAAGTCTGGAAACACAGGCAACGTGGGAGGTTATAGAATATGTTCCAAATAGCTTCCACCTTGTAGATTTAACGTGTGCAGATGTCGTTCCCAGTCACTGAGGACACGTCGTAGGACTTCAAGCTACTGCTGTTAGAGTCGCGTATAATCCTCTTCCTTGCATGGTCTGTACCCTTAATTTTTTTCTCATCAACGAGAGCCTTCAAATTTCTTCAGAGGTAAAAACCCAAGGGACTTAAGTGTGATGACTGGGCCGCACTTAATAGAGCCACGTCGGCCTATCCAGTGGCCCGGGGAACTGCCGATCCAGTCGTGCACGAACACACAACCCGCAGTGGAGTAGTGCCCTATTCTAGTGAACGAACACTGAAAATTCGGCTTCTTTCTTCAGTACCAACGGCACAGTGGTATTATCAAGCATGTTTCGATAGTGTTCTGCAGTTAAGTCCCCCTGGAGGGTGCCTCAAATGCTACACCACACCAACACTACCCCAGTCCCCAGAATTCTTGCAGGATCTGTCCATCGGGTGTTGGAGTCACTCCGGCAACGGCAATTGTGACGATTAAACTCGCTGTTCAAGCAAAATTTGTCTGCATCAGTGAATAAAATCTTTGATGAGACTGTCGGACCCTCCGTCAAATGCCGAAGAGCACACTCGCAGAATTCTGAACGTCTGTCAGGATAATTCTCACTGGGGTGGTGCTTAAGCCGGAATTTGTACGTATGCCGCTTGTTTCTCTGTAGGACACACTTGACACTGATTTTGCTTACCCCGAGTTCATCTTATACACTCTAAACTTGAAACAGTGAGAATTGAGCCAAATCTGTGAAAAGAGTGAAAATCGAGCAACTGATAATCAGTGCCAGATAACTAATTAATATAATGACTGCATTTTACTAATGTATTTGTGATTTCTCACTGAATTTCAAGATTTACATTGCTACAAATCACTTGTTCGCAGTTCATTTACTTGATTCGCCGGTCAGCAGTAGCTTATCAACTGACTTCCAGTAAATTTAATTTCACTTATTGACATCACTGATTCGGAGTGTATCCGATGAGTGCTTCTGCGTGGACTCTGGACGATCATTCCCTCAATCACCATGGAATAAACTTCCTCGGTTGTCATCCGTGGCCGTCCACTTCGTTTTGTGTCTTCAACATGACCTGTTTCTCTGAATTTTGCGTGAGTGCAACTGCACTGCGCGTGATAGATGCTCGGGCGGGGTGTCTGCGATTAAAGCTTGACTCACAACCATCCGTCGCTTCCATCAGTCACCCGTCCGTCAGTCAGCTATCCGTCCATTTTTTCGTCCGTCAATTTAAAACGACTCACAACAGTCCGTCGATCCGTCGGACCAAAACATGTTCAGTGTAATCACCCAACAATACAAACATTCTCGCCCAGAGACAAATTTTTTAATAAATGTAATAAATATATTCTCTTTCCTAACGTAACTTATCAGCTTTTCCTCTGAAAATCTACAAGTCATCCCCAGTTCAATTCAAAAGTGAAACGAAAAAATAAACAACTTCACTACCATGTTTATTTAAAAAGAAAAATATTCAGACAATAAACAAGTGACTGTTTTCCGACAGCCATGTTCAAGAAACGCTACTACAAGGCTGTGGCCCGAAAGTTAAAGTTTGAGATATATTTGACGGATTGACGGATAGAAAAAAAAATTGCCCTGCGATTGGTTGAAGATCACGTGACCGACGGACGGACGGGCGACTGACGAATGAAGCGGATGGTTGTGAGTTAAGCCTAAGTTTGTTCGCAACTTGTCCGTAACAGTCATGCAGAACGATGTGAATACGCGCCTTCTTCGGTAATGCTATCATCGATCTCCATAAACCTGCATACATAAAAAATATTTTACCCAGCTTCCTTACCGTTGAATATTTCTGTACATGCGTTACCTACAAAAAAATTATACATTGAACGGTCTTTAAATTTTTGCCCCACACCCACCTCAATATATTTCCTAAAAAATAAATGCGTAAAATATTTTATTTATACAGTCAAGACCAAGGTTGGTACTGAAGTAGCTTTATTTCCTAATAACATATTAGTTTTAGAAACGCATTTTTGTAAATGAGACTAAAAAACAGGAACATAACGATAGACGTAATGCAATCCAAAATATTTAAACGATGTTTTGCTGGAAGTTTGCTGGAAGACTTATTAATGAAGTTCGACGTGTCGTCTAGTGGTCCATGTGGGTGAGCCTTGAAAGGGATGATTCTACCTGTCACGTGTAAAAGATTGCAGAGATTCTACGCAAAAAAAATCACGTTTTCCTTGAAATTATTATTGCTTGAATATATTTAGTGTTTATGAATAAATCTTCAGCGACACTCCACAAAACGCACTGACAATGGCAATTGCGGTGGAAGCTACAAGGCAACTTAGATGCAGGCGCAATCGATTGCCGGTGGGGGTATTCTTGAACCTGTAGCGTGACCGCGGGTAATTGTCCGACTCCTGGCTGCGTCGTAGATAGACGACCCCCGTCACAGAATCGCACGGCGGGTAGCATAATCTGATACCAGCAGGCGCGCATTTATTTGTGGCCGGAGGCTAGCTATATCGAGATTCGTGCAGGAGAGTATCGCTGTTATCAGTCGAGCAACTTTGCTATACTTTTTTTTTAAGGTAGTTTCTAGTATAAAGGAACGTATTAAAAGTTGCGACTGTTGCTCCTCGTTTTCATCTTCTTCCTCGAGTTAATTCACGTCCTGTCAAGGTGGATACTATTCTGGGACACCGTTGGTGCACGAGTGTCCACTATCAGACCTAAGTGCTGTTTTATGAAAATTTACAGGGGCGCAAAAGTTATCGTAATGGTAGGGAATAACCGTAGGGTTTAGGAATGCAGACAGGCCATTTAAATTTTAGGCTGCTAGCGAAATGTCAGTACAGAGTTGATCGCTTCGAAAGCACACCGGCCTCCTTCCAAAGCGAGCCGGTTTCAGTATCCTCCGGGATAACGGCCTAATTTTCTCACGTGGAAAGCGTAGCAGACGTTTCTTCAAGTCAGTGGGTTTTCTCGAGGTATTCTCGTTTCTCTCAGTCCTGCGTTCCGCCGCCGCTCCTTTTTAGGGCCTCATTCCTTATTCTCTATGAACTAATGGTCCAGCCTTCAAAACTCACTACCAGATGGCTTTCACACCGACTCTTTATACACCCCCAACTTGATATTAATGTATGGATTAATTGTTTATTTATTTTTAGTGAAATACCAACGTCAGGATGAGCTTGCTGAGAACGATTAAACAGCTGCGTCCAGCCAACGTCTTCTATCACACTGACGGTCAGCAATTGTTTACCTTTATTATGACGAAATGAAATGATAGGGCCACTTCATAAAGTCCCAGAGAAGAGCGTTGCTAAGTAAAAAATTGCACACCAGTGCAAAGCCTTCGTGCTTAAAGGGGATGGGGCGTTTTGTATTCCTTTGATGGTACCGCCCTTAGCTCTCCTGATTCTCTGGGCCTCGGGAAATCGATATACTTTATAAGCCGGGTGGTCCCGTTGAGATCTGCAGCCTCATTTCCAAATGATTTGCTATGGTTTGCACGAAAACCTATAACATGTTTGAAACATTTGAATATATATATATATATATTGAGAGAGAGAGAGAGAGAGAGAGAGAGAGAGAGAGAGAGAGAGTTGAAGTTATACACTGTCTAATTCTACGTTTATGTTTAATAACTTATTGGCAATTAAGAGATAAGCTTGTATTGGTTTTGTGTTTTGTGCATATTAGAGCACGAACTAAGGAAATAACAAAGTAACTAATTTTATAATAGCTTCACGATTACCTAAGACAATTACGCATTCAGAGCCAGGGTACACAATTGCGTACATAGCGTACAGTAGGGATTTTTTTCAGGCCGGTAGCGTAAAATGCAAGGTTCAATGCCCAATGATATCTCCTCCGGGTAACCGAAATGAAAGCCGTACTACTGCTATAGGCTATTCACGGTAAAGTGAGCACTTTATAAGGTCTTGCAAACATTTTCCTTTCTGTAAATTCCTGTCTTTCCGCCACTTTTTAATATAAACATAGCGATGCGACTAAAAAACACGGTGTATGAAGTTCACCTTTGGTAAAAGTTAACGTCTGCCATTAAAAAATATTTATTAGAGTATAAAGCCTATTGGAAGGGCCTTAAAAAGTGCTCACTTTACCGTGAACAGCCTATGAAGGTTGTGAATGGTTTATATTGCTTGAGTTAAAAAGAAAATATAAAACTCTTTGTTCGTTATATGGCGAGAAGTGCTGTGTCGTTTGAAGTACAACTTGGGTAAAAAATTCTTTTGTTTGCAGCACATGAAGCCGTACATTAAAGTGGGTCTGGAAATATCAAAACGTAAAATCCTACAAGTAATGAAAGGATAACGAGAAAGAGAAGGAAGGAAATTAGGAAGGCTTTCAAAAGTGCTCTGTTATCCTGATCCATTGCTACTTGCCATTGTGCAAGAGATATCATCCGCTGTAGTATCGTGCACACATAAACTTTATTTCATACCAGGTTATTTTTGAACCTCCCGCCATCTATAGATCCGTCTTCCATTAACGAGGGGTATCAGAATGATGGGCTCAACAGCCTTGTTTATTGGCTTCATAACCCGCCGTTTTCAAACTACGTGGGCGAATTGTACAGGGGAGAATATCATGTAAGGCTGTCAGAACAACATGACTTTTTTACAACGGAAGATAGAAACTCGACTTAACGTTCCACTTTTATAATGATTAGTTGTCCGACGCAGCAGTTCTAGTTAGGCTTCTTCTCTTTTGGCAATTCGCGCTAATTGGCAATCGATCTGTTCTCAACACGTAGCTTTTCGTGATCTTCTGGATATGAGTGAAGTTTTGTATTAAGAATCGCTCGGTAGTCGAGTACGTGTTCTCGTTCTGAATTATGTATAATATATTGACATGACCTATCTTTATATAAACATGTAGGTTTAAGATATCTTATACACGCTAGAAACCTAACCAAAAAATGTTAATTATTTTTAATGATTTGTGTTTTTCTTAAGCATAGAAACGTTACATTTTTTCATAAAACTTGCTCAAATATTTTACGGAGTTCTTTGCTACTGCATAATGAAAGCAAAGTAATTAATCCGTTTACATATTGTATCAACATATTTCACGTCTTCGTGTGTTTTTATTTGTAAAGATTGACCTAAGTTAGAAGATAGTAAATTTTAATTAGTTGATAATCCATACAGTTACAGATAACCATTCATTTCATTATTTAAATTAATTATCAATTAAATTTTTAATAGAGTCCTTAAGATAAAAATATGTTGAAGTATAACAATAGAAAGTAAAGCCTCGTGCTCACAAAATTCCCAATTCTCTGACTAACTATGTACTCAAATTAGTATTTAAGCTACATTATATTTTACTTTGGTAACCCTCTGACAAAACTATAATCGTGCATACACACGCTCACTGCTGACCTATGAATTTTCGTATATAAATAAGGAAAATATATTTGTGACGTCTGCTGCAATAGTGCAGGAAAATGTACTGTAAAATGCAAAATTAATATCAAAATGAAAAGTAGCTTAATCATCGTAAAATAAACGCATGTTATTACGTTATATTACACTTAAGCAATGGGGCCGTCGCACACACGTTCGTTGTTTGCAAAGACAAGGCGGTAAAAACAATAGTTTTCTTTATTGTAGAATCAGGAGTGGCAGAGCTGATAGCACTGTGCATGCGAAGCTGAGATTGAAAACGTCTGTTTGGCAGGGTTAGCGCACGTGTTAGTAGACAATCAATATGAAAGGTGGTTCCTGTTCGTCAGATTAATTTTTTAATAATCGCTACTTCCATTCAAGGTTACTTTAAACTTTTCTGAAGCCCTGCTAAAGTTTTATTTTCGACATATTCCTCCGCCTCATGCAAACCAAGTTTAATTGAGTCTAAAAAATAACACCAAAAGGTACAACGTACCACATTCATATGCACTCACTTTGCATTATAACTATTTATTACTAGGCAGTAGTAGGGGCGGGGGGTTTCTAGCCCAGAGCTTATTTATTACGACAATCTTTTCAGCGAGTGCCTGGGTTGGAGGCTTCGGGCAGCAGTTGCAAAGACTTCGAGGGTGGTGCCCTGCTCCAGGCTTGGAGGCAGGGGGAATCCTGAATCGTGCGCGGGGGAGTTTTGTAGTGGTAGCTGACTCGCGCACAAGTGGGTATGTTTCATTGGAGGTTGTTCCAGCCGCCATATTTAATTTTACGAAAGCTTTTGACGACGGCGAAGGTCAGAGCTCTGGAGATGGAACATATTTTTATACTTTCATGTCATATTCTTCGTATCATTAAATGTGATAGGTGACGCAATATTATTTACGCGTGTTTATATAATAAAAATAATAATTTCGTTTTTTTATAAGCGATGATTATCGGGAAACATTTTGTGTGAAATACGCTTCTGAGGCCGATCTGTGTGGCTAGCGAACTGCCATTGTGAGAGTTTGGGTTAAGAGCTATTCTGTAAAGAGATTCGCGTGCGTCTATAGTTTTTAACGTACCTTATTATTGATTTTTAATAATTTTATAGTTTTTTTTCCTTCGAGCAAGTATCTGGAGTTTTTTAATTCATATCATTGGTTACATTATGATTATATTTTCTCACTAAGTATGTGCGATTTCCGTTTTTAAGTTAATCTTCGTCATAATTATACAGAGATACCATCGGCTTCGACACGAGCCGAAGCTCAGGCTAATCTTCAACAGAAGTTTTATTGTTAGTTAAAATTTAATTATTTTAAAATACGACTTCTTACGATAGGAACATTTATTCGCAATGGTAAACCAGTTCTCTGGATATGTCGTTAAATAATGGGAGTATTTTGTTTTTTTTTTTTTTCCAGGGAAGTAGGCTTGTGAATTTCAAACATGGCAATAGGGTAAGTTTCTTAAAAATTTAATGTGAAACATTTTGTTGGAGGTCTTATTCTTTTATTGCGATACGTATTAGCGTGTAAAATCATTTCCTTAATTTGGAAGTTTGCGTACATCTATTAATTTTTTGTGATAATATGTGTGCCATTTGGCTAGGATTTCCGAATATATTCTACGTGTGTTTGCTATGAGAATTTTAAACTTTCACTGCGATATGTACTCTATCGAGCTCGTGTTAAAGTTATTTCGGATCGATAAACTATTATTGTGATAAGACATTTACATAACTTAGTACTGATTTCATTGTTTTTTCTTCAGCAAAGTTTCTGGACTGAAATCGTTCGTAAATTTATTCATTTTGAGACAAATGTTTTTGCAATTTTTCATTCGAGTCGTTCACATAGATCGTGATTAGGTAGTATTTGTATATTTTCTCACAAATTATGTGCAATGATTAAATAGCGGGGAACATTGAAATATATTAATTTGCAGAAACGTTCAAAACAGTTGAAACTCTTGTTTGTGAAGTTTTTTCAAATGGACATAAAGGCATGAAATTTCTTAACTGCTGTGGCTATGCACAAACTTGGTGTTGGAGGGAGAGTGGGTAGGATCGAGCGCTCTCGTCTCAGTTTCTCACCAAACCTCACTCTGGGCACATTTATACCTATCCACAGTTTTCGTAAACTACAATGTGAAACATTTATATCAGTTTTTCGTGTATTTAACCTTCATAACATCAAATACGATAGGAATTAGAATATTTTTACATGGGTTGGTAAAAATAATTTTCTTTTATTCAGGGAGTCAGTTAGGCAGGCAGATAGTCTTAATCTCGGGAAAAGACATGCTCTGGGCTGGTGGTAAAGGGAGAAGGGCAGGGTTGCATGTCCTTGGAATGAACAGTTCTCCAATCAGCAGAAAACGAAGTCTGGGTTGAAGGGAGGAGTTGGGGTGAGGGGAGGGACGTTATCGAGATATCCGAAAAATGCATTCTTGGCTGGTGTAAGGGGAGGGTTTTTTTTTGGCCTTCTAGTCTTCTCTGTCGATGGGGTTGATGTGTATGTTGTGAATGTGATGTTTGTGGTTTGGTAGATGGGGAATTATGAGTTAATATGCTTATAAAAGGGTCTTAGGTGTGTTTGACATTGTCAGAAAGGCTTTTGTGCTTAAATGATCTTATAATTATGGTGTATGTCGAATATGGTGTCTATGTTATGAATTTGATCAAAATAGCATTAATGGTCTGGAAAAAGAGCAATGCTTATAAGAGTTTTTAGGTGTGTTTGACCTTGTCAGAAAGGGTTTAGGGCTTATATTATCTTACCACCATAATGAATGCTGGGTATGGTTCCTATGTTATGAAGTTGATCACTACATCTTCAATGGTTCGGAAATTATGACTATATTTTACAAAAAGGTTTAAATGCATATTTGACCTTGTCAGAAAGGTCTTAGGGCTTAAATGACCTTACCACCACAATGGATGTGGGGTATGGTGTCTATGTTATGAATTTGATTATTATAGCATTAATGGTTCAGAAATTATGAGTAACTATGCTTATAAAAGGGCTTAACTCAAATTAAACTTTTGTCGGAAATGGTTTAGGGCCTAAATGTCCTTGCAATTATGTTGTATGTCGGGTATTATATCTATGTTATGAATTTGATGACCATAGCATCAATGGATCGGAAATTATGACTATGATTATAAAAGGGCTTAACTCAAAACTGTCGTTTTAATAAAGGGCTTAGGACCTAAATTATATGTTGAAAGGTAAACGATGTGTTGTATTTGATGGTCTGAGTGGCTGCATAATTAATTTAAAAATATAAATAAAGATGGCTTCTATGCTTAAAGATGGCGATGGTTATAGTTACATAATCATTTTTTCTGACGATATATTCTTTAATGTCTAATAAATGTGAATCTTTAGACACGTCATTCAGTTATGTATGATTTGTAAAAAATTAATAAATACATTTTTAATTGACAACTTTTTTTTTTATTTATAAAAAAATACATTTAGAATATTTGGCTGTTGTGAGTTTCTAAACTAAATCTCCTTTAAAATACGAGTTCAAAAACATTTCGCTTCATATATATTTTTGACCCTTTTTTAAATGTTTATATACAAAATAATACTTAAATTCCTAATTTTTTTAAATATAATTATGCTTTAACTAATCGATTGTTCAATCATGATATATACTACATATTCGTTTTGAATGCCTGAGTTAGTCTGCATGGATCTTTTTATAAATACAACATTTATAATACTAGTTCTACAACTGTCACAATAAGTACATTACATATACGACAGAGAGAATTGTTTTAAGTTTCTAGCCGGTCTCAGAGTTCATAATAACATTTAATAGCATTACCAAGATTGGCTCTTGGAGCGCGAGCGACTCGCTCGTTCTCTGGCGGGCATTGCGAGAACTTGTGCGCAACCTACCGGCTGATGATGTCAACAAGAGACATCAGCGCTCCTGGTGGTCAACTCTACAACTAATATGGCGGCCGATGGCAGCAGCAGTGCTTCTTATCTATCAAGTTTGGAACTGAAGACAGCCTATCTCGCTGGGAAGGAATGTATGAGGGCGGTTAGGGAAGGATGTTAACCATATCTAAGGAGAGGATGATGATGAGTGAAAGGGGTGTAAGTAGGGGAGAGGGGTGATAGTGTATCAGGTATTCAGAATAAATAACCAGAGGAAAATAGAGCCTATAATCTCGCAGAAGGCATCCAATTAATCCCAGAAGTAATTACAACACAGCTCAGGTTTAAGTAGGTGAAGGGGTTGGAGCATGTGGTGCTGTTTGTGGTGCTATGTGGTGCTGCTACTGTGGTGCTAATTGTGGGTTGGTATGCACAGCGAATTGTGGTGCTAGGTTAATCTTATGGGACTACATCTGCAAGGTCAAGGTCAAGGTAAAAAAGGAGGGTTCGAACCCCCACCCCTACTACTCTAGGCATTACCAACACACCTATTAACTCCCCGTTTTTCATTCAAATAAATTATAAAGGAAACATTGTAATTTATAGATAAAAATTAAAGTAAACATCCAATGTTAAAAAAAGTGCTTTTGTGTTAACATACGTACGTATAATACGGTTGTCATAAATGGCATATTTAGGAAACAACTAACATGTAAAAAAATTGGGTGATTTTTCAAAGATTCGATTTAAAAAGTGTGAAGAAACCGTGAAAATAGTATACCATCGTAGCGGCCATTTACACGGTCGTAGTAATAACTGTACACATTTAATTACTGGATTGTAAATATAGTTATGTATATTGTGTACCAGCTATGAGTCTTATGTACATGCCCGTAATCTCGGGCTACCCAGAATCGTATTCAACATATGTGACGCCGAGATGCGACGTCGGGTGAGAGATACACAGCCAGAGCCAAGTAAAAGATATAAACACAGTCAAAAACTCTGATTCCCAAGATATTTTCAGCCCCGTGCTAGTACCTGTTTTTTTTCGAATAAATTTGTGTAAAATTTAAAACCCAAATATATTACTCTCTTTAGATTTGTTTTCAAATGCATTGTAACGATGTTTCTTCGTGCATGAAATAAAATTAGAAATTAAAGTAAGTAAAATTTTATTTTACGTCTTAATAATATTTCTAATTACTTTTTTAGAATTCCCTAATGACAACTGCTTCCGGTTATATAAAAGGTCATATTATATCTTCACCTTGGAATTCAATTTTTTTTTTTTTTTTTTTTTTTACGTAGAGATGCAAATTTCTTTGGGGCTAGATTCCGTTTCCTAATTATTAAGAACGGCCGTAAAGATTCAACTTGGAGCTGATCCAGGTTCTTAGCTACCACAGCAGAAGTAGGGGATAATGCTTTTGGCGCCTGGAAGGCAGGTTAAAACCCACAATGGCGCGTTCCACGTGTGGCGAGGGTGTCCGACGTTTCGCATCCCTCGCATCCTTGCTCCTTGCTCTTCTTCACCGCTTCTCTACTCCCTCCCTTCCCCTGGCGTTCATATATCGCGGGCGTTTATGGGGTCACCTGGCCGAGACTCCGAGAGGCTCCCCGGCCTGTCGCGATTTATGACTTCATAACCACTCGGAGTGCTGGCCAGATAGGACCGTGGTAGTCGAACACGGGTATCCTCGGTCGACCTCTCGTAAACCTGTTGCCAAGCACGTCGCACGTCGTTATATTTACTCGTGAGTCCACTAGCTCCTGGGAGCAAAACACCGCCTGATCGACTGGTTACTTCGGCGCGCTAAGCCCATTACTTCATCGAGTGTTTCAGGCACTTAAGGAAAATTTACGCACTTGTGGTATAAACAGACGCTGCCCTCGATGAATTAACTGCAGTCATAAAAATCTATCGATGTTAGAAACTTGTGAATTTCGTAAGTGAAATTCTCGTGGTCAAACATAGAATCAAGTGAAAAATTATTGAACACCGTGATCACAGACGACCACAACTTTATTACTCATGAAACTGACAGAACACATCACGTGATACACTTAGAACTGCACGAAAACGTTACTGCAGTACCTATATATGCAATTTTATCACAAATTCCTAATTTACTTGTTTTTTTTTTTTTTTTTTTAACGCCATGTACAGACTTCGTTCCTCATTTTAAGTGTTCCGAGAGAAGGATAAATGTCACAAGGCCCAAGTTAGTGCATTACTGCAAATATGTTATCAATGTTGTCAATTTAACTTCTTGGTCGTAACTCGTCTCACTATTGCATTGAATAGCTAGAATTGTGTTTGAATTAGAATGCATTAGTTTCGAATATTAAATTGTATTATAATACATGAAGCAGTTGCTTAAACAAAAAAAAAAAGTATAAATATCCTCCAACTATTAGCGTAGTAAAACTTGACAAGAGCAAAAGAAGTTCTACAAAAAAACTGCACACTGTGCTGTACAGTTTCTCCCTCCTATATCAGCCCTTCCTAGACACCATAAGTGTGTCATATCTCACTCAAATTATTCGTTCTTAGCTGCTTCTACGAGAATGGTGAATGTTATCGGCACGTACCGTACGCGTTTCGTTGCGAGGAATCGTGTGCGAAACCTTCGCGAGCATTGTATATGATGTGACCGTTACCGTGTTTGTTGCTTCGTCCATTTATGTATATAGGAAAGAAACTTTTACCTTAGGATCAGATTAAGTGTACTTTTGCTTAAAACTCCATATATGTGTCTTGGATAAGAGTGCCTATAATACATAATAATTTCAGAAATATGGAATATTTTTCCTCGTTTTGTAGTTACAAAAATCGTCGAAAATAACATGAGGAAGAGAATACAGTATTCCAAAATTCCATCACCGGCCAGCTTAGGTTCATTTTCGGTAGACATGCAAGGTTCTTGAAATGTACAAATTAACTGATAATTTGCGGAACTTCATGGCCAAAGAAGCCAGTGTGTAACCTTTGGACCATGAGCTACTGTGTTCTATTTCCAGGCAAGTCAGGGATATGTTTGCCGTTTTTAATTTTATAAGTTTAATATAGAAAGTTAGCCGTACCACAATTTGCTTATCGGCAAGAAATCAAGGCTGCCAGTTACCAAAGCCAATACTTGCCTGGTAATAAAGAGCCTAATTTCCGAGTGGAAATGACATTTATTACAAATGATCAAATTTCGGAACCCCAACACGATTTGCAATTATTCAGAGTCCAAAGCGCACGGATGTTAATGACGTTATATATCATAGTTATACATGTAATTACACGTTACCACTAGCTAATGGTTACTTTTTTACCGCCATAAAGGATGTTTATGAGCAGCGTTACAAACCATAAATAAATGCATTGTACACAAGGGGACTTCGTTAAGGAATGAATTATTGCTTCGGCGTCAGTACACCTGGCGTTTGCAAAATATCATGCATATTATAAACATAATTTTGGAGCCCTCCAGCATAGCTACAAATTCCGATTTAGACTGATGGAACTGAGAATATACTTATCGGATATATGCAAAACTAGAACAAGCAACTGCTCTTAATTTTACTGCACGTATTCCACGACTAAAGAGGTAGGGTCAGTGCTTCAGTTGCAAACTGCACTTCAAAAACTCTGCACGTCAGCACAGTACATTTGCGTTCAGGTGTGAGACAGCCTCAGAAAGGCCGGCCAGAGTCGCCCTTAAGTGTTTCGTCGGTTTTGAACTTGAGTCACACTAATACATCCCCGCGTATTGGTAAAGAAGATTTTTGGTAGTACAGTGCAACTGTTTCTGTAAGAGAACATCACTATGTTGGTTGACTGACATCGACAGAAATTGAGTACATGGTTGTAAAGGCTGTTCACGATAAAGTGAACACTTTTGAAATCAAACTTTGGAAAAAGTCACTGTCCCTGCATGCATGCATTTTAACGGGCGCAATGAATGACATGTGTCCAGTGAAGTTGTTAACGATGGAGGGGGAAGTAGTTCCGTATATTAATGTAGAACAAAAAGTGTTAGGTAACAATTTGTGAGATCTTAAATTATTTCTCCCGATTTCTGTATTTTTTAATGCATCAAAGTGTAAAAATTGAGCAAATTTGTACAATAGGGCCTACTTACTTTTATAATAATTGCACAGTTTCGCTTGACCGACGAAAGGATAAAGTGTTGAGGCCCATGGCAATTTTAATTTTACATAAGGGGGAAGAACACACGAGTATACAAGTAGATCTTAAGCGGGGCTTTCAAGAGTGCTCATTTTACCGTGAACAGCGTATAAAGAGGAACTTTGGCCTGTAGCAGCTACCAGTATTAAATAATGGCATTTTCAAGCGGTGTTTGATCTTCTCAAAGGATTATCGGAAATGCGAAACACTCCAATTAATAAATAGTGGAGAGTAACAATGAAAGTAATACAGTACTTAATCTGCAATCGTTCGGTTAGGATGTTGTATCAGAGGTAATAAACAGAGTAAAGAGATTTGGGCGGCTCTTAACAGAGAGATCATGAGAGGGGTAATAAACAGTTACAAAATTACACAATTAAAATTTAATTTCAATTGCGCCAAACAAAAACTTTATTGGGTTATTACATTAAATGGGGAGAGCTCAGAAACCACAACACTTTTTTTAGTAGCCTGGCTACAGGATTTGAAACCAAAATGGTTACAGTGTCCACTGTTTTAATTTTAAATCTACTCCAAAAGTTTACCTGCCTGTCATTTCTAATTAATTAAACATTCATGCATCATATTTAGTAAATACTTTCTTCACTTCATATATTTCCCATTTTGTCAGCAACTTCGTACAGATATAAAACTTGACAACATTTCTTCATCCTAGCTGGCCGAAATTTCGAATTCGCGTATCTCGGGCATATTTTCAGCTATTGCCATGGAACTTAACATAAGCACCGAAATCTAAAACATTTCTATACCTGGCGTGGACGAAAAGGTTAATTTAATATTTATTGGGTGCATTTTCTGCTACAGCGAACGGGAACTAACCACGTTCCGTAATACAGTCGGTATTGAAGGAAAAAAGCGTTTCTGAAGAGTGTGTGAAACTAAATTAATGCTTAGTACATTATTTATAATATACAGGTTTATGGAAGCTGGTAAAATAAACGACGAAAGGGCAGTGCCAAAAAAAAAAATTCTTTGCCATATTCGCGAGCAAATATTTTGATAAAGGCCGTTCACGGTAAAGTGAGCACTTTTGAAAGCCCTCAGAAGATATCCTTGTATGCACATTTCGTATACTTCCGCCTAAAATTAACATTTCCATTAGCCAGGTCACATGATTCTTGCGTCGGTCAAGTAAACCAGTAGTAGGGGCGCACGGGTTTCACTTTCCATTAATCGGATTATCGATTTGATCAAAGTTTTCCCATCAAACTTGTTTGATAACATTTCTTTAATAGATTTTTGTGTGATACATGATAAGTGTATAGTTTGGGCACTTTATTTCTTTTTATGGGGTGGGGAGTGGCATGGTGGGTCCTCACCCTCGGAGCTCTGGCATTGTACTGAGGTGTTCGTGTGTTAGGAAAGGGGTGTATATAGTGGAGCGATGTTCAACCTCGGAGATCCGCCCTTGTACTGAGGTGTGATGTACTAGGGAAGGAGTATATATATATATATATATATATATATAAACTTAAGTGTAAACTTTTATTCCAAATGAATAATAACAGTGCTGACATATTACATGAGAGGAATTTAAGACTCTTTAAATGAATATTACTGAAATAAATTTCAAACGAACACAAGTCGTGACTGTCGTGTATGAAATTCAATAATGAGTTCTACCTATCAATATAAATATATCAATTACATTACTTGAAATCGTACAAGGAGGATGAGAAACACGTCTGTTCACTTGGGAAGATGGTACATGACTGAGCTCGCTTGCAACTAATGCTAAGCTGGGGAAGGGTAGCAGCATGACACATCCATTCAGTTCGAATGTCTGTATAGAAATGTAGGAGTGTTTATATGTCGCACAGGAAAAAATATAATGTTGCCCAGGTGTGCAAATAAATTAAGTAACGAGTTAAAGCTATCAACATATATTACAGAAGAGAAGTATAATGAATGTTCACAATTATATGAGTTTTCTGTATGAAATTAAGTAATGAATTCTATGTACAATGAAGCCAAAATACAAAATTTCCCTAGCAATATAAAAGTGTATATATAAAATACATAACTTTAATTAAACTGCAGTCTTCCCAAACTAGTACAGATTACAGTACTTGATGCATATGCCTCTGAATTCTACAATTACCTTAAATTATATTAAAATACGTCCGTTTGGTTGGGAGATGTCTGAAAGAATGACTAGATATGTGACTCAGTTGAAATTACAGAAAATAGAGTTGAATACACAATAACTGTTTCCAAATAGGTAATGTTACACACGACAAAACTATAAGGAATATATTTCAAACAGCAGAATAAAATGATATAAAATAACTAAACATTTTGTCAATAAAAATGTCCTGTTTATGAATTTACCAGTTCATATTTCCCAATCAAGCTAGTTATTATCAACGAAAATTTTAATCATGTATTCCTTAATGTAAAAAGAAAAAGAATGATGTAATATTAACACAATTTCCATCGAAGTGTAGGGAGACTCGGATCGTGTGAAGAAGGGCTTAATCTCCCAAAGCCTATTTAAAAATGAATAAAACTTGGAACGATTTGAGTGTAGGCATTTCGTCGAAGAAAAAACTATGAAATCATACTATGTTATGTTTAAAAAAATAATGGATGCACTGCATCGGTCCAAACAATTTTTAACACAAATTCCATTAAGTCTGGGAAATTCGCTGTACTAGTTAATGAAACAGTAATTGAAAATCCTATGAACTTTTGTAGACCAAGTTCAGAAAAGTATTTAACACCATACAAGCTTATAAAATAATGGGTGCCCTATATTGGCTTAATACACTAATAAATTTTCCCAGTAAATTATTAAATTAAAACTTGTAAATTATTTTGCACTGGATTTTATGAAGACTGTGAATGTGATCTGAACCCCGGACCATATACTACTTGAAGAAAGCAAGAGGTGAAGCATGCTGTAGGCTGGATAGATACTCTGGCTTCGCAGATACCTTAAGCCTCGATCGAGCCACATCTCCCAGCCAAATTTCGTCCTGAGCAGTGAGGTCAGAAGAGTAGAGAACGATGTTAAGTGATGTGTATGCAGAGAACGGTGTATCCAGGGCGGCATTCAATCACAAACTAAGATGGTGCAGGGAAAAGTGGCTGAAAGCTCCTGTCCACTGCTACACACCCCCTCCTCCCCTAGACCAGAGAGTGTCTTCGGATATGCGCCCTCTCCCCTGTACCCTTCCGCAGCCATCCCAGAATGCATTTCCGGCTAGCTGGAAGACTGCGTACACTGTCTAGGCACCACCCTCCTCCTATACCCCCATCCCAGAATGAATCTTCATCCAGTTCCAGGATACCTGCTTGCCTAACTACCTCCCCTCGGCCGGTGGATTGTATCTTTTTCCAAAGCTTTTATCTTATTGCAAAAATTCTCTCTACTCACGAATTTGAAGTGGACCTGCCTAGCTGCCTCGTTACTCTATGTTCTCCAAGGTTGTACTTTCGCCTAGCCATTGACCTTTCTGGCTGTGTGA
Organism: Dryococelus australis; assembly: GCA_029891345.1. Classification (NCBI taxonomy): domain Eukaryota; kingdom Metazoa; phylum Arthropoda; class Insecta; order Phasmatodea; family Phasmatidae; genus Dryococelus; species Dryococelus australis. Next base: position 91,245,847 of record CM057001.1, on the reverse strand, counting down.
AATAAATAGCTGTTCTCCACCCAACAATCTCAGGGACAGATTATTCTAATTACAGAAAATCTTGCCAAACGCGACACCAAAGAAACTAGGTCGTCAGGTATCACCTTCAATGAACCAAATTTCAGGTCACGGAACAAACAGGTGAATCCCGACACCATACACAAGGACAATGCATCACGTTACCATAACATGGTGCCAGTGAAAGCCGAGACCATAGACAGCATGGAAGCGGTGGGGTAAGCCAAGGTCGGGCCCACGGAATGCATGTGTCAGTGCAATTGTGACATGAGTGCACACGTGGCCTTCATCAGTCCGTGGTTGCTGGAGCCTTGATGTGCATATTGTGTTTTTGCCAGGGTCAGCGAGCCGGGGAATTCCCGCTTTTACCGAAACACACACAGAATTTCAACACAAATATAAATGACAGATTAAAAAATTTCCAAAGACATTTCGGCTTAGCAGAGGTAAAATACGCATCCCGATAACAAGTACTAACATCATATAACATGGTAGCTATAACACAAACATGGAAACCAGTGGTGGTGATGATGAAAAGGTGAAACTGAGCCACAGATCGGTTTTCCAAAACACTAACATATAAGTCCCGCTGACCCACAAGGATGAATGCCGTGCAAGATACATGCAAACATCAATGCCACATGTCCTTGTCTGGCTTGTGGGCAGGTTATATAACATGTTGCTCGACATGGTATGCTTGTGTTCCTGTATAGCCACAACTCTTGTAAATAATCATAACCGGCAACCAGTCACGGAACAGTTTACATTAGCGGGGGCTACAACCAACATCGACCTACCTAAATACAAAACCAACTTAAACATTAATATTGTGGGCTACAATTTCAATCAAGACTTCCTATTAATTGACAATTTAAAATTAGACATCATACTGGGAGTAGATTTTATTGAGAAATATGACATAGTGCCAGTACTCACCAAAGATGTAATGTACATACACTCTTATCAAAAAAAGTAGTCAGTCATTGAATACCAAAAGACACAAATCAACTTTATTATGATACAAACAATTGCATTGAATATTATACTAACAAAATTTAATCCTTAGACAACCCGAGCGATACTATGGCTACAGGTAGCATAAATGAAAAATTACCCACACATATGAAAGAACAATTAAGAGAATTATTAGTTGCATACAAATATTGTTTCGCAAGTAACATAACTGAACTAACAGAAATGAAAGATTATGAAAATAAATCAGAACTAACAACTAACAAACCCATTCATAACAGACCCTACAGAATAAATCCACAACTATGCGAACAAGTACTGAAACATATCCAGCAGATGCTTGACACACAGATCATCACTCCTTCCGAATCCCTCTATGCCACACCAAGCATAGTAATAAAGAAACACCAAGGTCGTATAAGATTTTTAATGGACTTTAGGCTACTTAATTAATATCTAAAAATGTTTTAATACCCCATCCCCAGAACCGAAGATATTATCAATACATTGAAAAATTCCTTGTATATTTAGTCTATAGCTACGTTTAGCAGATTTTATGCTATCCCAGTCAGGGACCAAGATATAGAAAAACTCGTTTTTAGCATGGATGGTGTAGGCTTACAGAAGTACGCCCGTATGCCCATGGGGTTAGCCACAAGCCCAAATTATTTTCAAAATTTTGTGGTCATCATGCTCGGGCCCCTATGCTGTAACACAGCAGTAGCATACATTGATGACATCTTTAGCATGGGAAATACCATTCAGGAACACATGGGCAACATCAGAAAAGTAATGGATAGGTTACAGAAATACAATGTTAAAATTAATGCCAAGAAATGTCACCATGCAAAAATAAATCAAAATACAAGGGCATTATATAACTCCAGAAGGGATACGCACGGACCACGATAAAATCGAGGCAATCAAACAGATGGTACCCTCAAAGAATCTCAAACAAATACGTACATTTTTGGGATTAACGTCATACTTAAGAAGGTATATACCCAAGTATGCCAAACTATCCGAACCCCTTACAGACCTTATTAAAGAGTCAACTCCATTCCAAAGGAAAGAATAACACCAGAAAGGGTTCGAAAATCTTAAAAAAGCCCTACTAAACTCGCCCATACTTGCAACATTTCAGGAGAACCGACATACTATACTAGTCTGTGACGTGTCTCAGACAGCGATAGGCACTGTCCTTATGCAAGAAATATCAGGTAACAAAGATCGCAGTATTATCCCGTTCGCATTGAAGAAACTTTCGTTGAATGAAAATAAATGGTCTGCGACGGAATGCGAGCTGTCGGCCATTAAAAACTTCTTCATATAATTTAAACAATACTTATGCGGAAGAAAATTCACAATTGAGACAGACCATGCCAGCCTTCGGTATTTAAAAACAATGGCCGAACACAACATATGCATTCAAAAATTAGCAATAGCACTAACTGAGTACGAATTCGAACCAAAGCTAGTTAAGGAAAATTCAACACATTAATGGATGCTATGAGTCGAATTCCTACAACAGGAAAGACCGAACTAACACATATTCAAGTAGAGAATCAATATTATCCTATAAAAAAGAATACACTAACTGTAATTCCTTTTATAAAGCACTCACTGAAATATTATAACAAAATCCACACAAGGATGACAAAGTCAGACACGATATAGCTAAATATGTAACCAATAATTGGCATGAGATGAAAAACTTAATCAGACCAGATATTGCTACAACCAACAAAGTCCGTGTAGCAAAGATGATTATACACGAGGAATATTTACCCCTAGAAGCAATTTCTAAAATTAGGATGCCCATATACCAAGTAAACATTGAAATCCAGATGAAAGTAAATGTAAATAAAATTAATTCAACTTGTATCGGCCCCCGTTTAAATTGTAAAATTATCATTAATATAAAGAATTCCAAACCACTATACCACCACATTTAGATTCACTAACAAGAATATATCAAGGTCGAAGACGACACACACTTATTTTTAGCACCCATCACACAAGTACAATCAATCATCACCATTTTTAGCAGAATATGCAAATGACCTTCACGTCACAACTCAAACCCCGCCCTCACAGATCCACAAAATGCAAATCCAAAATATATACGACTAGCAAGGTGGTATGGTGTCACTGGAAATGGCGAAATCTATAATAAATTTCACACCCCTAATGGGTAAAAACATTTAACATTAGTACCACAGTACTATGTACCAAAAATTATAACGGCCCACCACAATGCGTTACTAGGAGGGGGGCATTCTGGCCAGTTTAAAATGTTACAGAAAATTAGAATCCAATACTACTGGGATACAATGGCCAAGGATGGCAAAAACTATATCAAAATTGCCCTACTTGTCAGAAGGTCAAACACAGTAACCAGAAACCCATAGGCCTCATAACCCCCATCGAAGCCCCTCCCTTATTCCGTTCTTGGGGCCTCGATGCATCTATGCCTCGATACTAGTAATGACAGAGTTTTTTCACGTGGTATGTGGTTGCCAAACTGGTAAAAACAATACACACTAAAACTTATGCAAATTTATTCAAGGGTATCATTCTAAAGTATGGGTGTCCCAAATCCATTTTAACTTATCAAGGCACGTCCTTCAACAATCAAATTATCGCTGAGTTATTGCAAAAGCTACAAATAAAGAAATTGCAAACAACAGCGTATAGCCCAGCGTGCACAGGCTGATCAAACAGGGTAATAAGATTCTGTCTCAACAACTCACAGCATGCGCTAATGAAGACCAGGCACATTGGGATCAATATGTCCAATATATAGTCTTCAACTATAATTCTACCATAAATTGGAGTACAAAATTCTTCCTGTTGTTCCTAATGCACAGCATTGAAGCCATCCTGCCATGTCGTCTCGTCGCTGATACTATATCGCAGCATGCAGCAGACTGGTGTGAGAAACTTCATCATGCCCATGAACAGGCTCGTGAGAACCTACTTGAATCTCAAAAAAATCAAAAGGCAATTTTTGACAAAAATTTCGCCCTAATGACTTAAAAATAGGACAACCTGTATGGGTGAAATACCATATGAGACAGAAAACACTCGACTTCAAATATCACGGCCCATAACGAATCCATGACATATTAGATCCATCGACAATTGCAATAGAAATTAAGAAATGAGGGCTAACAAAGATTGACACAGTCAATACCAGAAACATAAAAATTGCTAATATAAGACATTAATAGAATCATGTGCATTACAGGTAACATGACTCAACAATGGGAAAGATGAGTATGGGGTTGCTGTTGTTTATAACGTGCCACACAGTGTCGGCATCCACAGGTGCCCACTTATTCAAGACACACAGTGGCATCTATTCCCACGAACTTTCTCCAGACATTGCATATGAAGAGACCATTCCCCTGACCTACAGTATACCGCTGCATCAACCTGCCGCTCCAAACAACGCTGACGTGTGGTATCACCAGGCTTGTACCACCAGGAAATCTACTGTCTGCAAAAATGCTGAGCATTTTCACAAACTTTTCAGTGAAACAAATCAAATTTTTTTCAAGAATTTATGTCCGAGGTATCCTTGTCAAATAAAAGAAAACGTGATATTACCTTCCTTGGAGATGTCGCAACTTGTTCTCACAACCTGCCACCTAAAATCCCTCATCACTAATGTAGAATCCCGAGCTTTACAATTAAATGAGTTACAAAAAAATGCCATCACATCTAACAACAACCTTAATATTGTGATACATAGCATTTCAGAAATAAAGGGTCAAGTCGAAAACAAAGTAAATGATCTTAGTAGAAACATAGGGGCGATGTCATGCCGACTGAATAATGAACGTAAAGAAATAGAGTCCTCACTAATTCAATCTCAATTACTCTCTAGTATGGTACTCGAAATTATAAATTATGCTGTTAATGAACTGAGACATAGCATGTATATCCAGCAGACCTTCCTAAATGCAGGAGAAGTATACACCTTAGGCTTAGAATAAAGTATTCCTACCACAGAAATGTTAAAATATTATACATCTCCATTAATGGAATGCATGCTATCACCTTCTAAAATTATAATAAAAATACAGGTCCCTTTTAAAAGTATTAAAAGTACATGGCAATTCTTTCGTTCCATGGATGTCCCTTACCAATATAATAATGAGACATGCATAATAGTGATTGGCATTAACATGCAAGAAACTAGGGAACTTTACGATACACCAGAACAAAATTAGGGCATATATTTCCTCTCAAACAAGTAGTTGACAATCCACAATCAAATTGCTCGAAAGCCGCAATTTATCTTAATGATCTTCAAAGTTTGTTCCACAACTTTAAATTTTAATGCGATCCAGGAAATTCACTATTTGCCAACACGATTGAACCCCACCACTATGTAATAACAAATGCACCTGGTGAACTGGTACTTAGATGTAAGAACAAGATGCCCAGTAAAGTAATCCACAATCCTAAGGTAGGGACTATAGAAATTAATGTATCCTGTGGATGTGAAATTACCTCAAATAAAATAATTATTCTTAAAGCTACCCACATTTGTGATATAAACAGCCCTAAAATCTGAATTTCACACATGATCTGGCCATTACAATGGCTACATAAAAAAGATTTTGAGGCACTGCAATTGAAAGCAAGCTAAGGTATTTCTTTTTATTCAAAAAATGATACTACTAATGATAAGTGGCAGATCACTCATACAGACCTCCCCACTATAACAAACTCCGAGACTATAACTGCATTTCTTCAGACTCACTTGCTCTCTGTCCTATCGTAGGAACATTATGATCATATTAGCTTTTCGACTGCTATCATCCTAACGATAGTGTTAGCAGGTATTACTACAAGCTTAAAAAATCACATTATTGATGAACAAAATAGCACAGGCGGCACAGCCATAATTTTAGGCAGTCATACACAACGGCAGGCAGCTTAGTGATAGCAGTGGAGTAGTATAGAAATGCCGATTTGGGCACAAACGCAGAAAAGTGGCTCAAAAAGTTGCATTTGGGAGCAGTTGCAAATAAGTGGATTAAAAAGTTGCGTTTGAGCACAACCGCAAAAAGTGACTCAAAAAGTTGCATTTGGTTAGATCGTAGTCTTTAGAAAAAAAAGTTGTGTTAAACTTAGTGTTTGAGTGCAGCTACAAAATATGCATAAAAATTTGCAGTAGAACACAAATGCAAAAAAGTGGCTCAGAAAATTTGAAAATATTGTATATAATAAATGAGGACAAATGAAAATCAACTGATGTCTAATATGATGACGACCATGGCAATGAAAAAGGCTAACACAACTGGTAATGTTTGGAAAGAATATAAATTTAAGAAAGACTTTTTGTGAAAAGAAAGAAAAAGAAACCTCAAGAGAAGTATGTCAAGTGTGAAACTTTTAATCACTTTTACAAACCATCTCTCATAAGAAGTCACTTGAGAAGTAAAATTCATAAGTATACACACAGATTCAGAGTAGAAGAAATCTAAACAGCATTTCAAAGTAGGATCAAGACTTATGCTGTAAAGAACCTATGTAAAAGAAACTCTCGGAATTAATTACTAAACATTTAAAATCACTCAAAGTGAACATGAAACTCTCCACTGAGCACAAAAGGGCAATTGGTGAGAATATTGAATATACAGAAAGCTCCTTTGAAACAAAGAACGAAATTATACTGAAATCGACTAATCTGGAAGAATATTATGCCACAGCATATCGAAAATCATAGCTGAGATTGGGGCTTTCGAAGCAAAGGGATCTCAGTGGGTACTCAACAGAATATTTAAACTAGAAGTGCAAATAAAAAAAAATATATACCATTCAAGGGCAGTTCTTATGTTGATCTCTCAGAAAAATTCAAAGCCAAGCAGGCGGTAATTAATGTTAAGAACAATGATCAAAAATGTTTTTGTGGTCTGTTCTATGTGCATTGATCAAGTACAAAGAAACCCCCAAAGAGTGAATAAATACATAGCTTACGAACATGAGTTTGATGATGTACTTAAGGGTTAATTGGATAGCATAACAACCTTTGAGAAAAGAAGTGGATTTCCTATTAATGTATGCGCATACAAAGAAAAAGATAGTGGTGAGATATATATAATCTCTCCATTAAAACAACAAAAAATAAGATGGATAAGCACATTAAACTACTCTATATCAAAGACGAAAAGAACGACCACTACTGCAGGATAAAAAGTTTTTCGAGACTTATCGCATCACATCAAATAATGGTCACTATATATATATATATATATATATATATATATATATATATATACATATATGCGATAGATGTTTGCAACATTTCTACACTGTAAGTAAGCTAAAATATCACAAACAAAACTACCAAGATCACGATGGTATTAGAGATGAACTACCATCTAAAAGAAAAAAATGACATATTAAGATTTAAAAACAAACATCATTCTTTGAGAGTTCCTTTTGTGACATATGCTGATTTTGAATGTTTGTTGACTAAAATTGAAACTTTCCAACCAAACCCCGATGAATCCTACTCGAAACCATACCAAAAACACGAGCCTATTAGCTTCTGTTACTATGTAAAATACGAACATGGATAGTATAAACCACCAGTAACTTATAAAGGATCTGATGCATCTACTGTATTCGTTAAAATGCTAATGGAAGAAGCAAAGTCTATTGGTGATATATACACAAATGAAAAACCAATGCTTCCACTAACTCAGAAAGAACAAATTGTATGATACCCATTGTCTATATGGGAAAAGTCTTTGAATGGTGATTCTGTGAGAGATCATGATCATCTTACGGGGAAATTTAGAGGAGCTGCACATGGAGATTGTAACTTATCATATAGAAATCCATGTTTTGTCCCAGTGTTTATACACAATCTATCTGGTTATGACACACATTTATTCATAAGAGATCTTGGCCTCGATGGAAATAAAATTGACCTAATTCCCAACAACAAAGGAAAATATATTTCTTTTACGAAACATGTATGTGAAAGTGTAAATCTTAGATTTATTGACTCATTTAAATTTATGGCTAGTAGTATCGATAAACTCTCTAGCAACCTTTCCGAAAGCCAATTCTGAGAAACATGTAAGCATTTTTCCAATGAACTTCTTGGCTTTGTTATAAAAAAAGGTGCTTATCCATATGACTACATGGATAGTGGTGAAAAATTTTGTGAGACATCACTACCATCCAAAGATGCATTTTACAACAAACTCAATAAATGTGACATTGCAGACGAAGATTACGAATTTGCGAGAAAGGTATGGGAAAAATTCAACATAAAATCTGTAAGAGATTACACAGAACTCAATAACAAATCTGATGTATTGATATTGTCTGATATAATGGAAAATTTTAGAGATGTATGTCTCAAAACATATAAGCTAAATCCAGCATGGTATTTCACAACCCCAGGGTTAGCATGGGGTGCTATGCTCAAACATACTAAAACATAACTAGTATTATTAACAGATTACGACATGATTTTGATGATAGAAAAAGGTGTTTGTGGTGGAATTTCACAATGTTGTAAGCGAAATGCTAAAGCAAATAATAAATATATTAATGCTTATGATAGTACAAAGGAAATCTTTTAATCTTACATATCTGGATGCGAATTAACTTATATGGATGGGCCAGTATTTACTCTATGGTGGGTTTATGTGGAGAAATACAAATATAGATGTAACAAAAATACGAGATGATTCTAGAAAAGGTTATATATTGGAAGTTCATTTGGAATACCCACATGAACTACACAATCTCCACAAAGATCTGCCATTGCCATCAGAGAATAAAATACCAGAAGGTTCAAAAATCCAACTCTTGACTACTCTGTATGATAAAGAAAAATTTTTATTACACTATGTAAATCTTAAGCAATATCTATCTCTCGGCAATAAGTTGGAAAAGATCCATAGAGTTCTGGAGTTTGATCAATCAGATTGACTCAAGTCTCTATATTGATCTAAACACAAATATGCGAACAAAGTCTACAAATGACTTTGAAAAAGATTTCTACAAATTAATGAACAATTATGTTTTTGGAAAAACAATGGAAAATATTAGAAACATAGTGGATACACGGTTGTGCACAAGTTCTAAGCAAATGGATAAACTAGTGGCTAAACCAAACTTTAAAGATATGACTATATTTACTAACTCTTTGGTTGCAGTTCATATGATTATAACAAAACTGTGCTTTAACATACCCATTTATGTTGGAAACAGCATACTTGATCTATTGAAAGTCTTAATGTACGATTTTCACTATAATATAATGAAATCAAAGTATGGTAAAAATATTGAACTGTGCTATCAAGATACTGATTCATACATCTATTATATAAAAACATCAGACTTCTACAGTGACATGAAAGAAATGGTCGATCATTTTGATACTTTTGACTATAAAAACGATAACCCATATGGTATACCATTAGTTAACAAAAAGGTTATTGGCAAAATGTAAGATGAATATAATGGAAAAATAATGGAAGAATTTATTGGATTGAAATAGGAAATGTATACAATAATGTGGAAGGTGATGTAAAGAAAAGAGCAAAGGGCGTGAAAAATACTGTAGCCATAAATTAGATTAGTTTTGGTGACTACAAAAAGTGTTTGTTTGATAAAAAAAAAAGTGTTGTACAAAAGTATGAATCTTATTAAAAGTAAGAAACATGAACTCTATACGATTGAGTTGAGAAAAAAAAGCATTAAGTTCCAAAGATGATAAAAGATTTATTCTTAAAGGTCGTATTAATACACTACCATGGGGGCACTACAAAATTGAAAAAGAGTGACACTTCCCATTTAAAAACACTCTTATAGCACTGTTATATAATTTTAAAGAAAAATGTTATAACAGTAAATGTTTTTAATGGATAGCCATACATTAAAAACTAATAACCATACATGTTTGTGTATGGATGGAAAAACTTCTTTTGAAAGAAAACTGGTAAAACAGAGACTGATGAACGCTATGACGATGGTATTAAATGCATTGACGATGACAATGAACACTATGACAATGGTGTTAAACGCATTGACGATGACGATGAATGCTATGACGAAACATTGGGGTATTTGAAAACTGATATCTCACAGTTAGCTAAGTACAAAACAACATTTATTGATAAGAAAGTGCAATGAAAGATTTAGAAAAAGAATTCAATTTTTCGGCTACTTTAATATGTCGAATTTGGAGATTACGTTTAAATTTTTAATTAGACTATGTTGTAGCATGTTGCCGAAGTTAGAGCGATAATTATGTTTTAATGATTGGATAACCATTAAAACTTTATAGAGTTATGAACACAAATTAAAATCAACTGATGTCTAATTATACGACGATCATGTACTCTTAAAAAAACGAATAGAATGCATTTCTTTAGCACCACAATCCACCATTCCATCATATGCAAAACTTATACCTCCACGATTGACATCATTTAAAACTTTTTCACTGAAAATCTGAACATATCTGTCTGGTAAGGTTAATTTAAAATTTCCAGAAGTAATAATCACTTTGAATCCATACTGTGTATCATATATTTCAGCATGGTTTATGGGATAGGACTGCACAATTGTAAGTTCCGAAAGTTTCTTAAATTTTTGGTTCCGTTTAATATATATTTAGCAACTGATCCATCTTTATTATATAAAATATTTTATATTTTACATTTTCAATTTTTTTTTGTCATGCTTATTTTTGCAGAGGCACTCAAATGCATAGTTTAATGCAAATTTTTTTCTTAAGACTATGATCTAACCAAACGCAACTTTTTGAGCCACTTTTTTGCGGTTGTGCCCAAATCGGTATTTCTATACTACTCAGTGGACTTTTCCGATATGTAATTCAGAAAGCAACGAATATTTCATGTCAAATTTGACGTATCAAGTGTGTGCATACATGGCAGCAGAAATTAACAGGCACTTCAAGGCACCTAGTAGGTTATTTTTAAACACGTCCATAAAATAAGGTACTACATGTTTTTTACACCTGCTATGCAACAAAGTCTTGTAACGTATATATAAAGACAGTAGCACAGTGCAGAATTTCAGCAGGGTGCGTGCAAAGTGTTGAGCGTGGTAGACAATTGTGTAACACAGCACTACCTAGCTGGCAGAGTTAAAAGCACCGACAATAATGTTGCAACAACACTCATATAAGAGTGGCAAAGAAATAGTAGAGTGCAGCTGTTATGCACTCAGATTGTTAAAGTACCTTTTAACGCACCAGAATATGCTAGACTGCAAATTTCAAGGCCATGCAGTGAGAGTCGCCATAATCTAAGTTCGGGGCACCAATAAAATAAGTATTTCTGTTCATACAACTATTACATTAGGATAAGATCGTAAATGTATATCCCTAGAATTTTCGAAGATATGTCTGTAAATATGAATGTCACATATAATTATGTAGAATCACACCACATTGTAAGAAGGGAAGGCATATATATGTATAAATTTATGCAACAAGTTGTATAATGTTAATTGATAACTTTTACAAGACTGATATGAAATCACGAAGCTATTGTCGACTGTTGTGTTCTTTAAGAGCGCTCTACTTATAGTCCCAACCTCTAATGTGTTCGATGCTGGGTTCAATAATTAAAGTTTCAATTTCTAAGGGGGTTATAATTTCAAAGCGGAGTCGAGCATTACCTTCCCTATCCTTCTGAACCAACACGAAAATAAAAGCAACCTCCAACTTAAGTAAGTGTCAACACAACACATTTTTAGGAGTAGTGAATTATTGACTTTTGTTGCTTTTAGGGTTAACTTATTATTGTAAATTATTTAAACAATTTTTCAGATATCTTGTCATTAGTGATAACCCTTATAATAGTGGCAAATAAATAAAGCACAGAGCACATATGCATACAGAACCATACAAGGATACGAAATACTATATTACAATACGAGTGAGCCATGTGATGAAAACTTTTTATAATCTGGCAATCCAGAACAACATACCAACAGATGTAAATGAAATTTTAGTGCACATAAATATTACAGAACTATATTGCATGATATTACATATAAGTTAAACTGCGAAAGTATTAACTTAACCGAAACAAGGTTGGATCAAAAACTTTCAGTTATATAGCTTTTGATATGTATAAGATTATTGTGAAACAATACAATGTAATAAATGTTAATGTATGTATTAGAGACATTGTCTTAAAGAGAAACATTCAAAGTGTTAGTAGTGCCATTTCTAAGGCTGCCAATAATGAAATGCAAGCCCGACCCTGCGTGCCTGATACCACCTTAGGGAATCTACAAATTGGGGGAAGGAAATCGAACAGTGAATCTCACGCCAATTACTGTCACCATGCCTACTTCAAAAGCTCTTTCCGGCAGGCTCCACGACTACAACAGGGCTTGGTAGCCCAACATACTCCGACATCGCCTCCTGGACCGATCCGCCTGACCTCACCAGAAGATCCCCCGCAACGTTCAACCCTATGTTCCAGACGAGGGTGCCTGGATGTTCGTGAGAGAGGGGCCATGCTGGGACTGGCTCCTGCGAGCATTTCTCAGAATCGCACTGAGGCAAGGTGCAGAGCGAACTCGGCCAGCCAAGTCTTGTTTTAACTAATAAATACCGGGGGATTTGACTCGAGGTCAGGCAGGTACTATATAAGCTCAGAGTGATGGCAGCGCTGGGCCACATCTTGCCTTCTGCTGCCGGAGGCCATACACATGGACGAAATGATGAGAGGATCACAGTCTGTGGTTCACCTTCGATGCCAGACGAGCCGTCATCGAGCGATCTGTACGACTACAACAGCTAAGAGGGTAAATATCAAATTCCTAGTAGGGCGACTCCAGGCACACTAGGGCACAGGACTTGTGATGACTTTAAGCTCCCTCTGAGCATAGTTAGCCTTATTAATGTAAGCTACCTTGAGCTTGATTAAGGGCATCAGCACCCCTGTGATACGTAATCGGCGAGATATTATAGCTGTGTGTGATTGCTTTGCTGTAGAACCTTGTTGGTGACAGTCTCTCTTACTTGAGGTAATTATTTAGCTTTAATATAAGTAGTGTATTGTATCTGATTGCTTATCCTTTGAGCTACACTTGTTTCCCCTTATTAATTATTGTATGGCCTGCTCCCTCAGGAGAGGTCACAGCACTGCAAAGGAAATGGAAGTATAACACTGAAATTCAACCCTGTGTGTAGGATGTTCTAGCCCATTCCGAATATTTAAGGAAAACTAGATGAAAGTGTTTTTAGGAACACGAAATGAACACCGACCTCTGTTTTATCCCATCTCACTTGTTGTCCTCCCTTTTATTTTACACCTTGAATCCTATCATTAAAACAGGATCAATAATTCATCTCCATTGTCATACACATTGCTTGTAAAAAAACTTTGCAGTCTCTCTCACAAAGACTTCTTTCTGGCAAAAATTTTACTGAAGAAATAAATCACCCCCGGGAAAATATAGATATATCCCCATTAAAAGGAATAATTTCATTCTAATTTTTTTTAATTTTCAGAGGAAATATTATATTAAATGGAAACAAATGTAGGGGATTATCACTCAAATGTTAATCCAATGAAATGATAATTGAATCAACAAGCTTAAAGATTGCACAATAAGTTGCACATTCAAATACAAATTATATTGATAGGTTTGTTAGATAAAGTAACACATCAAATATGATTTAAAATATTTTCATTTAGTATCATAATTTTACAAACATTGTATTGCAATTTTTAAGATCTTTATTCCTAACCCACGAGTTGTGTGCTTTTGGGAAATCCATCCATCGAACCAAAAACCTATCTTTTTTCCTTTTCATGGTTTTGTCAATCAAATATTCATTTGGAGAACTAACTTTTTGCAATTAGTGTTCGTAAAAACCACCTTTTATAGGCTCTCCATCATAGGTTTCGAGGTAATACACTCTGGGAAATGATTTTCTAACTGAAATAATTTTCAATATTTCATAAGATCAATTAACCATAGATTTTTTCTCAAAGATTCCTTTCTGCTTCGAGATTCGTATATATTCACCAACTTCGAAGTTTTGCTTCTTCTGATCGGATATTTTCACATTACTATAAATGGTTTTCATCAAAGTACTCTCCATAACTCTTTTGGGTACAATCTCGATAGTTCTATGATATCTGGAATTATAAAATTTAAGTATTTCATGTAAAACATCCACCCATTTTTAAGTCCCTTTCGATGTGAAATGTTTGTATATTGACTGGTTATCAATTTGTTGTATAATTCCACAACACTGGCCTTAATGTCCGAATATGTTGTATGGTGATTAATACTATAATCTGTGATTAGTTTCTGGAATGGTGCAGAAAAAAAATTGGTTCCTCTACTGGTTTGGAGCGAATTTGGAGCTCTTTCTTGCAAAATGTCTATCACATTGCTGACCTGTTTCCCAGTTTTGTTTTTCAAAAGTATCCCCATCCATATTTGGAATAAATGTCTATTACAGTTAAAATATATTTGTAGTCCTTATTTTATTTGGAATGCAATGTCATTTCACACAAATCTGCTGGAAAAATATAATTTAGCCCTTAGTAATAACTCTTCTTCTAGGATATCTCATTCTGGCTGGAGCATGAAGTACTTGAGCAATATTAGTAAACTGTATTGGTAATATAACCATCTTCTTTCAGCTCTTCGGTAAAAGAAATAATTTCTCGAAACGATGAGAAGTTTTAATCTATGAACCAATTCATTGGGATTGTTCCAATATACAGGAGAAAACTGTTCGCCAATTTAATCTTTATATGTTTCACTCCCATCAATTTCGCCTATAAAATGTAGGTTAGCAAGATTTTCATCTCCTAAATTACAGAATCTCCCAGAAACCATGTGTTTCCATTTCGATATACACCAAATGTCAAAACATTGTTTTCAAGCTAAATAATGACATGTTAAATGAGAAAGGGGTTGCTTTTGCTTTTTCTTGAAACGTCATTCTTTCAATTTAACTTCCAAAGGTGTTTCATTAGGCACATTCAACACAGAATGTAATGCATCGATTATACTTGTAATATGCTTAAATATTTCTTTGGTTAAAACATTCTGTACCATATGGCCTCGTTTGGCTTGTAAATATTTCTCCTTCGCAACAGATATAACATTATGTAATTCCAAAGCTGAGGAGGACATGTTTTATTATACTACATTAAAATACAGATATTTATATATGAATTAAGTTGTTGCTTTTCGAACTACTGCAGATTAACTGCTTCACTAGATCGATTAGTTTTAACTTTTTCAATCTTATCAACTTTACTTAAAACAGCATTTAATTTAGCTATAGTTTTAACTCTCAAATCATTAATAAAATAATTTATTATAGTTTCCAAATCATTATTTTGTTTTCTCATATCTGTTCACATAACTGAACCATATTTTTTATTAATCACTTCATCACTTATATATTTTGTTATTTCTTCTATTTGTGTTTCAAGTTGCTTGGAATACTAGCACTTACCACTTCATTAATTACAACTATTAAATTATCTTGCAGTTCTGTAAGTTGTGATGTAAAAATTATGTTTGTCATTTCATTAAAATCATTACTAAATCCATGTAAAAGTTATTCTATCCTAAATTAATTAATCTATATATCATTACTAATACTGCTTAAAATTTTTGCAACTACACTCGTGTTTTTATGTACATTATCATTCCTATCAACTATCTTTATTAATTGCTCTTGAATATCGGTCGATTGTGATTTCAATATGTTTAGTGTAATGGTGTTTAAGGCTTCCGCATAATATTTATTTACCACATCAGTATCTTTCATAGTCTCACCCACATTACATAATATATGTCCGTTCAAATCACAATTCCTATCGCGATTTCTTGTTCAACAACTATTGTAATGACTGCATTTTATACTCTTATGTCCAAACCTTGAAATACACATTATATTTGCTCGGGAAGTAAATAACGGTCAAATCCAGATATACATATGCCTTTATATAGCGGAAACGTTAGTATAATCACCAGAAAACCATATTTATTTTTCCAACAATAAAAACACATACCTGTAAATTTTGTAAATGTCATATCGCCTAAAACATGGTCATTGTAAATATGTTGCAGGTTCATATTTTTTATTTTAAACAATATTATCATATTTGCATTATCACACAAATTATGTTTTGGAATAGGTGCGCAACTTTGTGATAGATGAAAACAATCAACATTTGAATGACGACCAAAACTAAAATACTGATGTAATTCATTCACCCTGCAGTTCGCTCCAAACATCGTCAAAAATAAATACAGAATTATATAATGCTTCATTTGGAGGCACAGTATCTTCTTTAATTGTAAAAAGGAAATATCACATTCCTTCAATTTGTGATAAAACACTCACTAATCATTGGTATTTCTCTTGTATTGTTTTAGAAAATAAACATGTGTTTTCAAATTTAAGTCCATTTGGATGTTCCAAGAGTGACATAATAACACTTGTCTTCCACATAAAGAAGGACTGCTTATTATACAATTATATTTGATGGTAAAATAATGCCATGTTTCTGTTCAATTACATTTTCTTACATATTTACAATTACCAGAAGATGTACATTTTGTTTTATTTGTTGTACTAACATAAAACTATAAATGCGGGTATATTTATAGGTTTGCATTCAGTTAAAAATAATGGCTCATTCTAAATGTATCAAAAAAGGGTGCAGAGTATTGATTACATTGATTAATAAATTATCATTTGTGATTTATACACATAAATACAATTATTGTGGTCTTGTGCTAAACTTGCAAAACATCTGGTGCAGAACGATGAACGAATAAACTCTCTCGATAACACTTGTAAAGTACATGATATACTTAATGATCGAACATACATTTTGAAAGAAAGACATATAGCGGATACAATTCCAGCTGATAACGCAGCAAATATATGGAAGAATAAGTCTACATTGCCAGGTGAAAAGCTAGGTGCCTGGGTCGTTGACAAAGTCATTCGTGCAAAGATTAAAAGAAGCATGGGTTTAAAACATAAAACCAAATGTAAAACAAAGAAAGGAGGAATCATTTAATTCCAATTTCCAGCATTAACAACTCTTGGATCAATCCTCGGAGGAATTTCGACATTAGTAGATCAATTTAATCAAAGGTTAAGGAAAGTATTTGCAACCCTATAAAAATGGACAAGGACCCAAAACTTCAAACATGGAAGAAAATGCAGAAAGTCCTAAACAGTCTCCCAAAACATACATAAACAAACAAAGATATTCATGTATTTGTTAAGAAACTGGATATGCCCTACTTCCGAGGTGTGTATATGAGCGACGATTCACCAAAGAATCCAAATCTCCCATGAATATATGATTGTTAATTTAGATTCGAAACAAAATGAAGGAACACATTGGGTAGCATTAATTAAAAACATAAATCAATTATTGTATTACAACAGTTTTGGTTGATTTATATCCTCCAATTGAATTACATAATTACTTTAAAAAACATGCAATTAAGGTACAATCACCAAACTGAACAATTACCAAATTCAATCAATTGTGAACATTTATGTCTCTTGTTTTTTGTCTATAAATAGGATATACAAGAAAGTGCAATATTAAACATATAAGTAATATGTCAATAGCATTGGTATTAAGAGGTAATTCATCACAATTGCATGCTGTATATTTCCCAGTGTTGGAGGTAGATGGAGAGTGGCAAACAAATCTAATCGAATTCGTAATTACAACAGCATACCAAACATTGATATGCACAACCAATAATTTACAGTTAACAATGGTGAAATAACCTACAAGATTGTGATAGTTATAGCATCTTCAGAGTTGGATGACTTAGAAATGTTCATTAAAGCCGCATTACCTAAAGATGTGCATTTCCAATACTGTGGAAAGCCAAATATGTTAACTAGTACGATGTACATTAATGTTGATATCGCTCTTTCAGAAGAGAATTCAATTGCAAATGTGTTAGGTTACGAATGGAGAGTGTAACCCGTTAATGAATTACACAAATAATCCCAACAGGTTAATATATTGTTGGAAAATGTATGTCGTAAAAATGTTAATATTGTAGGTAGTTCATATTTGAATGGGAAAACGACTAATACACTACATGAATTCACGTGTATAGTGGTTAGAGGATATAAAATAATTGAAAAACAGAATACATCGATATATCTTTCAGTAATAGTGAATTGTGTTGATGAAATAGTTGTTACAATTGTCGATCAAGATGGCAAATATATTAATTTTAGAAATGAAGAAATTACTGTTCATTTACATTTACAGAAAGTTATATAAAAGCTGCATTCCATGTGCATTGCAATCAAAATGGGTATTGTTATAACATCCAATACAGATTTAAAGTAAGCAGTTCTTTTAAGAAGTATGTCACTAAGGAACGTATTTCGAAGAAAGGAAGTATAAAAAAGATGTAAACACAAGCATAAAATGCGCACTTCAAATAAGTTACCTGTGAAGTTAATATGGGGCAATTAATGATTTTTAAAAGAATTAGGATATACGGTTAATCGAAATGGAAGACATACTTAATGTTGAAGAACTGATCTGTTATGAAGATGCAATCACAAATACTGAAAAACATATGTATGGACTGTTCAGAGTTAGCCCGTATACATTTCCATCGGAAATATGGATTTCAATACAAAATCACGATATTTACATATTACCATCGAAATCAATTTTAAGGTTTAGAGGAACAATTAAAAAAACAGTCGATGTAAGCAATCCAGCAACTTAAAAAATAGTAAGAAACACAATACTTCATTTAATAGATAGAATTTCATATTTGCTCAATGGAGTGGAAATCGATCAGAAAAGAGATGTTAGAATTATTTCCGCAATAAAAAGTTATCCCTTTCAAACTGTAAAAGATCTTTCTACTGGGCTGATGGCTGGATGGAGTAATGCTAGAGATTATTCACTAAAAATATACCCAGGTGGAAAATATTAAGTTGTTGTACCGTTAAGTCTGATTTTGGGCTTTCCTGAAGACTATCAACATATCATTTAAAAAGCCAAACAAGAATTAATTATTCTATTAGCTAACACACATTTGAGTGCCATATATGATACAGCTATAACAAGGAAGGTGTAACATTTTAATTATGTAGTGTTGAATGGCTGGTACTACATATTAGCACCCGTTAACATGTAAAGTTTTTAAAATATATCAAAAAAGGCAAAAATATAGATATTGCATACAGATCATGGGATCTGGAGTCTTTTCCAACTCTTACCAACTACACAAAAAATGGTGTGGTGTTTCAAATAAATTTTTTCATCTGAGAAACCACGATTTGTTGTCATGTGTTGTCATACAAACTGACAAAAAAATTTAAAAGTTGGTCGATCATTATTCGATAATTGTGATATGCAAAATACTAAACTATATCTAAACAGCTAAGTTTATCCCTATGTTGATTTTAATACGAATTTTGATAATGGGGATTTCCTTATTTGCTACAATATGTATAAAAAGTTTCAGGAATCATATTATAACAAAATGAGTTCACCAATACTAAAACTCAAAACCATTAAAGTAGAGGAACATTATTTGTATTTGATGTAAGCAAACCAAACAGAACAATTATCAATAGTGCGATTGATTCACAAAGTGAAATAATTGCAAATACACCCATTCCAGAAAATATGCAAGCTTTTGCTTTGATAATTCACACTAAATTAGCAAGTTACAGTGTAAGAGACAAGCTGGCGAAATTAATGAATCGAATCAGTAGATGACAAACCATGATTGCGACGAGATGTTTTGCAACGTGCAGGAATTTCAATCACCAGAAAAATGTATCATTAAAGAATTAGCTGTTACTAATATGGAAGATCATGCAACTGTATTCATCTTCAAAGCACCTTTCGACTGGAAATATCTAACTCCCAAATACATGAAAACTAACAGGTCGGTAAGTAAACACCACCACAGTTTACAATGGGAAAGTGGTTGTATGGAGTATGAGAATATTGAAGATATTGGCAAACAATATTTAAATAATTGTTAAATGTATGTATGCAGAGTTGAGCAAAAACATATTTTCGAAAGTAACAGATATTCAAAAAGAATACAATTGCCTATTGTTCAAAAAATTACGTAAAAATATAGATCTAATTCAACATTCGTCTCTGCAGAGGAAAACTCTATATTAATGCTAACTTGTGCAATGATGTCTGACTGGGGTAGAACAGATTATGATAATTCTCCTCTTGAAAAACTTGTGGATATTATATGAGTGATATGGCACTATTTGGGATGAGAGAACATTGTGGACTAATGAGTGAAATTGAGTATAAAAAGTATGTGGTTGTATGTAATCCAGTAGTTCGTACAAATGAATCAACAAGATAACAAAATCACCTGTTCATGTATACAGAAATTAAAACGTAAATTAAGTATCGGCAAATTATTAGCACACTGGAGTAAAACATTGTGACTTTGTTTCGGGAAGAAGTAATTTTTAATATTTTAAGACATCCTGTAATAAATAATAATGTACTTAAATTTGTGAAACCAACTGAGTTTGTACATATTTTTATCAATAAATATGTCTTAAAATGAATACCTTTAATATGTTTATTTAATCCATCCCTTTTTAAAAGTGTATTTTTTTCCTTAAAAAAATGGAATCATATATTGATAATTACAATCTCTCAGCAGAGAGGTTTAAAAAAAAAAGTTAAAAGATGTTTGGTTTCTATCAAATGAGAGCTGAAAGGAAAATACAGAGATGGTTTAATTTAACTGAATAGTAAAGAATGTTTCCAATGTAACATTGTTAGCTGTATAATTTATACTCAATTGGAATTGCTAAACTTATAGCATTTGCAAATGTCCCCAAACATGTAAAACCTGGTATGTTTAGAGCTGTACAAGCCTACCAGAGCTACCAACCTTTGCACAAACTCACAAGCTATAAAGTTGAAATTCAATGTCTTTCCACTGCTACCAACCACAAAACCGAGATCACAGAGGGTGTCCGTCTGAGTCGAAGAAACACTTTAGCTTTATAATACCTTGGAGGCATCCCTAGCCTAGTTTTTCATGAAGCAGACAGCCAAGGTCGCCCGGAGTCCCCTTACTAATGTTCAGCTCAGGTCAATGATTTTACCTCTTCCATTACACTAGAAAATATATAGTAAAATTTTAAAAAATACTTGGTCTTATATACAATTATTATTTATGAAAACACTTTTTATTCCACTTAAACACCAAGTTTTACAAAAATTATCATATAAAATATAATTTTAACCATAGTGAAGAAAAATGAACATGTAAATTAACAGACGATATCTGTACATGATTAGTGGAAATAATAATAAGAATATACACAATAAGAAAAAGGGACCATAAATTACTTAAAATATTTTGCAACATGTTTATTGAATTCGATAAGTTTAGGGGTAAAGATAGTTTATTTTAAGGTTTGCAGAAATATTGGGTGAGATGTTAATAATATGCAACATAATAGTTCATGCTATTAAACAGTAATTGCCTTTAAAGATTTCAAAAAGAATACATAAATAAAAAAACATTATCTGTTAAAGGTTATTCTTAGAAAACATTAAAGAGGGATTATTGTATACTGATGATGATTTTTATACAGATTATACTAAGTATGATAAATCCACATCATATAAATTATATGTCTTTATTGATATGTAACATTTTAATACTCCTTTAAATATTATTGTTAATAATCAACCAGAATTAGTTTCGTTATACATTTTGTAATTAAATATAAATTATATATTTATTATTAAAATGTTTACATTTTCATTTCTTCGAGGAGGAAACTTAGTGGAGAGGTTTGTCTCAGAGGTTGGGGTGAGGTGTTGAAGTTATTTGAAAGTCGAGGGTGTTGGAGGGGTAGGGAAGGAAAGGGAAGGAGGTGTTTGGCTTTCTGAAGAAATGGCATTTCTTGACAGTTTACATGGGAATTTGTATTTTTTTTATAAATAGGGGTTTAGTATGTAGATCCCCTTCCACTGTTTCTAGTAGTTAACCTGTGCAGTTCGCATTGCGATGCCGCATTCCTATGAAGATTACTTGCTTGGTTTATCGAATCAAGACTTTGATATATAACTTCGACATTTTAATTGGGACTGCTTTAATGAGATAATGAACGATTCAGATCGTTTAGTTACAATTTTGATGGATTCTTTGTACCACGACAAGATTGATGCTACACTACAACCATTGCTCTTGTCAATGTCCTCATTAGGGTAATCACAATCGCCCCCAGCATTGAGAGCAACTGCAGCACCACATCCGGTGTCGAGACTACATACAGAGATGCTTTCGACGTCGAGAGCAACTGCATACCCCCTCTGGTGTAGAGACTATCTACAGCAATGCCTTCGATGTCGAGAGTGAATGCAGTGCCATATCTGGCATAGAGACTACATACAGCGATGCCTTCGATGTTGAGAGCAACTGCAGTGCCACCTCCGGCATCCAGCTTCGAAGCTCTATATTTAACCATCATCAAAACAGATGAGTGGCATGTACAAAAACCCTAAATATTCTTGTTGCACTCCATTAGACTTAACACTTATGCCCTTAAATAATACATGGGAAGATATGTATAACAACAACATTTTTCAAGAGTTAGAAGAATTTTACATTTCAATTTTGTATCTTCACCTGCTCCAAGTCTGCCATCTCATGAATTAATATCACCTGAATCAGTACAATGTAAATTAATTTCTCCACCTCTTTCGTTCATGCATTCACCACATGAAATAACATATTTTCCTATATTATCATCAATATCACCCCCTTCACTTGGTTCTCCACCACCTGGTTATCCTATAAAGAGATGCCAATTGTGTTTATCCCTTAACTTTAAATGGAAATTGTTGTCTAAATTCACATTTAAAGTGTTTAATGATTTTCACTCGTATGATGAAGTAATGATATTTTTAAAATAAATATTTTTATTGTTTTGTGGCATAATATAATTTTATAATTTATCAGCTCAAAAGTGTTTCAGGTGTAATATGAATTGAAAGTTTTCAAAGTGACAATGATTTCTGACATAATATGGTGCGATCATTTATCAGCTTAAATGTTTTTCAGTCATATAATGATATTTTATGATTTTTTTTTAAGTTTTAAGATGTAACATGAAGTGAAAGTTATACAGTTTAAAAGTTTTTCAATCATAACATGATTTGTTATGATTATTTTACATTTTAAGATGTAATATGAAGTGAAAGTTATACAGTTTAAAAGTTTTTCAGTTGTAACATTTCTGTTATGATAATTTTCAGTTTTAAGATGTAACATGAAGTGAAAGTTATACAGCTTAAAACTTTCCAGTCATAACATGATTGGTGTGAATATTTTGCAGTTTTAAGATGTAACATGAAGTGAAAGTTTTTCAGTCATAACATGATTGATGTAAATATTTTAATTAATTTGAGGTGTAGTATGATTTATGATGTAACATGGAGTAACGATTTTTAAGCTTGTAAAGCCTGCATACATAAATGGCGAAAACATATTTAAAAGTTTTTAAGTCATAGCATGATTGATGTGAATATTCTAATGATTTGTTGTTTATGTACAGTCTTTGTCCTGGAATTGTTAATTAAGTTTTAATACAATTTTTCGATCTTAAAAAGGAGTAACGTGACTTGTTATATATTCGTTTCTAATTCTTCATATCGCTAATTTTTTTAATGTTTTGTTTTGCGAATGATGAGTGGATAAAATGTTATATTACTAAATAGACATCTGGAAAAAATGCTGGTAAACATGAAACAAGTGGGTGACTAGCAGTGATAGTAAGCTGTTGGTTCATATTCTTCCCCAGGTAACATGATGCCTGCTTGCTCACTTTCACGGAAAATACAAATTTCTTGCTTCATACTTTGTGAGGGAGAAAAATATTTGTTTAAAATTTAAACCAACAATTCCATTAAGGAAATTCGATAAAACATCTTTGAAGTGCTGAAGGGGAAATATAGTTAAAAAGGTGTTTGAAAAATTAGATATCTGAATGAATGAATCTGAAAAGAAACAATGGAATTCGTAGCATCTTGAGAAAATCCCATTAGTCAAAGCTTACCACAATGTGGAAGCCAAAAAGGATAGTGATTTGGCAAAAATACCTCTTCCGGAGCCAGGTAAAAGACCTCTTATCGCTCAAGCCATGCTAATGTTCCCAGCTGACCTAGTTGTACAGCAACAAGAGTCGGAGTTCGCAGACTTTTACTTTTAACAAAGATATTTTATCAAGCAAAACAGATTACATCTTCGACTGGGAAGCAACATGGTGCTAAAACACACTTATACTTTACACAACCATAAACAGCTAGGACTATTTGTATTTTGGTTTTGTTGTACGTGAGAAATCATTACTTAATTTCATACAGGAGACTCAAGTATTTGTGATTGTTATACTTATCTTGTATAATTTATATTGATAGCTTTAACTCGTTACTTAATTTCTTTCCATAGCTGGGTTTCATTATAGTTTTTTCCTGTACAACGTTTAACCACTCCTACATTTCTACACAGACATTTGGACCAAAAGGATGTGTTATACTGCTACCCTCTCCCAACCTTGCATTAGTCACAAGCAAGCTCAGTCATGCACCATATTTCCAAGTGAATGGATGTGTTCCTCATCCTCCTTGTATGATTTTAAGTAGTTTAATTGATATATTTACATTGTTAGGTTGAACTGGTTACTTAATTTCATACAGGACAGTTACATGCTTATGTTAATTTGAAATATATTTCGGTAATATTCGTTCAAAGACTCATAAATTTCTCTTGTGTATTATATCAGCACTGTTATTATTCATTTGGAATAATCGTTGACACTTAAGTTCTTCTGTTTGTAATTACTAACATACAGCATGTAAATTGTATCTTTTAGAGTCGCCTATCTCCCAACACCACCTACGAACAATATCCCTCCAAAAACTCTTATGCCACTCTTGCATTAAACTCAACACATACCCCTTCCCTAGCACATCACACCTCAGTACAACATCGGACCTCCGAGGGTGAACATCGCTCCCCTATATACATCCCTTCCCCAACACACGACCACCTCACTACAGTGCCATAGCTCCGAAGGTGATGACCTACCATGGCTCTCCCCACCCCAAAAAAAAATTAATAAAGTGCCCAAACTATACACTTATAAGATATACACAAAAATCCATCAAACAAATACATTTTTCATCCGATTTAATCGGATTAGGATGAATATTAGTGGATGAAGGAACATTTTCGATCGATTAAGATCGGATCACGACTTAATCCGATCAATCTATTTGATATCAAATCGATAATCCAATTAATCAAAAGTGGAGTGAAACCCGTGCGCCCCTACTACTTAAACGCGTGCAATTATTATAATAGTAAATATTTTTCAATTTTACTAGTTCAAACACTAATATGAATTTAAAGTATCGAAAGTAAAACAAATATCTTCAGCATTCTCAAATGTTTTCCTATCTTTTTTAATTCAGCGTTAAGACATAGAGTTACTTTCTTTCCGTTGTTACCAACTTGAGAGAGCGCATGTCACTCAGTGTGCCCGTGAAAATACATGCAGGTAGGGGTAGTGACATTTTTCAAAGATTGATTTCAAAAGTGATTACTTTAACGTGAACATCCTTTAAACTAATGCATTTCTGTGTTGCTATTACTTGAGCTGTAATCTCGTACATTTAATTGTGGCGTTAAATGCCTGTCCATGAAGTAGTATGTCTAACAGTATTTTTCAATATTTCTTGTTGCTGAAATATCTTAAATGCTGTTGGAGCTAGTTAAAAAAACTAAACGTGTCCTATGGCATTTTGACAGACTTCACCCTTCACTTTCTTGTCATGCGGATAATACACATCTTTGGGCGTTTGGGCGTCGTGGGTCGATAACGGAATACTTGACTCCCCGACTGTGAGTCAGGAATGCTAACCGCATGCCCAAACACACCTAACCTGCAAATAGTTTGCGGAGTTGCCCGATTTCTTTGGTATGCCGGTTTAACAATATTAGTAGCTCGTCCCAGCTAGTTACTGTGGCTGTGAGGTAAGGATTTCTTAAAATTAATATTATTCCATGCCACGTCACTTTGGCCAAGTGGGGCGAAAGGGAGCATAATTGCCGCCACTAAAACGGTTGATAAATATATAATTGTTTTCAGTTTTAATTTTTAAATATCAGGAGTCAATGTTTGTGAATTCAGTATGTAGCTGCAAACCCTGTTCCCTCCTCTTGCAGTTTATTTTGAGGTAATATCAAGGGACGTAGCTGATGGAAGCAAGCGACAGCTATAGCAAAAAAATCAGCTGTAGTGACGCACAAGTAACACACAAAAAACCGACTTGAAAATCAACGATTTCGGTAAACATCACAGCAGGCAAGCCACAAAACATGTAAGTGGAACATGACAGAAAATGTGCAAACGACTAAGGGACCAGCGAAATCCCTCGGGATCATTTTGTTCGTAATAAACCTATTTGTAAAATGTTGCAATGAGACACCTATACCACTTTAATTCTGTAAGGGAATATCGTTCGTAATGCCACGAGCCTGATGCTGTGCGTTGAAACTATGATTACAAACAGTTGACGAGCTGTAAAGGTTGGAGGTCTTTAAAAATGGAATTTAGAGTTTGCAACAATAAACTGTGATTTTGTAGTCCTGTCACAATGATAAGCGGCGGAACTGTGATTAGAACTAATTGACTAATTGTTGTAAGGCGTTCTTTGGTGAAAATGTAACTTCAGAATTTGCAGTAATAGGCGGCTGGACAATATTTTCAGACAACTGCAGACTGTTACTAAATCAGTTCCAAATAAAGACAATTCAGTTGGTTGACATGAATTGTAGTACCGGGTGGATATCTACTTAGTGTTTACATTGTTTTGTTTAGTCAGATACGAGTGGTACAATTTTGTAGGCACCATAAGTCCGTCGGCGTGAAATACATATGCTACAGACACCAACGGTGGTAAATTTATCAATTTCAACATATAATGATATTACAGCTAATTCAGTGGTAGTTATAGGCTGTCCACGGTAAAGTGAGCACTTTTCAAGGCCCTAGTTACTTTTCCTTTCAGAAATTTTGTACCCTTTAACCACCTTTTAACGTAAATATTGCCGCGTAGGTAATATATTCCACTGCACTCAGAAGTTAACGTCTGATGGTAAAATAAAATATATTTATTGACTATTACTCGAAATGATAGGGCTTTCAAAAGTGCATACTTTCCCGTGAATAGTCTTTAACTAGGGCCACTGATTTTTGGCGAATAGATCGGAGCATACAGTAGATTTAAATACTATGTATACACATCAGCTGTTTTAATACGTCCATTGGCTGCTAGTGCCGTTTCCACATTTTACCGAGCCACTCAGGATTCCACAACTCCGCCAATGTAACTTCGTGATTCGTGCGTGAACAGTTAACCCGGACCAGAACATGCTTCAGCCACTCAAAAAAGCTCAACGACCGCATAGTGCTTTGGACAGTATCTTGTCTCAGAATTTTCCCGCGAATGATCACTGTTCTTACCTGTAACGGTGGACAGTGTGTACGTGCTGTGCGGTGCGGAAGATGGTCGTGAAGGGCGGGTTGTGAGAAGCCGACGACAAGGGACGCTCTGCACGAACACGCAACTCAGCGCAGGGCGGGACATGCCGGAGCACGGGCGCCATGAAGTATGGGCTCGGGCAAGACAGATGGCCCCCAGAGGCCGCCGGCCTGCACCCTGCCGAGGCGATACATCACTGGCCTCTGGGTAGGGCTCCGGAGGGGTGGCGAAGGTGACCGGTGACCCAGGCCTTATCTGTTGCGGTTCAGTGGCGCGCGAGTACATTGTCCTGACCCGCATCCCAGTGATCGGTCCGAGGTGCGTGGGGAGGACCAGCCGCCACATACTGCGCGTGACGTTATCATTCGGTTACAACAAGGGAAATGACTTGTGGTGGCCAGCCACGGAGGAGTGAGGGGGATGAGCGACACACTATAGGACATTTTGAACCACTAGTTTCTAAATTCACACTAAATATATAGCAGATTACACAATGGAAATTTTTTTGGTCTTCACACGAACGATGCGCTGTTCCTGCCTTGGTTCACTTGGTGCTTTGTGTCTTACCTGTTACGCTTTTCCGAGATCTTTGATTTTCGTATTGGTTTGTTGGACGTCGGAAAAACGAAGCAGTCTGAGAAAATGATTTGCCAATCTTCAATGCCTAATTGTTGAAAATAGTAGTATGGGCGTAGGCATTAAGATTAATTGCGCCTGAGATTAATTGCGATTAATTGATGGATTATCTATTTGATTGAAAGTGTTAATCCTTAATCCGATTATAATCTGATAAGGTTAAATATAATTGAAAGGGTTAAATTTAACTGAAGGGGTTAAATTTGATTAAAAGTGTTAATAAAAGGGGTTAATTATTAATCTGATAAATTCTTCTTGATGTTTTCCTTCTTTCTTTTTAGGTGGGGTAGAAGGAGCTCTGTACTATGTTGACGGTGTGGTGGCCTGGAGGCGATGAACAGAGTGGTGGGATGCAATGTGTTATATATGTGTTAAGTTGAGTGCAAGAGTGGGCTAAGTGTAAATTTTCTTATTTTTTTCTAATTCTGATGTGTTTGTAGGGATGTCGGTAGTAGATAGATGATTTTTACGAATATATTTAACACACCAGAGAAATTCAGAGTCTTTAAACGAGTTCTCTATATGAATAAATTACAAACATCAAATCGTAAATTTCAAACGACTACACGAATAATAAGTGCAATTTCTCCAGTATAGAATTAAATGTAACGCGAGCCTTGAGCTTAGAAATATAATTTACATGAGAGACAAGTATAATGAACAACTACATTTTACTGTCTTTAAATGTAATCCACAAGTAAAAAGAAATTACATGACTCTCCTAAATGAATAAATTAGCAAAGCAAAAATGTCCCTATAAATTACTTTAACTAAACGACAGTCTTCCTAAACATATTAACAAGTTACCATGTACAAATTACACGTATATCTTACATGATTCAGCCCGGTGAATGATATCTTATGGCAAAATACACTGAATACGATTTAAACCAGACACAATTGTGTACATCTATTCTGATAAGTGAAATATATAACAATCTGAAAGAAAATAATTAATGATAGAATATCTTACTCTAAATGATATTAAAATAAGTCAGTTCGATGCATGAATGAGTAGCATTTACGTCGAGCTGTGAGTAGATACGCCTAGCACGGCAGATATACAACTGTATTTAAATTATGGCATAAACTCATAAATGAAGAAAAAGAAAATTTTAATGTTTGTGAAATTCTCTGCACTTGTTAACACAAATTGTATTTTTAAACTGCTGTGAAGTTTTGTCTACCGAATACAGAAACATGATTTGAAGATATTATCGCAATATTGACCTCACACACAAAAATTTATTTTTTCCAATAAATAAAAAAAAAAATTCACACTATAGTTTACGAATACTGTGAACGAGATCTGATCCCCGGAGAAAATAATATCGCTTAACTTTAATCGAGGCTATAACTAGAGATGAAGGTAGGTGCGATGGTCGCTGGTCTGTAGTTGCGGTAACCCGCGATTATAACCTCGTCGGTGACCAAGTGTCTACCTGCCTGGTGAAGACAAGAGAGAGTGAGAGAGAGAGCTGGTGACGTACACATTTGTCTAGTCCAAGTGTTTATGAGCAACTGAAGATGGCGGCGACTGGATACAGGGGTGGACATGGCTCCCAAGGTCCCTGCATCGCACCTCCCTCGTCATACTACTACCCCAGGCTGCCTGTGATTGTCAATTTTTTCGGCAATGTAGCAAGATGGCGTCAACTGCCTATTTGCATTCAGATTAGGGGGCCCTGCCTCCTTGTAGCCACCCCTCCCACCACCACCCCTCAGAACTGGGCCGAGTCCAGGATGCCAGCCACCTCCTACACCCCCTCCCCTCCAAGCCATGTGTGTGAGGTCCTGGGGGTCATTCACTGGTCTGCCCGCGATTGCCATTTTTCGCAACTGACTCAAGATGGCGACAACTGCCCACTTGCACTCAGATAGGGTGCTGTAAGTTTGTAGTGACTCCTCCCACCACTATCCTACACCCCACGCCTACATAAGTGGCCAGAGTCCAGAGGCATATGGCACTCTCCACACACCCCTCCCACCCCTTGTCAAGAAGGTGCCTTGCCTTGAAATTAATATTTTCTGAAGAACTCCGCTATCGATAGAGTCTGGTGTTCGTATAAACCTGTTTTACATACCCCAGATTCAGCCCTGAGAAAGGTTTTTTCGTATTTTTCGTGAGTTGTGGCCCCTGCAGTATCTGTTTCATGTCTATGCGCCCCTCCCCCCCCCCTACAGTATTCAGAATGTGTTTTTTCTAGTGTCGGCCTCCCTGCTTTGGCTTGCCAGGCCCGTAGCCCTCTGAATGCGTACCCCGAGAGATTTCGCCTGACTGGCTGTCATTTCAACCTTACGCAACAGGTTGACTATATGAACAGCAAAATGAAAAAAAAATTACAAGTACCTAAAATCAAGTTCCCAATACAAGCTCCGAGATAATCCCCAGATTTAACATTCGAACATCAACTTTTAACAATAATCCAGGAAAATTATAAATTAAAAAAAAACCATACAGAAATACAAAACATATTTTTTTACAAGTTTTCAAACAAGACATATTTTATTCACTTGTTAAGAAATGTTTTTGCTATCAATTCTACATATATTTATTCGTAAAGGAGAGAAAAAATATTGGGAGAGGATTGCCCATCTCTTTTAACAAGATCTCGAGAGCCAACAAGGGTGAAACGAGGCGAGAAGCACCGGGTCGTATGCGTGAGACTAGGGGAAATGATAGAGATTTCCGATAAAACTCATGTATCAATGGCAACATCTAACATGACATCCAAATGTTGCCAATACTTTGTTTAATAGTGTGAAATGCCCTGGGAGGCGAGTGTGCTAAGCGCTCAATCAATGCGTTCCTTCTCTTTTCATGTCTAACCAAAAACTTTCCAACAGCGAAATGTATTCCATGTAACATAAAATGTATATATTTGAATTTATTTAATATTTTATCAGTTTCCGGTGTAAGTTTAACGAAACAGTAAGTAAAAAGGCGGAAATTATGTTTTTTCGGAGTTGGAATAAAGTGATTTTCAACATTATTCTTACTTTTTTACCATAAGGTCCAAATTCTTTTAAATTCAAGGGAAAATGGTGGCCATTTTGAATCCTCACAGTATATATGGAGGAATAAATTAAAATTTTCTCAGTCTTAACTCGACATCTGCTAAGGTCTCTTCGTGTGCATATGCATGCATGTGCATTGCAGTAGCACAGATAATGACACCAGACATCTACTACATGCATCTGGGAAGCGTCTATATAAAAATCAACAGCAAGTGTCAATAGCGTGAACGATGCCAGGTGTTCACTACAACAACAGATGCTCACTACACCATTGACGATAATGCCAGACATCCATCACGTCTACTACAGCACCAGACGTCCACACAGAGAACAACACCAGATGCCTACTACAACTTCACTACGTCTAGAACACCATCAATTCAGAATCTACAAGCCATTTCATCTCTGCTTCAGATACAATGCACCAAGGTCACTTCTGTGACAATTGCAACTCTGAATGCGTTAAAACGTTCAATGCTAGTTTAGCTTATGGGAAGGCGAAAACCTTATTGAGTCTAAAGTGTTCCCAACTGCGAGGGTTTCCGAAAGAATTTATAATTTGTTTTGTAGGACACTAAATAAAATTAGTGTATCCGTTCCTGGCTGAGCATTTAAAATCAGAATAGGATATCATATTCTATTTACCTTGTGACGACTGTCCTTGCGGGATCCCTGTCTTTGCTGATGATGAGAACTTACAGCATATGCGGAGGGTTTGTATATCTCGCAGACTGGAACAGCTACTTGAAGCTATAATTATTCCAGATATAGTAATGGACGATTCCGGAGTCGATGAAGTAGATTTTGAGGGGAACACTGTCATCTTATAAATTTATATATTAGAGAGAGAGAGAGAGAGAGAGAGAGAGAGAGGCTTTTTTTGTAAATAGTGTTTAAAGAAATAACGTAAAAATGACGTGCTATGCTCAGGGTTTCGAAAACTATCAAGACAACACCTTTGTAATTAAGGAGCTTGCTATTTATTATGCAACCAATGCTGATGACTCTAAAGTATTATGATTTAAATCTCCCAGACTTTGGTGCAGTTTAAAACCTGAAGTTAAAATAATGTTTCAGGAACAGACTTACAAGATACATAACCTGAAATGGGACTCTGGTGACACAGCTTACGAAAAACATTTTTAATGTGTAAATGATGCGTTACTCGAAGACTATCCCATATAAGTGCTTCGAAAAATGCAGGAGGAAATTTAAAAAACTTTAACAAATAAAGAAGTAACAAATACTACGACTGTTCGAGTGTTAATTCAATAGTCAGACTCTATAATATAAATCACTGTAGGAAAAAACATTCTACTGACAAAGTAAAAGCGAAGCTTTAAGAGAATATTTGTACCAACATCCTACCTGCGGGTAGAGATATTAACGTTTAGAATAAATAGTTTGTTCCAGGTAGCGTAAGATTTAAAAAAAATGGTTAAATTCGACCCAGAGAAGACATACTCCAATATTTTTCGAGGACATAAGAAAGTATGGTTCCAGTCTCTAGGCAACATATACTTTTAAACGCAGATGTGTAACGGAAATGAACATTGTAATTTTTCAAAAAGTTTCGGAGAAAGCCTGTATACAGAACGACTGCTGTGTGATGAAGACGAAGACTGTCCTGTTTTTAATATGTGGTCTGACAGCGAACTGCCCTGTTCTTCTTGGAACCTATGTTTTAAAAATCGCAGTACAGAAATAACCAAAGGACTAGGTTCTCATTATAAATTGATTAGAGAATTTTACGACACCACCACAACCTTATGGACTGAAACATGTAATAATAAGGAACACATAATGCAAATACAAGAGTTGTGTACTTCTACGAGCACCATGTGGAATGTGGGACTGTGAGGTTTGGGACAGCATTGTTTGTGTCTGTAAATTTGATCTAATAAAATTGTCATTGAAGAACTAATTTTAACTGGAAGAATGTATGTCCATATATATATATATATATATATATATATATATATATATATATATATATATATATATATATATATATATATATATATATATATATAAAGAGAGAGAGAGAGAGAGAGACAGACAGAAACGTACACCAGAGCTTCAGTTATTATGGAGAGCTTCGACTCATGAATCCAGGATTCAGGCGAGTGTGGTTTCGAATTGAAGATGAAGAGAGTTCACTACAGATACAGATGTGCAACAAAGATGAACATTGGCGTTTTTTCGTTAATCAGTCCAGCAGAAACTTTTAAAGTGTTCGACGTATGTTATGGGCGAAATTTTTGTCCTTAATATAATTTACGTCATGACAGCAAGCTACCATGTAACGAAGGTAAACTATAATTTGAAGCTCAGAGGGAATACATCACCAAATGAAAGTCCTACAAGAAAATTAAATACATTATGCAAAAGGAGTGTAGTTGCTGTTCTCTTACTACTGTTTGGACAAAAAAATGCAAAACAAGCATTATTATATACATAAATCGGTGACCGATAATTAACTTCTCCCTGTGGTACATGGCAATGCAATATTTTTGAAAGCAAGAACATCAGGCAGACTATATAAACGAGTGTGCCTAGTATTAAAATGTCAGTCGTGGCTAGGATCTTCAACCCTACAGATGTATACAAGATCCTACAAATTGGATACAGAAGAGTGTTCTTTAAAACGTATGGCGGTATTCTATAAGTTCATGTCTGCAACAATGTAGAACATTGGTGCTACCCTTTCGACAACAGTCTCGGCATTAGCTTTGGTGAAGGAATAGCATGCAACGATTGTGCTGTGAGATATCTTCGCCCCCACAGTGACTTGCCATCAACATTAGAATATTTGATGATTGCCAGTCTTAGTGAGGAGATAGAAGAGGAACGGGGATACAGAGTAATCAACTACCAACTCACTAGACCTCACCAAGGAATCACCATTCGATTGAAGGAGACCTGCGATGGAGACATCCACAACTTTATTTTTCGAACAAGAAGGATTAGTTTTTCCATCGATGTGTAATTTATACGTGTGTGAAGCTGCTAATTCAGAATAATGATCCCAATGTTCCCATTGCGGTCAATGAAATACAGGTATGTGTTTTTACTAAAGGTTTGCATTCTGTAACTTACAGCTTATTATATTCACATTATGTTGTTAAGGAAATGTGTGAGTCAGACATTCATTTGAATGCACATATTTCTCTCAAACTTGTACAGCTCATAGTAAACCAAATAGTAATGATTGCACTTTAAGTAACTGCAACAGTTCTGAACGTCTTGTAAACCAGTACAGACTGCACAGAGTAGATTGTAAGCATACACTTAAGGACGAACGCATTGTAAAATATTGTGAGGATGAAAAATGTTTGAAATATCGTGTTTATAATACAGACACTGTTTTGCCTTATAAGTATTTATAAAATTATGATAATCTTCATACTTTATACGAATATAGTATAAACAAGTTTGGTTACACATCTCATACTGGGTGTGATTCATCAAAATGTTACGAACATCAAGCAATAAAATTAGCAAAAATAAAATTTTGCCCTTAAAAATGTTTCAACTTGAAAATTTTGAGAATGAATTTTTCAATTTTCATACATTGTTCCTTGCTAAATCCTCTCAGTCGAGTGCTGGATGTCATAGTAGCAACATGATGTATTTTCATCCTGCAAATAATTTTGTCAGTGTCAAACAAGGAAAGTCCAATATAACTTATGCACTATGGTGCAACAGAACTTTCCAATAATTTACAGAAGCCTGTGACTATATTTTTCATTTTAAAGTACCTTACTTTCCTTTAGGAGACGGAAACATTCACAAACTCAGACAGTGAGGTGACAATAAGAAATGTCCGGTGTTTCATATGACTGCAAACACACCTCTTCCATATACTATTGAATATGTGTATTCTCATTACTATGAACCATGTCCTAATTTGGTTGAGAGCATTGTTTTACACACCCCTACTTGTAAAGATGATTGTGTACAAACAGACAGATTAAAATCAGGACATGAGAAACGTTGAAAGCAGAGGTCAAGAAGGCGATCTGGATCCAATCTAAAGATAATACATTAAACCTTTGTTCATGAAAGTTGCTAACAGTTGATAAAAAAATATGTTTAAAAGAAAAATGTTGTATATATTTTGAATCGATGTTTGTGTTACCTTGTAGTTGTTTCGGAGCAATGTGTAATTGTTATAATAAAATTTTAATCTACCTGTATTTTTGAAATAATTGTCTAATATTTTTGTAGCATGCTGTATTTGCTGGTGTTAAAAAATGTTGTAAATATATTGTGAATTCAGTTGTGTTTGTTTAGCATCGAAATGTTTGGAGCAGTTCTACTTGGTAGTGTCATCCTATATTTGATAGTATTCAAATGATTTGTAACAAGTGTGTAATTTATATATATTTTGGATCAAAATTTATCTACTTGCTTAAATATATTTTTGAACATAGTATGCTGCTTCAATGTTAAAATGCTTTTTTGAAACAGCTTGTGTTTGTATATATATTGTAAGTAAATATGATGTAAATTGAATGCCTTTCTTAAAATCTATTTAACCTATCCCTATTAAAAGTGAACTGGTTTTAGAAAGACAAATTTTTTCTCAACAGAGAGAGGGGAAATTAATTAATTTGTCTCCAATACAGAGAGATAGATAGCTAGATAGATAGAGAGAGAGAGAGAGAAAGATATTGTGGAATTTTCTATTAAAAGTCTATTGCACTAACAAGAAAGAGTCGTGTAATGAAAATTCAGATAGCAAACAGAATATTAGTTCACCAAAAATACTATTCAACTAACGATATATTTGACTCTGACAAAAGATGTCTGCTGCAAAAATCATAAATACATAAAATGACTTGTTAATGTCGCCTTCCTCCATAGAGTAATATTATTATACAAGGAGGCTCTGTGTTCGAATCCCAGATAAGGAATGATGAATTGTAATATATACTTTGTGGGTTCGATTCCCAGCTAAGACATGGTTGATATAAGCTGGGTTCGAGTCCCACTTAAATCATGTACAGTTGTAATCTAGTGTCTCACTTTCAGCATCGTTGGGTAGATATGATTGTAATATATAGATTCTGGCTTCGAGTCCCGGATAAGGTATCTGGGTTCGAGTGCCAGATAAGGGTATGTAAGTAAGTAATTCGTTAACTATGTTAACTAAAAGGAATAATCAATTCAATTATAAATAAATGATGCTATATAACAGGAATTTGTATACATAAAAGAGTGTTGAATCATAGCATTTAATTCATTACACATTGTAATACGAAACGTTTGTATTGGAATAATAATAATTGTTCGTATACAAAACTGTTAAATAAGACTGTAATTCAAACCTAATGGTTTAACACTGCGAAATTGCACGTTAAATTCAGCTATAATGGCTAAAATACAGCATATCCACACTAAAATATAACAAAATCATGATAAATAGTTTTAATTTGCATTGAAATAGGTTAACATTTACTTAAATCGTCTTAAAAGTGTTATTTGTCTATTTGATATCAATTGCAGGCGAATAGCATTTATTTTAATTTTTGTGACAAGGGAGTGTGATGGGCTGTTAATAGCACCTCCCTCCCACTGCACCTCATTTGCTCCTATGACTTTATGGAGGTAGCATTTCCCACCCTCTCGCAATCGGACAGACAGTAAACCAGTCCGCGCTGCCTAGATCAAGGGTATCGGCTGCCCTCTCCCCGCTTGGTTGACTCTGTGGGTCTCTTCGGCAACGGTCAAGGGAGCCGCTCGCCCATTGCTTCTGTTGCGACGGTGAAAGGAACCGTCCTCGCCTGTCAGAGAAGTCACCCATGGAGCTCGTCTGGGACTGCTATTGCCCGACCATTTGCTAGGCTGCTGGGGTAGGCTCCCACAGATCTCTCGATGGGAATACGAGCACCCGGCCACCCGCCTGCCCCGACGCTCGCCTGGAGGAGCGAGGTAGCACTGAGCTCGACTGACCTGGGTTCGGGTCTCCTTCAACAACCACCATCTTCGCTACAAGAGTTTAAGTAAGTGAAATTTTTAAATGTAAAAAAGTTCGGGTTTTACGTATTTCATTTTAAAAAATTTCACATTTTCTTTAAACTTTAAGTAAATTGTATGAATTTCGTTCGACTTTTTAACAAAGTGAATGAAATTTATTTTTAAATCGTTAACGACTTGAAAGAGATTTTTATCAAACTGAATGATTGGTCTTTAAAAATGTTTAACATTTTAATGTATTTTCTTTAATAATTTTTGCAACTGAATTAATTTTCTTTAAAAATAGTCACAACTCAATGAAATTTCTTTAAAAATCGTTAAAACTGAATGAATATTTCTTAAGTATTTTTAAAATTTTGAGGATGTTTAAGGCTTTTTATGAAGTTTAAGGGTGTATGTTTAAGGCATGGTTTTGGCTATAATTGGTTGAGAATGTGAGTGTAAGTGAGAGTGTATGACTGCGAGTGTGAGTGCAGGGGAAAGGTGAGAAAAAAATTTAATTCCAGATGAAATTTTTGTAATGTACTTTTCAGCTTATTAAGCAGAGTTGAGAGCACAAGTGAACCACCAGTAGTAGATTGTGTCACTGTATGGACTAAGGCTGTGTCAATAACACATACCTAAAACCTCTTTTCACTGTTCAAATATTCGCACAGTATGTGAAAAAACATCTAGAATATATTGCTAAGTACTCTGAGAAATTTTGGTTAGGTAGGTGTGAGTGATAGCGTATGACTGCTAGTGTGAGTGCAGGGGGACTAGTTCTATGTGTATGAGAGGGAGAGAAAGAGATTGACAGATTGAGAGATATATAGAGAGAGAGATTGTTCAATTACTTTTTTTTAAGTTTCAGAAAATTTTACTTCTAAAATATGAGAAAGCAGGTTTGTATACTTGCAAAAAATATTAAATGTTTAGTTTTATAGCTTAAAATGTTTGAATTTTAGACAAGTTTTTTAATGCTTTGAGTGTAACATAGTAATTACCCTTGCTGAAACTTTCGTTATTAAAATTATTTTCGAAAAATTTACAAAAAGGTTTTGGCAGTGTATCACTACTTACAAGTTTTTGATGGTGTATAACTACTTAAAAGTTTTTGACGGTGTAGAAAATTTTAATTTTTTACTGTATAAAATTTCATATAAGTTTTTGATGGTGTAAATGATTTCACTGTAGAAATTTTCATCATTGTTTTTGATGGTGTAAACAATTTTCTCTCTATAAAATTTCATAAATGTTTTTGACGGTGTATATGATTTCACTGTATAAAATCTCACAAATGTTTTTGATGGTGTAAGATTCAAAAATTTAAATAAAACGCAAAAAATTATGTTTTAACTGGGCTTAAAACTGAAATGCAATCTTGTGAAAGACGAGGGCGAGACAGGTCGTAAAGCATGGTCAATTCTATACTGGAGAAGCCCGGGCTGCTAGACAAGAAATTTTTCCATCGGAGTGGCACAGTGGATGGACAGGGCTGGAGGGGAAGTGCCCAGTCCTCCCACTGTTGCGCATACGCGCCCACAGGCTTTGCGTGTCAGCAAGGAAGAAGGGGTAGGATGTCGGGCGGGGCTGGAGGGTAAGTGCCAAATTTCTCCTTTCCCATACCTCGGCACAACACAGAGATGCCTGCAAGATCTATGCGATGAATCGTTGGAGGGGAAAGGGAGGGCGCAGGGGTTGTCAAGTGGGCACAGGAGGGGGAGAGCGACTGTACAGTGGTGCACCAGGGTGCTAGCGGCAACTTAGTGTACTAGATTTCCCATTCTATAGCCTGCTTCGCGCCATGCACATCTCCCGCGTGGACTGGCCTGGCTTACTACATGCTCACGTCACAGTTCACTGTACAGGCGGCCCGTCGGGCAGGCAAGACCCTGGCCCGTCTATTCCCTATTGTGTTTTGTTTCTGCTCGCCTGCTAGCTACCTATATCTCATCCACGTTTAAAGTATTTTGAACTCGCTACCTCTTTAGTCGCAGCTCTTGCTCCTGTCTTTCCCCAAAAAACAGAGTTTTTTTTTTTTATTAATCAAGAAAAATAATTTGTCTAGGAAGTTAATAATAAAATTATGTTTTCATTTATATTATGTATGTGTATGTAAGTTATTAAGAGTGTTTACTTTTTTTTTTTTTTTTCAGAAAGAGGGTATTACTTCAATTTAATTTATTTCGGTGTTGCAATTTTTATATTGGGGAAACTAAAGAAAATTTTTAGTTAGGTGAAAATGGGTGAGCATAAGCGATTCAGTATTGACCTCTTACTTGAAAATCTTTGTGTAAGCGATTCCAATTCGGAATCGCAGATGGAAATACAAACAAGCTGTCAAGACAGTGTCCCTTTGCCTAAGCAGACAAGAGTTAATCTCTTGGAGGACAATCTTTACTTAAGCGATTAGAGCATGGATTCGCTTACGGAGAAATTGTCAAAACCAAAAGGTCAAAATGTATCTGCTTCCCCCAAACATGAGAAGATATATCTTTTGAATGACGACTTATTTCTATCATACTCGGAAGATTCTTGTGATTCGGCGAGTGCTCCAACCATTTCACAACTGACTTTCGAGTCGATTAGAGACATTTCGCTAAGGGAGCCAGAATATAATTCCTTTCCCGATACCCGCACCTCAGTGGAAGCTTTTGGCTACGTACCAGCTGTTGGCTACATCGTTCGCGGGAAGACAAAATCATGTGCGGATACATAATGATCAATTAAAGTGTGACATGAATTTTCCTCATTTTTTCCAGACTTGTAGAGTCCCTTCATTAAGCTTAATAATGGCATCACCCTGACCAGATAGATTATCAGTTTCTGTAGCGGGTAAGTACTTGAAATCCCTCATAGTGGAGGGAGGCGTTACAGAGATTTTCTATTTTCAAAGCAAAGCTCTCCCTGTCCTCCATTCATCCGATGTGGGTTTAATCTATAATGATTATATAGTTACTTATCTCACAAACAGACTTGAGGAGTTAAGTGTGCATGGTTCTGGCTGGAGTCTCCAAATGTTGATGTACATGGACGTCCATATTAGTCAATATCGGCCATTCACCGTCGATGCTGCTCACACAAAACTGTCCAAATTTATTTCTGATAGGAAAAGTTGTGTCAATGTACACAGCCCAGAGGGAATGTATTTCCACTATGCCGTCGTAGCATCTTTGTTTCCTGCCACACAACATTTTTAAGAACTACTTCATATCCGAAACCTCACAAGGTTTTGAATTTCGGAGATCTGTCGACACCTGTAGTCATACAGGATATTCGCTTTGAGGAGAACAATTCTATTTCTATTAATGTCTACTGTGTGGTAGACAAAGATAGCAATACAATTGACGAAACTTGCATAAAGGTGGGGTTATAGTACACATGCGTATTTCTCCTGTATGACATGACAAACATGTGAATATTTTGGCGATTCGCGCGAGTGGAAATGCTGCAGCTGGTCGGTAGTCAGCTGAGTAAGAAACATCAGAGAAAACATATCTGCGATTGTTGCCTCCAGTACGTTGTTACTGAGGAGAAACTCACAAGTCATGCTATTCTTTGCCAGCAACAAAAAGCTGTTCGCAGTACTTTCCCCACTGGGAAGGACAAGTACTTGGAATTTAAAGACTACAGCAAACAACAGAGATTGGGTTTTGTCACCTATTGCGATATTGACAATTGCCTGAAACCCATGTTCATTTGCTTGCCTAATTATGAAACAAGTAATACAACTACCATCAACCAACCTGTTCCATATGCTTGTAGCATTTTGTTGGTTTGTTCATACACTCTGGCTTTATATCAGTATTTCGAGTTTGTGGGTGCTGATTGTATGTAAAAATTAGTTGATAAATTAGTTGAACTTACGAAGTGGGTTGCAGGAGTTTACAGCGTCATTGTTCCGATGAAGCCAAAAACCCCTGGTGATGAATTTAGCCCAAAAGACAACTTGTTGCTGTTTTCTATAACCTGCAGAATTATGATGCTCACTTTCTTATAAAGCCCTTAGCTGAATGTCATGTAACATTGCACGACGGAACCATGGTAAATACAAATGTATCACAAAATAGATTCCCAATGGGACTAATTGCAATAGAAAGGCACAATATGTCAAGTTAAGATTTATTGGTCCATTCCAATTCATGAGCACATATCTGGCAACTTTGGCAGGCAATTTGCTACCTGCGCAAGTGAGTATCACCTTATCGATGTTTCCAGACAACACCCAGTTCGAATTGCAAAACGGAAGGGATTTTTTCCTTATGACTTTCGTTAAGTCGCCAGACAGTCTGATTTGCAAGTCACGCCCACCAAAGGACACATTTCATAATGTTATGAGAGGCGAAGGTATTAGTGATGAGGATTACACTCACGCCCAAGCCACATGGGATGCACTCAACTGCATAAACTTGCTGCAGTATGCCATTCATTACTTATGTTTGGGCACTTGTTTGATGGCTAATGTTTTTGAGAATTTCAGGACAGTATGTTTGACTCATTACGGTCTTGACCCCGACATGTTAGTCACAGCTCCATCTCTTTCATGGGCTGCTTTATTGTTAATGACACATACGTGGCTAGAGCTGTTGACGGATCCTGACATGTATCTTTTTGTAGAACATGGGGATAGGGGCGCCATTACCCAGGTTTTAAAAAGACGTGCTGAAGGAAACAATGTTTACATGCTTCAGGACTACGTCCCCAATGTGGCGTCGAAATATATATGCTATTTCGATGTCAACGGACTGTAAAGTCATATTATGCAGTCCAAGCTCCGATCAGTAATTTTTAGTCGTTTATGGCTGATGTGTTCTCATCAATAGGATTTTGCAAACACTGTGAATGACAGTGACACTTGTTTTTTTCGCGGAAGTTGATCTGTCTTTTCTGGCGGAGTGTCATGATAAACTATGTAATCTGCCTTTGGCCCTAGAAAATGGGGTAACATCGAACGGCTCGCATGAGAAACTTCTTTTAACGCTTGCACCACGTAAGAAATATGTTATACACAGGGAAACACTGAGGCAGTACTTGATATACAGGGCCAAATTTGACTCTGTTCATCGCATTTTGCGCTTTTAGCAGAAGGCATAGATGGCTCTGTACATCGAGTTTAAAATTGATAAACGTTCCCAGGCTGCGAACGCATTCGAAAAATCGTTTTTCAAGTTAATGAATAGTTCCGTTTATGGGAAAATCTTGCAGAATGTCCGCCGGGAAAGGGACATCAGAATCGTTTCGAGGTATGACACAATCTATCGTGCTGCAAAGCTGACAGGACTTCCGACATTCCAGGCACGGCAGATTATCGATAAAAACTGGTATTTATTGAGACGTCAAAGAGTTCTGTTGTGTTCAACAAACCTTTGTACACTGGTGTTGCCATTCTCGCCCTCCAAAATTATCACTCTATGAATTCTCTTATCAGTACATGCATTGCTTGTGATGACATCTATAAAGTAATTACCCCAGGTTTAAAGGCACGGTTTGATACATCCAACTATGTGCTCGATAAGCCGCAAGGATTCCCTGACAGGAACAAAGGCTCTACTGAGGTTTACATCCTAAGCTTTTTGCATACATTGTTGTGAATGAGCAATGTATTCATAAGGCAAAGGGTGTAAAACCCAACATTTTGCAATCACTCAGGTATGAGGATTATCGAGATTGCCTCGAAAATTACACAGGGGTAATGGGGACCGAATATCAGTTCCATTTGCATGCTCATCAAGTCTATACCGAACACATAACAAAGGTAGAATTGTCAGGTATGCATTATTGAGGCAGATGGAATATCAACATTAACTTGGGGCACTATCGAATGCCTGAGTAAATTTTTTATCCTCCATTAATTAATTTCACAAACACAATAAAATTGATAGACCTCCCAGCACTACACACCGCCAAGATGCCCAACTGCCGACACCACACGCATCTCCTGTTCCACACTCATCGCAGCTAACTACAGCTGTCTGCAATCATCACTGCAGCTGACTGCAGATGTATACAATCATCGTTGTAGCTGACTACATATGTCTACAATCATCATTGCAGCTGACTACACCAACTACAAATATATAGAACTTATTTAATCACTTCTGTTGCATTAAAATCCAACACTACTGTCATCTGTTTGTCAAAGTATAGTATAAAGAATAAATCTATCTTCGATATCTTTACCACTTGTCAAAGAAGAAAATGAAATCCACAGTGGAAACTGCATGCATGTGAGTGTGTTGTAAGCAGTCATTTGGTGTATGTGTGTCTGATAAAAAATACCGGATAGGATACCTACAAAAGAACGCCCCACAGTAAGAGTCTTTTTTAAAATCCTCAAGTGTTTGTAAATAATGTATATACTTAGGAAAGAGATATCAGCCATAATGCTCTAAAAATTGTGTATTAGTGTGTGTGTGTGTAAATATTAACTTGATTTTAAGACAAAAAGCGTTTTTTTTTTTTTTTAAAGAAAAAATGTGTAAACTCAATGTTTATTGCAAACAGTTGTTCTTACTTTTTGTATAGAAATGTGAAAATGTATAAACTCAATGTTTGTCATAAATAGCTCGTGTTCATTTTTTTGTATATAAAGCTGTTAAGTTGTGTTTTAGTGTGTATGTGTATGTGAGTATGAGTAAATATTAACTTGATTTGATGATAAAATTATGACTTTTTGAAAAATAAAAAAAAAAATAAGTATCAATAACTTGTGATTCAATGTTTGAAAATAACAACAATATTTGTCAAATGATCTTGTTTTTATCATTAAGTGATTAATTTAATAAAATAAATTTGTGAATAATGAATTGTTTGTTGTAGAGTGAATACTTTTGTGTGATATTGTAAATACTTAGGTTTAAGGACAATTTTGAAAATAATATTTTATAATAAAATGTTAAAAAAGAATATTATGTCTTGTTATTTATTTTTTAATACCTCATGTCACCAGCTTTTCTTTTCAATAATAACTAAACATTGATGGTAACAGGCTAATCATATGCCACGAAAGAAACCTGAGCTGGAATGAATAAGTTTTGCAAATGAGCGAGCCAACAGGTTAAAATTATTCGTCCAATGCAGCTATTCGAGTTGAAGATTGGTATAAGAGGTACGACTTCCTGCTTGCCAACTTTTGTTACATCCCAGGGGGATATATAGAAAGCGAGCTCCGAATACCTTTACAGAGACAGGTAGCAAAGACCTTTTTCCCTCCTTGCCTACAAGAAAGTTTCTCCAACTAAAACTTTTACATCTAGACCGAACAGAATCCAGCAAACAATTTCCAGCTAACATTTTAAATATTTTATTTTACATACACACAAACAAATAACAGCTCTTCAAGATCCAACACGATGATGTCTGGAGAAGAAGACAAAACAATATATTATATTTAAAGTGATATTTTAATAAATAACAAAAATTACATT
The DNA here is from genome assembly GCA_029891345.1 of Dryococelus australis. Lineage (NCBI taxonomy): Eukaryota > Metazoa > Arthropoda > Insecta > Phasmatodea > Phasmatidae > Dryococelus > Dryococelus australis. Next base: position 91,201,182 of record CM057001.1, on the reverse strand, counting down.
CAAGACAAGTTATGTAAAAATATCCATACATTTTGCCTTAAACTTGCAAGTGTCTGACCTACCTTCATATCTAGTGCTAGCCGTGATTTTCGCTAAGCGATATTATTTGCTCCAGAGTTCAGATTTCGTTCACTGTATTTTTAAACTGTAGTGTGAGAAATTTTTTAAATTTATCAGAAAATACAAATTTTCGTGTGATAGTGTGTTTATCATGTAAACGTCGTTTCTGTGTTCGGTAGACGAAACTTTGTAGCAGTTTAAAAACATCATTTGTGTTAACAAGTGCAGTAAATTTCATAAACAAAAAAAAATTTCCTTCATTTATGAGTTCTAACAATAATTTAAACACAGTTGTCTATTGGCCAGGCTAGACGTATCTACTCACAGCTCGACGTAAGTGCTACTCATTCATGCAACAAACAGACTTATTTTAATATCATTTGGGATAAGATTTTCTGCCGTTAATTACTTTCTTTTAGATTGTTATATATTTTACTTATCAGAATAGGCGTACACTATTGTGTCTGGTTTAAATCGTATTCAGTGTTTTTTGCCATAAGATATCATTCGCCAAGCTGACTCATGTAAGGTAAGTGTAATTTGTACATGTAAACTTATTAATGTGTTTAGGAAGACTGTTGTTTAGTTAAAGTTATTTATAGGGGCATTATTGCTTTGTTGAGTCATTCATTTAGGAGAGTTATGTAATTTATTTTTATGTGTGGATTACGTTTAAAGACAGTAAATCGTAGTTTTTCGTTATACTCTTGTCTTGTGTAAATTATATTTATAAGCTCGAGACTCATGTTACATTTAATTCCATACTAGAGTAATTGCACTTATTATTCACGTAATTGTTTGAAATTTGTGATTCGATACGTGTAATTTATTCATATGTAGAACTCGTTTAAAGGCTCTGAATTTCTCTTGTGTGTTAAATATGTTCGTAAAAATCCCCTATCTACCACCAACATCCCTACAAACACATCAAAATTATAAAAAAAAAAAAGAAAATATACATTTAGCCCACTCTTGCACTCAACCCAACACCTATACAACACATTGCAACCCTCCACTCTGGTCATCGCCTCCGAGACACCACACTGTCAACATCGTGCAGGCTACCCCCACCAAAAAAGAAAGAAGGAAGTAAAATCAAGAAAATATAATTTATCAGATTAACGATTAACGCTATTTGATTAACCCTGTTTGATTAACCATTTCAATCAATTTAATCATTTGAATTAAATTTAACCCTTTCAATTTTTGAGCGGATTAACTTCGGATTAAAGATTAACCCTTTAAATTAAATCGATAATACATCAATTAATCCCAAGTAATCCCAGGTGGCCTAGAACGCCCCCGCCCAAGTGAACCCCCAAAATAATGCATACCTAGTTTGCAATTGTACGAACCGTAGGAGAAATACTTGAAAGCAAATTCAACTAGACAACACTTACCAAGGCGTAGATGTTTCCCTAGAATCTTTAAGTTTGTGTCTTCAGGGTAGCCAATACCTGGATCAATAACTTTTCATCATTCTTGTATGCTCTGGCTGATGTTATTTTGGCTGTACAACTGTGTTACGTTTACAATTTACAGCTGAATATAAGCTGTCGAAGCAATACGTGGCAGTGCCGTCTCTCTACTTAGTTGCTCTGTGGGCTATTCGTTATAGGCTGTTCACGGTGTTTGCACATTGTGTATTCTTCTGCCTAATGTAAAATTAACATTGCCATTGGCCTAGGCCTACTCATTTTATTCATATGTCGATCAATTGAAACTGTGAAATTATTAATGAAATAAGCATTTTACAAATGTTATGATTCGTCAACTTACATGATTAAATAATAAACAGAAAGTTAAATTAATCATTCCTGTATTCATAAATGTTTAACCTAATACTTTGGATTTAACGTCAAGACGTGGAACTATTTTCAAGCTGTATTCCCGTCAAAATATGTGCACGTAGTGGCAGTGACATTTAGTTAAGGTTGATTTAAAAAATGCTCACTTTGTTGTGAACAGCCTTTACCCTAGATCATTGTGGCCTGCAACGCCAAAATTTTTTATTTTATTTTTATTCTTTAACGAGCTCGCGGGTAGTAACGTTAAGAGCCAAAGTTTTACTAAGAGTGAAACATCCTTTCGATTAGCTTGCCCCGCAACAAGACGAAGAAAGTGTAACTTGTTGCAGGTTTATTGTAATGTAACCTATTGACTTGATTTCTTGTACAAAGCTATCCGGTATTCGCTACTGTAGTATTTGCATGCTTGTACGAGTCTGGTAATATTCAGAGCTTTTAACAATCGACTATATCAAGAATCACAACTAAAGCAGTGCAATGAAAAATCATATACGGCGTTTGTGATAATGGTGGTGCAAGGATTAGCTTGCTAGGAGATCTGTGGCGATCGTTCGTTCCGTTCAACATCATACAAAACTAATATATATATATATATATAAGTAAGTCGTTTCATATATATCGTAAGTCGTTTCATAGCTAGTATGAGATGTAATGCATGCATGTTAAGAAAAATAAATAAAAAATTTTCAGTGACTACTACCCGCTGCCTCTGAATGTAATTAATAATTAATGACAAGCGAACTTGGGTTTTGGCGTACTTGGAAATTAACTGGAAATTATTCCGTGGGTTTGCTCTTTCATGAGGGCCCTGCGTTGTTGGGTGCAGTTCGGTAGGATATTCTTTTTCTAATGTGTTTTACATGCTCTTTCGACTACATGAACACCACGCAGTTTATTCGCCAAACGTATAACGCCTCGGTGTCTAAACATTTCGCTTACAACGTCATCTTTCAGTACAGCAGAATGAAACGGTGCTTCGGTTACTTCGTCAGTTTCCAAGAACTAGTACTCTGGTTACAGCGTCCATGTCACGTTTTTAAATAGACGCCACTTTATAGCACATGTCATTGAACATGAAACAAGAACAAAATAATGGCATGCATGAATTGTATAGACATAAGTTGTATAACTTTTAATATACAAATGCGAACTTATAATGTACAGATCATGAGGAGAAGATTTTGTATATACCATTAAAATATACATTACCATAAAAATTCAAACATTAGGTATTTTCGGATATGTTAAGAACGTAGTTTGAAATAACCATCTTTTTTTTTTTTCTCGAAATATACAGAAATAAACTGTATTATTGACACAAGGCCCTAATAATATGTTTTTTTTTTTACTTCCGCTTCTTTCTATCTAGTGCATTTAACTTAGTAAAAATTGAATATTGCTCTACGAAATCAACTTAACAAAATATTGCATTCATTTCGACCTGTAAACTTTTTTTACAACAGCGAGAGAACCAATAAAGCACACTCAAATTTCCAGGAATCTAAGTCCCTTTGTCAAAGAGCGTTTGTATTCCTGCCGCGACTGAGACATAACTTACTGCGGTGTATGCAATTTTTATGAGGACGTACTAACTTCATATTATTGAGAAAAAAAATGCATTAAAACCCTGTTTAGGTAAGATTTTCAAATGCTAAAATTTGTATGTAAAAATTTTGAGTGTTACACAATGGTAGCGCTTACAACCGTAACTTTACATAAACACACACACACACACACACACACACACACACATATATATATATATATATATATATATATATATATATATATATATATATATATATATATATATATATATATATAATATATATATATATATATATATATATATATATATATATATATATACAAGCTGTTTACGATAAAGTGAGCACTTTAGAAATGAACCTTAGAGAAAAGTCACTGCCCCTGCATGCATATGTTTTAAGTTTTAATGTACGCACTGAGTGACATTCGCCCAGTAAAGTTGGTAAGATTGATGAGAAGTAGATCCATATCATTAACGTTCAATAAAAAGTGTTACGTAACCATCTGTGATAAATTTTTTCTTTGGCGTTTTTTTATAATGCATCAAAGTGTGAAAATGAGCACATTTGTATAATATTTACTTTCTTAATCATTTCACAATATCAATTGACCGACGCATGAATAAAGTGATGAGGTCCATTGCAATGTTAATTTTACATAAGGCGGATGAATACGCAAAGTGTATACAAGTAGATATTAAGGATCCTATGTACCTGCGCGTCAAATGTCAAGAAGCGAGGGAGCGATACGGGCGACATTAACACGCACGCATAGCGCCTCAACGCTTTAGTGCTAACGCTTTACTGTGTAAACTAGATCTGTAACGGTGGGGTTTTATTACACGCGATGAAAGTACACAGATCAAACTACCTGCGTATAATCGTACTTTTCTCTTACCGCTTAAAGAAACTTCATAGGCAAGCTTTAAATATGCGATATTTGACCACTTTCAATTACCCCCCCCCCCCAATAATACACTTAATATGATAGAAGTATAAATATAGCGATGTAGACAATAGTTTTTTATCCTTTCTGGCAAAACTTCGTATTTCCAGAACATTTATTTACCAAGGCATGCGTCTGCGCAAACAACGATTTCACAGGAAACGTTTCAGTACATAGAACCTTTAAGCAGGGCTTTCAAAAGTTCTCATTTAACCATGAACAGTCTATAGAATAAAATATTGGGACGCTGAACGAAATTATACTCCACATTACTTTATGGCTATTTTTGATACGTCTTTGGCGGTTTCAAAAACGGTGACGCTATTCGATACCCGGGCAAACGTCGACCTTTCACTTGTTCTCTACCGCGCATTCATATCTCATGTCATTTCCAATGCGAAGAGACGACAATTTACAGCGGGGAAGTTGACTCTTTCTTAGTTTTGAAAGTACTGTGCGCATTCAGAAAATTTACTTATATTATTGGTCATCGTGTGTGTAAAACGCTACTTTCCCATTTCACTGGGCCAATAAGAATTCTGACACACTAAAACTCAACCTTTAGGACTGGTCTAAACGTTTTGAACCAAGTTAAAAATGAACCATCAAATATGAAAGTATCATAATGCTACAGTATTTTGGAAAATATATTAGCTCAAAAAAATGTTTAGTTTTTTTTTTTTTTTTTTTCTTTCAGTGCTGTAACCAAGCGTGTTGCGAAGACAAAAAAAAAAAAAATCTTCTGCTTCGTAGAGCTACGCGATGCATGTTTTTTGACTCTGAACAAAATTATGAACATGAATCACCACTTGCAGTAGGCTTCATGCGAAACGTATATTTTCGTACATTCCATTTTCTCTTGTGCTTCGCTTTAATCACATCTTCAATTTTCTTGCCCACTCAGAACTCACCAGCTTCACCAACAATTTTTTTGTTATTGGCTCATTCTGTTGGGGAGTTTAGCCAACTTCACGTGAACCTATAATAACGACCATAATTGTGGGTAGTATTAATAAAAATGCATCATGTAATGTAGTGTACGTCTTATTGTTTATTTACATTGTAGGACCAATATTTAATTTTGTGTTCCGTGCTCACCGAACTTAAAGAATGAAATTGAGTAGGTGTGTGTGTGTGTGTGGGTGTGATTTTAAAACTGACAAAATATTAATAGGTCGTTGTCTGTGTGTACGGGTATCGTGCTGAAAGTGTTAAGTAAACGCTATTTATGATCACCGAACCACAGGCCTACTATATACCGGCTCGGTAAAGGCTTTTCACGGTAAACAATTTTGTAATCGTCCTTTGAAAAATTTCACTGCCCTAACCAGCGTATGTTATAACCTGGCAAACTGACTGGCGTGTACCCAGTAAGGTTGGCAATGATGGAGGGAAATTATTTCTATGTCTTGATGTTGAATTTAAAGTGTCAGGTCAGCCTTTGTGAATACTGAGATTATTTCTTTTGCTTTCTGTTTTTTAACGCATAAGAATTATCAAAATTGTAAAATATTTACATTTCCAAAAGTTTCACAGATTAACTTGACCGACGCATTAGTAATGTGATAGGGCCATGGAAATATTAATTTTACATGTGGCGGAAAAATACACCATGTGTATACAGGTAAAGACTGTTCGCCAAAAGGTGAGCACTTAAGAAATGAACCTTAGAAAGAAAAATGTCGCTGTCACTGCCTGCATACTGTATATTTTAATGGGTGCACTGAGTGATATTCGCCCAATAAAGTTGGTAACGATGGGTGGAAGGTAGTTTCACATCTTAACGTCGAATAAAAAGTGTTAGGTAACCATTTATGATAGTTTATATTATTTCTATTGCTTTCTGTTTTTTAATGCATCGAAGTGTACAAATGAGCAAATTTGTAAAATATTTACTTTCCTATTAATTTCACACTTTCACTTGACCGGCGCAAGAATACAGTGATGAGGCCCGTCGCAATGTTAATTTTACTTAAGGCGGAATAATACACCGTGTGCATACAAGTAGATCTTAAGCAGGGTTTTCAAAGGTACTCAGTTTACCCAGAACAACCTATACCTGTGAGTTTCATACTTATGCAGAGGGCTGGACTCTCACCGTCGTCAATGCGACATCCTCGCCATGAAACAGAAAAAATATATAGCAGGGAAATGGCATCGAGTCTCCTTTGATGTAAGCTTAACCGCCGATAGGCTGCGCGAGGGTATAGAAACATGCCTGGTCTCTGAGTGGCTAATTGAATGCTTCGAAAAATGTCATATTGATCAAGCTGTCACCTGTTTGTACCAAGGCGCGAATTGGTGAAGGGTGACATGCCACGTTGGTGCGAGTGACGCCATTTTTCTGTCCCGTGTGGCTGGAATTATGGGTATATGGGAGTAGTATGGTTATGGGAAGTCTGACACAGTGTATTTTAAATGGCAGCCGCAGCGGCTTGTGTGGCTGGACGGCTGACGATCTTCGGCTCGACTCGGGCGAGCTCGGCAATATTTAGCTCGACTCACGGGGTGTTCGGAAACCTTCGTTCCGGCAATATTTCTTATTGGATAGTCACGTCCGTTCCACCCGGCCAATCACATGCCTCCGCTCGACCCCCGCCTGCTTCATTTGCCCCATTTGCTTCGCCTCCACCTCCGTCGCGATCATCTCCTATTCCCCCACGGCCAGCCGTGCCAGACTTGCCATTGTCGTACTGCTTATGGAGATATTTTAACTATACTAACTCAGGTATCTATTATGTCCTCGCCACACAAACGTGAAGGCGCAGACCACGCGAAGCATATCCGGTGCTTCTTCGTGGGTCAACAGTGCTTTATCGCCGACATTTCCAGCCCCCTTGACTACTTCCCAGTTAATTATGGCAGCTTCGCAGTCCTGTCCGCCCGCCGAACAGTCCATAACGACAGTGGGATTAAGCCAATCCTTTTTCCGTATCGTCGAAAGGAAAGCAGCCTCCCTCGCCCCTCTTTATACACCAGAAGTGAAAGGAAAGAGGCTCGTTGCGCGTTCACCGGGGTATTATCGCGAGGGACCTTTTCATTGTGATTTCGTACGTCCCCGCTGGGTGAGCGTACGTTCTCCTCCTACGTGCTGCTCTCTGGAGGGAGTAATCCTCTTACGTATCCCGTCGGACCCGCTTACGAGAAAATACACTCCCACATACTTGTCTTCGGGAGGTAATCCTCCACCGCTTGCGCAGCGAGTAATTTCATTAGCAAGGCGCGTCGTGGCCAAGCCTGGGAGGAAAGAAACCCGAAGGATACTCAAACCCATCCTGCGCCGACCGTTATTTTTATTTAAGAGGGCACGGGACATAAATTAATGCCATTGAGATTTATCGTATTTTGCAAATTTTATGGAAGCCAATAGAGAAAACAAAGAAAGGGCAACCGAACAGAATAGTTTCTACTAACTACGAGGGAAAATGTTTTACCTGAGTGACGTTATTCTGCCGAGATATTTCTGACACCGTCATTTTTTGTGTTTTCGTGGCACAAGACATTATGAAAAATTGATACAACAATACTGCAAAATACTTGGTCGTTAAGTTGGCAAAACCTAATATCTAGGATTGCCATTTTTACTTTTTTCTCTGTTGGCTTTCAAAAACCAGTAAACATCAATTTACGTACTTGGTGTTAGTTTATGTCCCCCGCCCCCGTAAGTCCGTAAAACAATTACAATGGCGCGTAGGTTGCTGTGCGGGGATCGGGAATAAGAACACAATACGTTTAAGCTGACGATGAAAAAAAAAAAAACTAGTAGAGGGGGAATGGTGATTCGGACACAAACGCCCTCTCTCTCCCTCTTAGTCCCAATCGGCGCAGAACTCGGTCTCGGAAAAGTACGTAATTACTTCTTCTTACTACAGACCGCAACCTGAGCATAAAAACAATCTGATATGGCAGGACGTATAGAGTAGACGGAGGGAGTGAAAACGCTGTTAACTCACACATACGCCATTTTAAGATAAACCGAATGCGGGCCATTGTTGACTCTAAGAAGATCTGTCGAAAACAAAGGAAGTTGTTGTGAAGTTTAGAATGCTGGTGGTACCGGAAAATAAATTCCTTGGGGTTTTGTTTAGTTTCGCGGTATTACGAGATGCGGGCTTCTCCCTCGTGAAATTTTCACTCGATATGATGAACGAGGGGTTTTTTTTGGGGGGAGGGGGGGGAGAGAGAGATTGTCTCTTGGTGCGGAGGTAGCTAAAAGTGCCAGCTACCAAAACAGTAGTGGTAATTTACAAGCAGGATAAACAGAAAATATAGGAAAAGGCGTATGACAACATTGGGGCTATATTTAACGTGGCTACCAAGTTGGAAATGTCATGCCAACTTTGTCAGCAGGCCTACAACAATTTGTCCTACAAAAATACTTACTGTACGTGACAGAAACGAGCGGCTTTGGCCGATGGGGGAGGGGAGGGGGTAGTTGGGGCTGGAGTGAAGCTGGAGAATTCCTGGGAACCGGGTCTAAGTAGCAGTATTTGATACCTGTCGCCAGACAGTAGTAAAGTCGTGGGCGCAAACATAGGTCCCGTGTTCTAACGTTTCCGATGTTTTGTTGAAACGTGAGATCTGTCAGTGGCCCAGCTGATCATTAGCAAATTGTGTTTGCATAGTCGTACATATTTCTTCTTTAGAAAATTAAACGAATTTTATGGATTAATTTATTATTCCGACCATGGCTTCAAGTAAAAAGAGGAAAGTAATTTACAGCGAGGGACGCGAACGTATTAAGTACTGTAATAGAGAAGTGCGATGACGAAGCAAAACAACAGGTTCTATCATTACTGGTAAATCAAGCAACTCGTCGCGCGGCTTTTTCACGGGTGTTGGTGTAACCGCCATAAAACAGATCCGAAAATAAAATAAAATTACAATTGAAACTGACCAACAGATTTTTATCAACGCCTGGAAAAAACTGCTCCGCTGTAAAAAGACACACTTCTTTGAAAGTGGATGCTTTCGATAATTGTGTTATTAGAAACACTATCCACGATTTATATGAGCACTAGAAGAATATTCCAACTACTCCAAAACTGTTGCCAATCATAAAAAATGAGATTTATTTCCTATGGGGAGTGAATGTTTAGTATGGTTCTTATTATTAATTTTTAGATTAAATGTATTGCCTGAAGATAAAACTAAAGGCCTTTGACACAATTTCATGTTCCTGCTTACGGGCCGGCAGTTGAAAGGATTTAGTGAGTAGATACTCCATATATATTTAATATGCATGTTTATCTGTTTGTGTGCCCGTGCCGATTCGATTTATTTAGCTGATTTTCAGGGATGAAATTAATTTTTACTAGCACGTATAAAACTGGAAATTACTTTGACTGGAACAACCCTTTATTGAGCGCAAGAAATTACTAAGTCTATTCCTAAGGGTGTCTTTTTGTAATCATTGTTTTAAAAAATCATTTTTACTTACGACATATTTTTAGTGATTGTGTAGAAATATGAGTAAATGTTTTTCATTTGCACTATAGCGTGCCCTCGACCGCCGGCCCAGACACCATGCCGCCTCCTCAGCTCGGCTCGACCGCATGCCTTCCTAGGCCGCTCGTTTCTGTCACGCACAGTGACTGTAGTTTGACTGTGAATGTGCGACTCTTATTTAAATTTTTGCTCTTGAAAATGAATAGTCGAATGATAACTTATGTTTAAATCTATCTATTGTATTGACAAGCATAACGTCGTCCTCGTATAGGACTTACAGACGTCATCCGGTGTTATGCCTGAAGGCCTATCAAGGGACGGCTTGCAAAGTAACTAATGACATAACTTAAACTAACACCCATGCCTTGCCTGGGATTCGAACCCGGAACTTCCCACACCCCATATCGGCGGCGCACCAACCGACTGTGCCACGGGAGGCTGGCTACAAGCAAGATGTAATTCCTATCTGAAGATAGGTGTATACTTATGTAAGGGAAACGCAACTTATTTTTGGTTATAGTAAAGGCCAGGACAGGTAGCCGGCGCTTTCTCATTGGTGGGATACCAACGTTTTGTAAACGTTCTCTGTACACCCACACGAGTCTTGATCCTTCTGTAAAAACGATACACTGTGTAACTTCTGTTTGTAGCAGTACTATCATTGGATTTTTTTTTATAGCAGAGATTTTCTTGTGGTTGCTATTTGTCAAGAACGCGCGGTGATTGATGGCTGATGTAACTCGAGTTCATCAAGAAGGGAAGAGCCCCTAATTTATTATGCACGGGCGTGCATGCCGGTGTTTTGAATTTATTGCTGCGGTCAGCCTAGCAATTTTACACTCGCTTGCCTGCACGCACATTTTTCCGAACGAAGAAAATTCAGTTCGGGGCGAAAATTTCACTTTTCATTTTTTTTTCTTTACTCGGCGCTTAAGACCAACGTGTGTTAATTTTGCTTTCTACTCCTGTTTACGTCCTTCCTTTTTCCTCTCGCTTATTACAGTAAAACCTCTTTTTAACAAAATTGAAAGTACCATAGTTTTGTGTGTTTGTTATAGAGGGGTTTTTTAGAGAGTTAATTTACAATGTGATCCTTTATTCATCATGCTGCCAATTTTGAATCTAATTGCTGCTGAAATTGAATTTTATTGGTTCTTGTATACTCATTTATATAAGAAATGTATTAAATTGATTTTTGAACACTTATACAGTAAATCATTATGGCCACGATCAAAAGGTTACCACTGTCATTGAAAAAAATTTGCCACTAATTTTGACTGGAGTAACATTATGTAAACAAAAAACTTACAAAATTCTTACATTTTAAATGAGTAATAAAAACTCTTATGATAAGAAATACTTGGTACACACAAAGTGAGAAAATACAGCTTCTATAGCACTTAAAATAACATTACAGCTTTAGTAAATTATATTTATTATCAGATAAATGTGACAAATTGAGATTTTTTTTTTACAGTTATAAGTAACATTTTGTAAAAATTTAAAAAATAGGATAAATATGAAAGGAAAATAAATATGGCCAGACTTAGACCAAACACAAATTTTGTTATAGAGAGGTTTTTGTTATAAAGAAGTTCACAAAATAGAGATTTTACCACGCGAGTATTTAGGAATGATAAAAAAACTGTTATGGCAAAGATTTTCCTTATACACTCGTGATTGCGCTCCTGGACAGGTGTATGAAACAGTTAAATGGGTATTGTCATTGCCAAATCCACAATAGTAGCCGTGTTACATGTTAGGAAGTTTACCAGAAAAATTTCTTACAGTGAAGAGTTATCAATCATCAGTTTCCGCGAATGGTGAACAATATCTCGAACTTACAGGGCTTAAAAATGTTACCGATTTGGTATGCTGAATGAAAAATCGACACATTATACTATCATTACATTTACCATCTACTGGGCTGTCTTACTCCTCCCTTCGCCCACAGACAAGCCGAGAAAAAGTTATTTGCTCTCATTAGCGGCAATTTTGCACTTGGCTAACACACCGAAGAAGTTGGGGCACTGAAATATTATATCGGTTTATCCTGTACAGCTTTTAAGATAAAGTCGCCACGCTCTACAATAAAGTTAAATTTATTTATGTTTTGAAGATAGTACTGTTGATAAACATACGAAGATACAATATTTTGTCTTATTTTTACATTTCTTCACAACAGAGGCTTTTCACGCAATTTCTCACCAGGGCTACAAACAATAAACCTTTACATACCTGCGACATCAAATTGAAAAGAAAAGCAAAAAAGAAAATATGGAGTCGCGTGTCTTTGAATGGTTGAAAATGTAAACAATTATAGTAATAAATTCATAACGAAATGATTGCAAATACCGATTCAAGTTGTTTACTACCAGAACAATATACCGACACTCCGGGGCCGTGATTTCATAATGTCGATCACTATGAAGCTTTCGTACAAATATTCCTGTAGTTCAAAATGCCGTCCGAGCCCGTGACACGAAGCTGTGTGCGATCCCGAACTCCTGGGCCACAACTAGCCACGCTTCGACCTTCTTCCAACTTCCCAGTCACTCGATTGTGTGAGTGAGCGAAGAGATTTGGGCGGCTCCTAACAGCGAGGTCTTGAGAGCCGATGAGGGTGATTGAAGTGAGTAAGGAGCGTCGCCGGAATTAAGGGGCGGGGGAAACGGGAGATCCCCGAGAAAACCCGCTGACCAACGGCATCGTCCGGCACGATTCCCACGTGCGAAAATATGGTGACCCGGCCGGGGATTGAACCCGGTTCGCCTTGGTGGGAAGCGAGCGTGCTAATTTGCTCAGCCACTGTGGCTCCAATCCGCAGTTACTCGACGTCAGGTAAAGTAGTACATAATGTTGTCTACGGGACCGCCTGTTAGCCACATCAAACAACTCCTCAAGTCGTTCGACTCATTATGCACTGTGCAATACAATAGCTTCAACTGCAATGCTGAGAATTGTTCTTCTTAACCGATACTGAATCTAACTGTTAGTGTACGCCCGAGACAGGGACGGGAGCTAAGGGCGTCTCAGGGGTAGGCCTCATACGCCTACAGGGGAGGGAAAGCATGCAAGTAGACATGCGTCGCGTTAGCAAGGGACTGTGCTGTCATGGTCGCAATTGGGGCCATGACAACTTCCCTGAGAGTACCTACTTATACCTATAAGCTGTTCACGGTAAAGTGAGTACTTTTTAAGCCCCCTGCTAAATTTTCTCTTTCTGTAAATGTTTATCTTTCTGCCACTTTTAAATATAAACGTATTGTATAAATTTCATTACACTCAATATTTAACCTCTTAGGCTGCGATAAAAATATTTATTAGCATTTAATGCTTGTTGGGAGGGTCTTAAAATGTGCTCGCTTTACCATGAGTAGTCTATAACCTAATATTGCTAACAAAGGAAAGGGAAAAACCGACATATACACGGTAAAAACCCTTTCGACAGGAAAGAATTCAAAATAGTTGCATGCATTAACAGAATATACTACAGGAGACAGATAGGCAGTAACCATGCTCTTTATTAGTGGGTAGAAAAATACTAGCATAAAGGGAGTGCTGAGAGTACACTGCTCTCGTGTTTTATAGCCATCGCACTTCGCACAAGCCCACATTACGTCAACGTGTGTATATGCGCTTTCCTTACCATACCGTACCGTTCGCAAACACCTGATTGGTCTTGCTGTCGGTTCTACCTATTTTATCCGCTGTTATGGTAATTAATCCACTTCGTCCTTAATTTTTGCGCACAAGTCTAGTATGAGAGAACATCGGTTCAGACCAAATGCGTTCCCTGATCGCAAGAGCATTTCATTGTGTGAAATCAAATTTACCAGCCTCCGCCAGGTGGAGCTAAGGGTACGTGAGTTTAAAGACATTAATATGCATGTACGTTAATGCAGTAAATATAATTTTGGTGAACTTTCAATGAACGTAATGATAGATATAGTCTTTGAACACAAATTAAACATTTGAGCATCATGTAGGATAATGTTCGTAAAGAAGTCACGAGTTGAGTGAAAGGCATGGAATGCTGGAGACAGACAGATGTCTCGTCACCATCAGTACACTGTTAAAAATTTCCGTATATTTACGGAATGTTTTATGGAAATGTACAGTGCATATACGGAAAGACAATTCGTAATGACGAAAAACGGAGTTAAGTCCGTAAATACAAAATACGGAAAGTCTCTGTATTCCCTTTGGCTTCGAGTTACGGGGAAGAACAGTGCCGATTCTACACGAAGCTTTCTTCGCCACTGTAACAAGAAAATTATCGTTTCTGCAGCAGTCAAGGTTATCCAAGCAACTATGACCTATTCTTTCAAACATTAAAAAATAGCATCAAACGTCTGTAACATTTGGCAACACTAAAGTTAATACAAACCGAATTTTTGCTTTTGTCTTTCGAATATAAATATAAAAGTTATAACAACATTTTCAAGTGCGAGTTGTAGGTGCATGGCTCCCACGCGAGATATGAAAGAAACCAGTTTTTCTCCGTGGATTTGATTCAGTTTTTTCATCCACCCTGTAATCAGTTCATACTCGGTGCAGATTTCAACTGCACAGTTCACCCCCATGATCATCAGGGTGGCATTTATCATACTAACGCTGCCCTATCTACTTTAATCGCTCGCTTAGACTTGTGCGAGGTTGCATCTAAATTCCAAGTAATTCATTACACCTATGTGACTTCACAGAGTCGGTCTAGGATTGACCGATTCTACGTGAAAAATCAGCATTTACATAAGGTGCATCGATATGACGTTCTTCCGGTAGCTTTCAGCGATCACTCTGCAGTGATATTTACGTATGAAAATTTTGCGAATGTAACACGGTTTGGCAGAGGGACATGGCGTCTCAATACGTCTTTATTAGACAGCTCAGAAGTAAAAGAGGACTTCCTAGCTAATTGGGTACTTTGGCATAGCAAGAAATACCAGTTCCCCTCTGTGGCGATGTGGTGGGATGTGTGTGTAAAACCGAACGTCATGAGGCTTTTTTAAACGTTATGCGTACCGACTGGCAGAAGAACGTATGAGAACACGTGCATTCTACTAACCTATACTACACGAACATCACCTGCAGGCAAACAATAGTGCACACCTAACTCCCCGTATTAGAGACACGAAACAGAAGCTTATGCATTTATTGAGTGAACAGTTTAGAAATCGTCATATTATGATAAATGATAAAAGTCTATTCGCAGAAGAGAAAGTTAACATGTTTAGTATCATTAAGGAACAACAGCAAATACGACGCGGGGTTATCAACCAGCTTTCTGACAGTCATGGCGCTATTGTTCGTGACCGGCCAGAAATAGTGCAAACGCTTTGCAGTTACTTTGCAAATTTATACTCGAAACAAGACACAGACGATGCTCTGCTTCCATCGGTTTTGTAGGGTTGTGAAAACAGAGTTAGCTGTGACAGCAAGACGGGCAGGGAGGCATCATGTTTAGATGCGGAAGTTAATACAATAATACAGCAATTGCCATTAAATAATCTCCTGGTATTGACGGTATTCCATACTAATTTTACAAAACTTATTGGGATATTATTGGTGCCGACTTCTGTGAAGTTGTTCGCGATGTGCTTGAAAGAGGGGAGTTATGCAAGTCTCATAAAGAAGGGATAATTGTCCTTATACCCAAAATATCCCGTCCACTTAAACCCGCGGATTATAGGCCAATTACACTTTTATGTGCCGATTATAAAATAATTGCTCGGTTTTGTGCGACCCAATTAACCAAGGGATTGTCAGATATTATCGGTCCCGGCCAGACATGTGCTGTTCCAGGAAGTTCCATTTTAAAAGGCGTACTTGCCCTAAAGGCCACTCAATTATTTTCGTCAATACAACACAGTAAAATGGCCATATTGAGTATTGATATGGATAAGGCATTCGATAGAGTTGATCATAAATTTTTACTTCATATTATGCATCATTTCGATTTTCCAGCCAATGCAGTACAGTGGGTGCGGTTGGTGTGTACCGGAATTTGGTCACGGCTGTTGGTTAACGGATTCCTTACCCCACCTATTATGATCGAGAGTTCAGTTCGACAAGGATGCCCGCTATCCATGAATTTATTTACTATCGCCATTGAACCTCTGTGCAGAATGCTCAGTGCCCGCTTGCAAGGGTTCCCTGTAGCGAACCTGTCCTTTAAATTAAATGCCTGTGCTGATGAAATCACATGTGTCGTTCGTTCAGAGCGGGAAATTAAAGAGACGGCAGAATTCCTGGACCTTTTTCGCAGTGTCACTAATCTGCAAGCGAATGCTAACAAAACTGCCGTACTGGAGCTCAGCGTGACCAGCGAGCCATTTGACGACATTTTTCCCTTTCGGAGGGCCGAAACCGTGAATATATCGGGCATAAACTTCCGCGCAGTCGCCACTCTTATGTTGCATTATAATTGGAACATGACAATAAATAAACTCCGTGCTCGTCAAATAGAAATGAATTATCGTCGTACAAATATTATACAGAGAGTTACTTTTATAAATGTATTCTTACTTCCTAAGCTGTGGTATGTGTCACATATATTCCCACTACCACGTCAACAAAGTGCACAAATACTACAGATTGTTGGCCGCATGTTGTGGGAATCTTATCTATGTAACTTGTCTAGGCCGCAACTTTATCTTTCCTTGCAAGACGGAGGCCTTAGTCTTATTAATCACGTTTTGAAGTGTGAGGCCTTATATCAGTCTTCAGCAATTGCAATAATTTTGCGCCCAGAGGACATTTACGCAGCATTACAGAAAATGATGTGGTCTGGAGTTAGACGCATGCCACTTCAATATCGTCAGGCAAAGGAAGCACTCGCAACTCTAGCAGAACACTTGCCGGAAGGGACAGTCGCATCAGCGAGATATTTGTACGTTCGGGCTTCCAAAATGTCGGCAGTCATACCATCTGTTGCGAATCGCACCCCAACCATCCACTGAAGGCGTCCATGGAAAATACTTGCCGATCCTAACCTTTCCTCGGATCTTCGAGCTGCAGCATTCGGCTTCTACAATAATATCTTGGCAACTCAGCAGCGTAAATACAGCATTCATCTAACAGCTGACCCTGCATGCTCGCTGTGTGGCAACACCGATACGGCCCTTCATAGGGTAATTTCCTGTGTTTATGCAGCTCCCGTCTGGCAGTGGTGTCGCTTACGAGTACGAAAAATAATTCGCTATGAACGTGGAGATGTCAGCGACACGCAAATGCTTCACAGCGATTTCTTCACCTTCCCCTCAGTTCGACGAAGATCTGCGGCCTGGTTTATACTTCGTGCGATCGGTTTTTTGGTGGACCGTTCGACACCGGTGACAGTTCAAGACTTTGTCCAGCTTCTTCGTCAAGATAGGTGGAACATGGTGCGGCGTGGCACATGGCGTCAGTGGTACAGCAATTTTTTATTTTCGTTCTGACGTTTACGCCTACAGGAAGTGTGTGTATATTACCGAGGTTGGGTGTACGCCGTGCATTGCCAAACCCTCGGTCCTTACAAGTGTACACCTTAATGTTCCAGTAGTAATCGTTGATAGGTGGTAGTGTTATAGGTCAGTGTCCCGTGTCGAGGTGTACGCCGTGCGCTGCCCCTCACGTTAAATAATTTTTTGTGTGTATATCTATATTTTTGTATGTGTGTATTTGTATATATGTATATATATATAAAGTGATTTGCATACAATAGTGAAATTTAACACAAAAAAAGTGGTTAACGCGTGCGCCTTGCGTGCTCAAGGTCCTCGGTTGTGCCATGTAGTGTATTGTGAGCTACCTGCAAATCTGGGGTAGTTTTCAACACCATAGGATACCAAAACAATAATACTCAATTATTGTTAGAAAACACTGAAGTTTGGTTCTTCGACTTTGTCAGTACAACCAGTTCACCAAATGTTCATATCGTTTTGTGTCCCCGTGTAAGAATTGTGTAGATATTTTATTGCGTATTTTGTTATTGTTTATATTGTGTGTTTGAATATGTACTGTATAATAGGTTAAGGGTAAACACCTCGGTATATTGTTTGTGACAATAAATTTATTCATTAAAAAAATGAATGAGTCGTGGACTGGTAATTTTTTGACTCGGGTTCAAACCTCGCTTAAGTGCAACATATTCTAACTTTTTTAATGCCATTTTTTATACATGGTAGAACACCCGCATAACGAAAATTAAAGACATTTTCACTATCTCTTTTTATATTAAACGGAAAATACAGAAAACTAACTTGGAAATTATCGGAGAGGTTCCGTGAAATTTACGGAAAGTCCGTTTCTGAAAATCAATGTGACCGTAATTGTACGGAGAGTTTACGTACACTTCTGGATAAATTTTTACCAGCACTTTTCCGTAAAATGAAGGAAAAAATGTTTAACAGAGTGGTACACAATAGTAGTCGTTATCAGAAACAAGCTACCAGCGCTCCCAGCAGCCAATGTTGGAAGAAAACAACAGGACACCTTGCGGTCAATGTATGAAACAGAGAAGACGAGCAGTGCTTAAGTTGGGGAGAGGGAGTATCCATCAGACTTAAAAGTCTATAAAACAATATTAGTTAAAACTGTTATTAAAATTAATTTTTAATTTCTTCCCCTCTTACTTAAAGATATGTGTCAGTTTTTCAGGATTAAATTAATCCAAGATATTGGTTATCCATTGTGACGTCCAAAGGTAATTATCAAGACCACATAGATTCTCCATGACCTGTGTCAGAGATTGTTGAGCCGCACTTCACCACAGAAGGGACTACTCTGTGGACATTGTCGATCCCCTATTTTCTCAGATCACAGTCGCGTTTCCAACACCAAAAATGAAGTAGATATTAATTTATGGCTAGAAACTGTAAACATAGGAAGAATCCAAATACCTTTGCTCAAATTACCATTGTTAGGTGCGTCAGAAAAATAGTTTTACTTGTCATATATAACAATTATACAAATACAATTGAACCGCGTTCTGCATAAAGGAACCAACCCACAATACAATGTAACTGAGAAAATTGGAGTTAAGGATAAACTTCAATAATCAATCCTCAAGTTGAAGTTGACTGCCACTATACTCAACCATCACTCTTACTTGATAACGAAATATTTACACCCAATTTTCAGAAAACAGTATGTAGTATTTCTCATTATGTAATAATAACTAATAATATATCGCGAGTTGGTTCCTTTCTGCAGAACGGAATATGTGTATGTAATTTATTATATTATATGATCCAAGTAACATTGTAATGTAATAATCAATGAAATAACGCAATATGTAAACAATTTTTTTACCAAAAGTAAGAAACTGTTAAAATATGTTGTATGCAGTTACACATAAAACTACTAATTATGCCTCATATGAGCCAAACTCCCAACATTTGTTATAACGTTCTTTTCTGGCTTCTGTTGGCAGTCTCTCATTGCACGTTTGGGAGCAACTGCATTGGTAATCTTGACAGATTTCGCAACTTACACACTTTTGTCATTTTAATGTTCTTCGTTTCTATTTCGTTTTTTTTCTCTTTATTTTCTTCTTTTGAAGTTTCATATTTTCTCTTACGACCTCGTCTTGGCCGTGGAGTACATAACTTTCGTATATAATTAGGACAAATACCATAATACTTTTCTTGTTTTTTTCGGTATAAAAAGCTCAACCATTTTTCTGCCTTTACTTAACTTTTCCATTATTTAGATTTACAATCACTTAAAAACACATTTAGCATGACTAAACTGCCTAAACAATCTGTATTACAGTGTACCTTCCTAAGAACATATAACTTATGTATGTGTCAACAAAATAATGTAGTGCAATTCAATGTTCTTCTGAAAAGAACCAAACCACATGGTTCCTTTCTGCAGAATGTAATTCTGCCAAAGAGCATTCAATGTTATTTTTAACAAAGCACAGATGACAGAACAGTACGGTTTTAGGTAGGGTCTTTTCATCAGAATGTAGAATAACGTGTAACGATTCAGTTTACATGTTAGGCTCATTTTATACAATTTGGTGGGTTGGTTCCTTTCTGCAAAAACCGTCCAATTGTGTGACATCACGCGATATTAGCACAGTTGCTGCCCTATTCCACTTTATGCCTTGTGCCGTGTTTAACGAGATCGGTAATTTTAAATTGGTTTGTGAGAAGGGCGTACGAAGTACAAAAGAATTACGAAAAATTGAGGCGTCGCTAGTCTTCAATGCCTAACTGTAATTTTTTTTTTTATTAATTAACACCTAAAATAATGTATGCATTTTCCTACTGGATAAACATCAGGGGGAACTTAATAAAAGCACACTCTTCTAGACAACGTTAATCTTGGCAACGTTGGGTTCCCTATATTCGTTAATGTTCGCATTATTTCGTAAACGTTCAGTTTACAAATTAGTCAGCACTCAGATTCTTCGCTTTTCATCGTGTTGATGTGCTTCGACGAATGTTTTTATGTTAACAATAAAAGTGTGACATATTTACTATCTGTGTATCTTAAAATAAGAGCTCGACGCAGTACGTGTAAGTTTCTCTATAACTTGTCGCCAGAGCAGTATACCTTTACTACTGTCACGGGAAATAAATTCACGTATACTATACACTCAAAGCGAGTGAAGAAGAGAAAATACCAAGAGAGACGGGCAATTGCAGTCGTTTTGAAATAGTTATACTCTCGTTCTAAAATACATCTTCGTTGTTTACGAGGTACATAAAATATGCGTTTAAGTATTCCGAAAATAACAAAAATATGTAGCGTTACACCCTCATATAGGCTGTTCAAGGTAAAGTGAGCACTGTTGAGGCCCTAGTTCCTTTTCCTTTCAGCCATTTTTATGTTATGATCACCTTTTTTTTTTTTAAATAAATATTCCCGTGTAAATAATAAACACAATGTGTACTCCAACGCACTCGGAAGTTAACGTCTAAGGCTAAATAAAATATATTTGTAGACTATTATTCCAAATGAGAGTGCTTTCAAAATTGCTCACTTTATCCTTAAATAGCCTATATTCATACAAACACATGTTATATTCAAAACACAGAGTATTGTAGACCATAAATGTCATAATTTTTTCTGTGACCATTACCATTCGGCAATTTATAATTAACGCACATATTACATTTAGTCTTTTTTTCGCCACCAGACAAGTATTTAACTTATTTCGTATTCCCATCTGTTTATTTTCGTATGTTCATTTGGATTTTATTATAATCTACGTAGTTTAGCACTCCATCAAATCACTCCCTTAATTCATTGTTATAGTAATCAGTTTCGCTTCATAAATTATTTATTTAAAACAAAAAACTATCGCTTAAATTTGTTTACCTTTTATTTTAATTTGAAATAAATGACGGCACGATGAAAGAAATAAATACGCAACCTTCGTTAACAGGTAAACTGTGGAGTTGTGGATGCAGCCAGGAATATAAATTATCCTTGCTTTAACGATATTTCACCCATTATATTATTTATCGCTCATAATAGCTCCTTAAAATTCAGATAATCTTCCATACCAGAGCGCGAGCAAGACTTCATTAAAACATCTACGTCTGCATAGACAGAATTTCGTGCATAATTTATCTACGAGATATCAGTTTTATTTATTTTGCTCCCTTTTCGAAATCTAATGCTTTGAATGCCAAGAAATCTCAGTTTAATTTTCGATTATTTTGCCCTTTTTATCCATACATAAATACTAATGAGTTGGTAATAATTCCGCTTCCCCGTTCTTTCTTCATCCTCACGCCCTTCGAACGTTTATTGCTCTTCTTCACAGGCGCCATTCAAAACTACGCCGCGAACTTGTGAGAACGCAGGTTTCGGTCGGAGACTTCAGCTAATTAAAGTCTCCACGTGGCTCGAGATTTTCCCCGCGTTTTCTTTTTTTTTTTTTTTAGTTTTGAAAAGTTAACACCCTAAGAATATTTGCATTTTAAAGCAGGGCGTGATCTTATTTCAAATGCGTCGAGCTGAAAGGAAAAGTAATGGCATATACCGAAGAAGTCGAAACTTTCACGTGCAAGTACAACCGTACAGTTCGCTATTATCTTAAAGAAAAGTTCATAAAAATTACCAGCGAAAAATTTACCGTGCTTTTAATACAGTCATCTGGTTAACTTCGCTCCAGAGGCCACTTTGTGCCGCACGTTTTCATTTAAAATTAAAGCACTACAACCCTCCATCCCCCACCTTGATGAATTCTTAAATGTTAACCATCGTGTTTATGAAGAATACAGTTATGTGCAGAAAATCATCGAGCGTTCATTTCACACTTAGGCAGGAGGTGCAAAGTTGTCCTGGCTGGTAAAGGCCGTTCATGGTAACTTGAGCTCTTTTGAAGTAAGCATTTGAAAAATGTCGCTGCCCATACATGCATATATTTTAACTGGCACACTGACTGTCACGCGGCCAGTAAAGTTGGCAACGACGGAGAGAAAGTAGCCCCGTGTGTTAAAGTTAAATTACAAATGTTGAGTAAACATTTGTGAATATAGAAATTTATATATATATGTGTGTGTGTGTGTGTGTGTGTGTGTGTGTGTGTGTGTGTGTGTGTGTGTGTGTAAGCCCAAAAACGTTAGTAAAATATCTACTTTTTAAAAAAAATAGTACAGTTTCCCTTGACCGACTCACAAATAACGTGATGAGGCTCATGGTAACGTTAATTGTACGTACATATTGTTATGGCAAACGATGTGTTGCTGGGTGCCAACTTCGATACGAGCGGCAGGGTGCCACTCAATAACCACCGAGAGGAGGGGAATTAGGGGCGCTGCCAGACTATATGAACAAGGTCGCCAAGGTGACGGCCATGTTTATCCTTCACTACACTCCGGGTCACTGACGGCGCAGGGTGCTGCCGCCGCCGAACAACTTCCGAGCTCCATGTGACGAGAGAAGGCAACGCGGAGGAGAAGATCCGCCGCGAGGGGGTACCGAGAGGCCTTCTCCGCGGTGCGGGCCTGTACGTCCTGCCAATGTAA
Source organism: Dryococelus australis (assembly GCA_029891345.1). Classification (NCBI taxonomy): domain Eukaryota; kingdom Metazoa; phylum Arthropoda; class Insecta; order Phasmatodea; family Phasmatidae; genus Dryococelus; species Dryococelus australis. The sequence continues at coordinate 91,178,399 of CM057001.1, read as the reverse complement.
TAATCCATTGGTGAGTCCGACTGGGATGGCCGTGCATATCGAAGTGATTGTTAGATTCCTTCAGTAGCAGCTTTATTTGAGGAGCATTTACTATTGAGGGTTGGTAACGATCTATTGTAACAGAGTCCCAAAAATAAATAACATGTTATAATTTTATACAATCTAGGGAAAGTTATTTATATAAAGAGTATTCCTATTGTAATTAAGTTATACTTAAATATGTTGTCATCCAGGACCGTAAGTCCAGTTGAGAAGAGCTCCTAAGTAAATTATAACTACGTCCCTAGTCTATTCTCTCTAACTATTGTATTAGGAAAGGGGTAATAGAACAATATGGTGTAAGAATACACAATGTTGATACACGCAGGGCTTTCAAAAGTGCTCATTTTGCCGTGAACAGCCCCCATAGAAACCTACGACTGTAACAAAGGTTCCAGGTCCAATCTAAGTCTGGGGTCAAACGGGTTAAATTTTCTCCACAAAAATTTTTCCTATGAGTCAACTGAATTATACAGACGCTCGATGGCAGTGTATTTACTCGCACACTGGCGCTATCCATATCAAGCATGGCTGCAGCGCTCCTCTCGGTTACTCTTGACGAATATTACATGTGGCTGGCAGTTGTTTTCATTCACCCGACGTTTACTTGGGGAAGAACTGCCGGCACGCAAAAAAAAAAAAAATTGGCTGCTGGCGACTTAATTGTAACAAATGGGGTATGAGTATCCGTATTTATGCGAATTCGGCTGCCATATTGCCGGTCAGTATTACTCCGTATGCTAATGCGCAGGGTATTACCATTTCATTTCACTACTAGTACAGTATTCAGGAACTTGAAATGCAATTGAATGGAGTTGTGATACAAAAATGGACATTTAGTGAGATTACTGTTCACACAACGTCACAGCACAACATTCTTAAGCTGGAGTCACAACACCCCGACGAACCCGACACGACAATCCCGACACGACGAAATCTGAGTAGCAGCTAATGAAAAGCAAGGCCAGTGGGACATCAGCCCGACAAAATCGCAGCCCCGACATCCCGACAAAAGTAGATTATACTTTCCGCCGATGTCGGACTCGTCGGGGCGTGCAAAAATGTAAATACATTAGAAATCAAAATGTCAAGCTTAGTTCCCCACTGTAGTAGATAATAAACTAAATTGCCGCCAAAATAATGTTCCGGTTCGTTATAAAATACTTTTTGTATCTCGTGTAAATTCAAATATTGTCAAAAACAAACATCATTTTCTTTATCGCGAGTATCAATAAGTTAATATTTAATATTAAAAGGATAGCTTGCCGTTTTAGAATTTTCTAACAACCAATTAACACACTTGTCGGGCATATTTCGTCGTGGTATTGTGAACACTGAATAATATATAATACGGAAATCCGTTTACCTCTGACGTCATGATGGTCTGTCGTGTCGTGTTTGTCGGGCTATTGTGACTCAAGCTTTACTGTCTGTTTCTCAGTCGGCGCATAAGCCACGAATATGGCGGAGAGTATTTCAATTGTCAGTTGTTGCATACGCCGATATATAAAAGATCGCATGACCATTTCGAATGTGAATGACTATTTTCTCTGCGGCGGTTCGTTCCCGTTTCGTACCTGTGCTTGGCGCGGGTGCATTTGTTCCGGTTACCGTCAGAACTGCGCAGAACCATACAAGAAATAACTTTTTAAACAATGCCAGTACTGTGTTATGTGAATCAAATGCACGAAATTTCGTAGACGTATTTTTCTGGTAAATGGTATAATAGGGCGTATACAAAATATTTCACCTACAAATTCACTCCCATTGCAAGAATATTTCAAGCAACTGACTGTTCTAATGTATGGATTTAAGTCGTCTAACGTTTCTAACATAGATATTTAGTTCTGTAATATGTGATTATGAATTGCGTATTTCAGCTGTACGATAGTTCTAGTATCAGCGAATCCTATATATGGCAGTTCTATCGCATGTGTTTCTTTGGTGTGACTGTTCGGTAACTGTGTTTCGCACAAATGTTTGTTCTGAGTTGTATGATTCTGTTGAGTGGATGTTCTAACGCAAGACATTTCTAAATGATGTGGCATTGTTTATCCTCTTATGTGGCTGTTCAAGATTGTGTGTTAAGATATGTGTGCCTACGTTCTCTTCACGTTTGGATGCGGTGGCTGCAAGTTACCAACTGTATTACCGATTTATGGTTCAGCACCGTGTAAACGTTACTGACTTTCAAGTTGGCAGCAGAGACAAAAATTGTCATTGACAAAGTTAGGGGGCTTTCATGCCACTTAGTGTGCCTACATCTAAGGTAGGTACTTGTCAGCCCACGGGGGCTGTATTATCGTGAACTGAATAGGTTATTGCGTTACAAGACGACCTTTATTTGTATATCTAGACATAATTTTATTAAATGTTCAGGGCTGTAACACGACATGCAATATAATATACCCCTATTTTGTGTTTGAGTGAGTATGTTATTTTACCATTATCTTTTCAGAAGTTGATTATCTTCGTCTACTAATACATTGTGCGTATTTATTTTCTCTCATATCCAATTGTTTCCTATGATTTAAACTAAATTAATGTTATTTTCCAATTTACTTAGGCGAATAACATATTTAATAATCACTCTAAGCAATAAATCGTACTTAATTTTTACCTGATGTACTCAAACTTTATGACACACGAGAACACGTTGCATAAAGGTTAGGTTGTGAAGGTAAAATTTTCTAATAATAATTAGGAAAGAAAACATGGCATATTTAAGAAAAACACATGAAAACGGACATTGCAACATTGCATTTAAATGACTGCCGGGGAGTGGGGAGAAATTTAATGCTAATACACATATTTTTGTGTGTTTTAATATAGTTATTAATTTTACTTCTTTTAGGTACTAATTTATGAACGGACTCATTGTATCAGCAGTCGCGGATTTTAGACAAATGACAATTTAAAATTTGTTATATGTAAAATAAAATAAGCAAATTTCAGTAGCCAGCCAGGTAGTATACTTTTTATTACATTTTTAATACCATGTAATTTGCTATCAATATCTTGTGACTGTTCGACTACTGTTCGCGTATTTAAAAATGCAGTTACGGAAAAGTACTAATTCTAAATTCTTTCAAACATTGTATAATTATCAGTGAACCAGTTAATTACACGTTTGAGCAGCAGCTGCGCCAAGTTCACAAACCTGCCAGAGTAGAAATTCGCTGAATAAGCTACACTTGAGTGATTCTTCGAGTGCTGGGGTAGTGATAAATGAAGAAAGTTCTCGGTATAGTTGAGGAAGCAGTCCGGGTTGAACTTGTCAGAAGTATCTGCTTCGCCCTTCCTTGCCGGCAAAACAGCTACGTTCACCCAGAATTTTTTAAATTATGTTTTACTGATCAAAATAGTACAGCGTATTACTTTGTTCAGTTTCTGAAGTTGGCACTGCTAGACTTAAGTTGCACTGATCATTTTTGTGACCATCCGCAAGAAATCGTCTCTTATTTTTCTCAAGCAGTTACTACACTCTAAACCCGAATCAGTGACATCAATCAGTGAAATAACATTCACCGAAAGCAGTTGACAAGCTACTGCCGATTGGCAAATCAAATAAATGAACTGGGAACAGGTGACTTACGGCAGTGTAATTCGCGACATCCAATGAGAATCACCAATAAATCAGTGAAATTCAGCCGTCACATTAATTAGTTGTCATGCACTGATTATCAATCACTCACTTTTCGCTATTTTCACTGATTTGACTTAATTCTCAATGTTTCAGATTTAGAGCGTAGATAAAAGAATAAAGAATGTTAAGCCGTAACAATTTGCTAAAGCTTGAGGGGAGATATAATTTATACTGTGTCGTGCAAAAAATTTTAGTCAACCTTTTCGAAAGGGAACTTACAGCAAGACAATTGATGAATCCAATATTTGGGGGTGATCAAGATTCTAAATTTCTGCTTTCAAATTTTAGCATATTACTTTCCTTTACGCTGTAATGTGGAAAACCTACGAAAATGTAGAAAAATCACGCTTCGGAAGTGAATTACACGAGCTATAGGAATTCGGAAATTGATATCGTTTCTCGTGCAAATCCCAGAACTGAAGAAAACTGAATTGTTATGATACAGATCAAATTAATTGCTCGTATTATTTGAATGCCACGAGAAATATTTCTCAGAAATTTGTTATATGTGGTCCACCCGTGTTTCGATGGTAACCTTTTTAGGATACAATTTAGGGTCAAAATAGATGAAAGTTAAACCCTCGCCGTAGCTGAACCAAGTGCTGGATTCCAAACTTAATTCTGAACATGACTTTCTGACCAAACCCACTAGAACATACAACATGGATGAAAGTGGCATAAACACTGTCCCTAACAGGCTGCCGAAACTAGTATAAGGCAAAGGGCAAAGGAATGTGAGTAAAATTGTGTCAGGTGAACATGGCCAAACAGTCACAGTTGTCGGTTGGATGTCAGCAGCTGGGCATTTTGTACCTCCTGCGATAATTTCCCCCCGCAAGAGAATGAAACCCGAGCTAAATGATGGAGCTCCACCTTCATCTTTGTTTCTCTTGTCTGACTCAGGTTTTATCAAATGCAGAACTCTTTCTGACCTGGTTCCAACATTTCGCATCACACACCAAACCCTCTGCAGATGATCTTGCCTTGCTAATCCTCGACAATCACTTTTCACACATTTCGATACCAGCCATAAAATTTTGTCGTTCGTCTCCTTTCTCTACCACCTCATAGCTCACACAGACTTCAGCCGCTGGATAAAACCTTCTTTGGACCCCTAAAAGCTTATTATGCAAATGAATGTAGTAAATAGATGTCAGTACATCCTGGTAGATGCATAACGTAATTTCAGATTGCTAATTTGTTTCGATTAGCTTGTGAAAAGGCAGCTACTATTGGAAATGCAGCAAAAGGTTTTCAGGCATGTGGTGTACTTCCAATGAATCCCGATATTTTCTCAGAATTTGACTTTCTTCCATCTGAAATGACTGACAGGCTTCTCCCAAATGTTGACAAACAATCTTGTCCTGGTGGCGAAAGTAGGTCTAATAATAGGCCAACTGGGCGTAATGAAAGTGGCCTCGAAAATGTTTTTAAAGAGTTTGCTTCAGGTAGTTCTACTGACATCTCCTCCACTACTTGTCTTCAGAATGTGTCCACTCCTGTACAGCGTTCTGTTTCGCCAAAAATAATCAGGCCCTTCCCAAAAGTCAGTCATCCGCAAACGAGGCGCAGGAAATCAAAACGATCAGAAATACTCGCATCATGACCATATGTTAAAATGATATCATCCCAAGTTGAAACGAAGAATATGCCTAACCCAAATAAAAGGACAGTAAGAATCACAAAATCAGTAAGCTTGACGACCAAAGGTGCTGGCACAAAACGCAAATTGTCTTTAGATGGCAAGAAAGGCATTGCATGCTCTAGTAAGTGGACTACTTCTGCGGTGGATGTGGTGCAATGTACGTAGAGCCTCCATCTGTGGACTGTATAATGTGCAGTGAATATAAATCACGGTGGGAAGAACCTTGCACTGATTATTCTGGAAATGGCTCTTTCAAATGTAGTAGATGTAAATAGAGCTCTTACCACATGGTAATAGGATTCTTGCCCCGCATGTGGGGCAAGTTTCCTAATATGCCGTCATATGATCTTTTTGTATTATAAAGGTTTAGAAATGAGTTATGTGGTTAGTTGTATATAATCATGCACAAATAATTGTCATAGCATATCCATGTGGTTTAATGCAAAATAAATAATTGCACCAGGCGTAATCGACCACTCTTTCTTAGGTGCAGACTCTTGCCCCTCATTACCCTACTATTTCAAACATGATAGAGTAGTATTAGGCGTCTTTAACGTTTAGCAACACTTAAAATAAACTAGAAAATGTTGTTTATGTAACAGTTTGGAAATACTATAAATAGCAACGTTATACCACGGGCATCGCGTAAGAGTTGTGGGTGAGTGGTTAGAATCGTGAGTTGGTAATCTTATGACTCGGATTCATATCTTGCTCAATTAATATCATATTTTAACATTTTAAAATATATTTCATACGCAGTAGAGCACCCACATAACGAAAATTTAAGACTTTTTCATTAATTCTTTGAACGTGAAGCACTGAAAACTAACGAGGAAATTAACGGAGAGATTGCGTGAATTCGCGGAAAGTCTGATTTTGAAAATCGACGTGGCCGTAATTTTATGGAGACTTTACGGACACCTCTAGACACGTTTTTACCAACACTTTTCTGTCAAATGAAGGAGATTTTTTTTAACAGTGCGGGGGCTTAAATCACAGTGTTGCGATGGCCCGTCTCCGTGCTTCCTTATACAGCCTGTTCACGGTAAACTGAGCACTTCTGAAAGCCCTGATTAGTATCTGCTTGTATGCACTTAGTGTATTCTTCCATCTTATGTAAAATTATAATTGCCATGAGCCTACTCAATTTATTCATGCGTCGATCAAGTGAAAATTGGCAATTATTAAAGAAGTAAATATTTTGCAAATTTTATGATTCTTAAAATTATATCATTTAAAAATAAACAGAAAGAAAAATAAATAATTTCGGTATTCATAAACGTTTAACCCAATACTTTCAATTCATTGTCAAGTCGTAGAACTACTTTCCCTTCATCGTTGCCAACTTTACTGGGCGTAGCCAGGCTGCGTGCCCGTTAAAATATATGCGCGTAGGGGCAGTGACATTTCTATAAAGTTGATTTCAAAAATGCTCACTTTATCGTGAACAGCCTTTAACCAGGTGTGACCCAGAGGAGTTTAGAAGTTTTCACTAAGGATTTCCCTTAATGAGGATCGAGGCCCCGGCCGTAGCGAGTAGATGCACTGCTCGATCGCCGATATTCGCGCCGCCAAGTTGTCTCGGCTACAACTCCGCTGGAAATACAGTCATCTCACGAAGAGCTGCGAAGCAATTAACGACCTCGGATCCGATCGGGCTGCTGGGGCGGACCCTGGCTGGTAGGAGACGACGACGAAGGAAGAGAGTCCTCGTAGATCTCCCGGCAGGAGCGTGGGTAGTGCCGGAGGGATCCGTTAATTTGAGACGTCGTCGTCAGCGGGTGGGAAGGAGGGGGGGGGGATCTCCGGGGACTAAGGAAAGACGCACAACGAGTATCTCACTCACCCTAATCTACCTCCATACCCAACACGCGAGAAAACACTGCAGGAGAGAGACGAGAGAGGCCAGTATGTTCTCGGGATCTGGCACCTCGGTTCGACCACCCCCCCCCCCCCCACCTTAAAACAATTTTTTTCTACTCTACCTTATATCCGAGTTTTAGGGGAAAGGAAGGCTGAAGGTAGGGCGGGATTTTATTGCGTGTCAGGGCTAACCCCGTATGCCAACAAGGGAAGGAAGTAATGCAAGGAGGCGTGCATCACGGCGGAGAGGGATCGGGTAGCCATGGCCAGCAATTGGGGTCATGACTACCTCCTTAAGTGGCCTATAGCTAAACTATAGCTACAAGAGCAAAGGAAAAACCGCCAAGAGAGACATAAAAACCCTTGTGACAGGAAATAAATTAAAATATTCATACATTAGACAGAAATGTGACAGGAGACAGAGTGTTTGGTAACATGTTCGTGTTAGTATGGGCGAAAATCTAGTAGAGAGAAGGTACCTTAAAACCCGTTTCTGCACTTCTCAGGTAGGTAAGTAGGAATGGGCTATTCACGGTAAAGTGAGCACTTTTTACGGCCTGGTTACTTTTTCCTTTCAGCCATTTTTTATTATTTAAACAACATTTTTTAATAAATATTACCATGTAAGTAATAAACACAATGTGTATATTCCACCGCACTTGGAAGTTAACGTTCAAGACTAAAGAAAAGCATACTTATTGACTATTATTCCCCGGGGGAACGACCCCGCCAGTAATCGAATCCCGGTCCGCCTAGGTGGGAGGCGGATAGTCTGGTCACTGAACCACCGCGGCCCCGACACCTTCCAACACTCGCATATTTCACTGGCAAGTTATTTCAGTATTGGCGGCTGTTGTTACGATACCGCTGATGACCACTGATCTGGTACTTGTTTCTGTGCGCTGTGCAAGACTAGACTCATTACTGAGAGCACTCGTTTCTCTGCAGTTAGCAGAGTTCGTGCGGTGTCAGTGAAACATTAATTTGGTGGGCGATTCAAATAATAGGTCCTCCGAACTATTTACAGATGTTCATATGGTAGCGTTACTTAAGGCTGTTCACGATAAAGTGAGCCCTTTTGAAATCAACCTTAGAAAAAAGTCACTGCCCCTGCCTACATGGACGCACTGAGTAACATACGCCCAGTAAGGTTGGTAACGATGGATGGAAAGTAGTTCCATATCTTAACGTCGAATAAAAAGTGTTAATTAACCATTTATGGTAACTTAAATTATTTCTTTCGCTTCCTGTTTTTTATTGCATTGAAGAGAAAAATAAGCAGATTTGTTAAACGTTTATTTTTCTAAAAATTTCACAGTTTCACTTGACCGACGCATGAATAAAGTGATGAGGCCCATCACAATGTTAATATCACATAAGGCGGAAGAATACACAACGCGTATACAAGTAGATCTTAAGCAGGGCTTTCAAAAGTGCTCATTTTATCTTGAATAGCCTATAAATACCGAATGGTCCTGGTTGGTATGCCGCATAACACCAATGCAAAAATTAACTCGAAACAGAGTTTATATTTTTTATAAATATTTATTTCATTTATTCAGACAAGTTTTAGTAAGTTCTTTTTATGTTTAAGTAGTCTTCTGAAACAAGACGAAAATAAATATAGTTTTATGATTAAATTATTATAACTTAATATATTTTCTTCAATAATTCTGAATCTATGAACTTAACACCGAACAAGATATATATATAGTAGGCTCTTCCCTTACTGCTGACGAACACTGCTGTACCGCCAGTGATTTCAATGCTCGCCAGCAGCAATGGAAGCCGGCAGAATTACGTACGTTTGAAAACCACGTGAAAACTGTGCTGAATGCCACCAATAGATGGCGTGTACGTGCATTGAACACTTGGTAACAGCGCGCGTAGACGCCAGTACGCTCTAGACCGTGCTTTGAAACGGGTGTCAGAGTAAGTTTGAGCAACGTTCATACGTGGAAATTGCAGTTCTACGTAGCAGAAACCCTCATCAGTGTCGAGGAAAGCGGGAAGAATCGTTCAGTGATAAAACTTTGCCATATCGAACAGTTGCGTTCTGATTGAGGCATTAATCAATCACACGAAGCCGATGGTCTCCAACTTCTTCCCCATATTTGGCAAAGATGCGTGGGAGACCCGTTTTAATATTGCGAAGGATGTTAGCTATTTGTATGTACGATCCTATACTTTACTTGTAATTTTTCATATAAAAACCATGCTTTTCATTTTTGTATTTTTTCCATCCCCCCCCCCCTCCCCTTTCATCAAACCCTTCACTTTTACACCCGGTACCATTTTTTTTGTTAACATTCATAAGCTTATTTCACTTCCCTTTAAACGAGTATAATGTTTTACATTTGCGGCACTTTTACCATAGGTTATGGCACGGTTACCGTTACTTATGGAATGAAAATCGTATTTGCAAAAGTATATTATAAAAATAATTTAAATATTGATGTAGCATTAAATTTTGTGTCCGACTCTTACTCAAATTCGCTCGATCCCCAATGTGTGTAGTTAGCCGCCTTCACTCCTCGATACGAGAGAACTCGAAGAATATTTGATATTACAGCTACAAACAAAGTGGTGCATCGACTTGAGGCACCACATACTAAATACCACCTAGTTTCATATATTCGTTCGAACCCCTCATAGACCCCCCTCCCTCCAATAGTCATCCTTCTGTAGTTTCCCAAGGTAGCCATATTGAATTCCTTTAATATTGCAGTGCAGACCATATCTTAGATAATGGAACTCCTTGTGTATGTAATAGATATTTGTATCTCGATGACCTTCAGCATGATCTTGCAAACACAAAAAGTTTAAAACGTAGAAAATTACCAAAAAATATTTGAAAATATTGCATAAATGCTAACCGGCTTGTCATAGATTCGTTTTGCTCTGTTATTTGAGTATGGCAGTAGCCAAACTGAATTCCGATGACGTTAGTGCACTATTCTTATTGCATATATGTTACCTCTTATGTCAATGATTTGTGACCTTGACCTCTGCTGGCTTTGAAGCCATGGGCGTGTGCCGCCTTGGTGGCCCATCGTATTCCACTTTCAGGAATCGGTAAAACTGCAAAATCCCATTTTCTGTCAAGGTATTGGTTAAGTATAAAGTACTTGTTAAGTACTAGTTACTGTGGTAACTTAATTCGTTAACTACTTTATTCATATAATTGTATCCGGTTTTACGGTTCTGTCTCATGTGCGTGTTTTAGTTTTGCTCAGAAAAGCAATTAATTATTTTGAATCTTATTTTGAATTATATGCAAAATACTTCATAATATTTATGTCATCAATTATATCATTGGATCAATAAGTGGATGGCGTATTAATTATCACCAATATTCTTTGTATTTTAAAGATTTTAATGTTTTGTTTGCTAATGCAATGTTTATATGAGGTTAAAAATCCAGTATGTCAAAGATTGACAAGTATGAGAAAAATGACTAATTACTCTTTGTCATTTAGTATTTCGTATAATATGGTGTATTTGAAAATTAATAACTAATTCTGTTGCCATTATAATTTTGTTTTATTTAAATGTAATTACTGTAAACAAAATTTTTAGATGTCGTGAAATGTAAATCGATCAAAGTTGGTACTGGTCTTCTCGAATCGATCTTACTCTGTGACGATTTCCGGTACGTCACTCCCTTCTTCTCCTTCAACATGCTATAACTGTGACATATTTATTTCTAGTGCAAATTGTTATTTACAATCCTGATGCAAAGTCTTCACTTTCACCGCTAAAGGCATATTTATAGTGTAACTAATTTCCCGTGTCGCATTTTTTATATTGCGGTTGTCGTGGCATTTGCTGGTTTAAGTCTCAATTATCGATTCAGCGGTTCCACCTGACTGGCCTAGATGACGACCTGAATTTTGTGGCTTCGTAGTTGAGGCGTGGTCGTACTTTGGAGAATTTTCCTCGCCGCCCATTCTCCATGACTTACGTTTCCTGTTATCGGGAACATCCCGACTGGAGATGTGTTTCTGATCTGCAACTCGTGCATCACCACGCCTATTTATTCTCGATTTATTTCGCATGAGCATGTTCTACTAACCTTCAGATATAAACTTTGGATGGACTTTTGAAAATTTATTTTGTCAGACGTACCAAAATAATAACAATTTTTTTTTGTGAAAACCAAAATGTAATGCTGTGTGTGTTCTTAATGCTCGGCCAAAATGGCCACTAACGACAAATGAAATCGTAATTTAGCAGATTATCACGGGATCCCGAAGTAGTAAAATGAAAACAATATAAAATAACAAAATTACAAAATACATATTTCCATTAATTGATTAATAAAAAAAGATATAATTATGTGAAATAGGAAATAATAAATGAAAATGCTAGAGATTACAATTCTGTTATAGCCTTTGTTATTGTGTTAGAAAAATATTTACGGTTACTTGTTTGCAAGTGGTAATTTAAGAACTTTTGAGTTAAATAAAATATAGATGTCACCCGAAGCTGTGTTGTGTTTTTTGTATACACGTTGGATATACCTAGCACCTCATATGCATAAAAAATATTTTTAAGTGAAAGTCTCTGCTGTTGTTTACCAAGTATCTTGTTAGGTTATAATTGGAGAATTGTAAGAAACTGAATTTTGGGATAGGCCTTTAGTTTTACTTACTAACATTTAATTATTCACAATCGCACCGCAACCTGGTCCTCGGGCGTTTCTTTTTTGTGGTGTTATTGAGGGGAGAATGCTTTTGGTAGGCTAATCCCTGCCATCTGTCTTACCCATAAATACCGTCCCAAAAGGCGTGGGACACTGGGTAGAGCTGGGAAGTACACCCAACTCCCAGTGAACAATTGAGGGGCCAGGAAGGGGAAAACAAAATTTTTGTTGGTACTAAACGAAGTGCAGAATTTTCTTTATTATCAGATTTACTATAGATGATGATATTATCTGTATTTTTGGCACCTTCCAGACAGCCTGTAACTGACACCAGGAACGCTTTCCAAACCGACATGTTTTAATTTGTCTACAAATATTCGTCCCGCATTTTTTCACTGAGTATTCTTCGCGATAATCAGGGAGGGAGGCATGATGCCGTTGTTTAAGTCTACGGCAACAAAGGCGTCTCACTTTGCCTTGGTCCCTGAAAAGCATCTGTCCCTTCCCTTTCTCCTGCCGCTCTCCAACTGAACATTCGTAACGCGTCTGTCTGACGAGTCCTTGCTTTTTTCACTTTCTAGTAACCAGAAAACGACGAAGATGGTGCGTTTCTAGCTTGTGTGAATACTAGGCTTACAACCAGTCAAGTGAAACCTTTTGCATGTGGTGCGTATAGGTACTTTCAGATAGCTGTAGGTTGGGCCACCTATTTTTCGCGAAAATATTTACGCAAAGGTTAAACTCCAATGTCCTGTGATATACGTGCAGTTTTCCTTTGGTTATTGACCACGTCTCTTTGTCAGGAGACAGTCCCTTACCTGTCTGGGACAATCAGAATTAGGCAACTCCAACACTGAGTGTCCATGAAACGCGGGCAGACACCCGTAATCTGCGACCTTTAAAAATCATCCAACAACGAAAGTGGATCTGAGTTCTAGTATTTTGGAGTGCAAGTAGTCCTGAAATATTTTCACGAAAAACAGGTGGCCCTAGCTATAGGTAGAGACCCGAGAAATTCACGATTCCAATGACATGCAGGCTAGACTTCACAGTCTTATATACTCTCATACAGATATCAATTGTTTATTGGTTGATTGTTGTGGTGGTAAAAGGCGGTGGTTGGGTGCACAATTTATTGCATGTTTGTTACTGGCTAATTTGTCTCCAGGAGGTATCAAACAACACGCGACCAATTACAAACGTAACATGTACATGTGTGTAAATTCCAACTTTAATAGAAATGAACCAGCGAAATTCTCGGGTGCCTAGCTATAGGCTATTCACGGTAAATTGAGCACTTTTTGAACCCCTCTCATTTAGAATATGAGTCAGTAAATGTATTTTATTGTAGCCTTAGACGTTAATCTTCGAGTCCGGTGAAATATATACACTCTGTTTACCATTTACATTGCAATAGTTATTTGAGAATGTGGTGAAGGGTTAAAAAAAAAATGGGCAACAGGAAAAAAAGTAAATAAACAGGGTCTCAAAAATGCTGACTTTACCGTGAACATCCTATATATAAAGATTAATATAAAAATTTATAATATTTTATTAAATTATTTTAGGAACAGAATTGGGCAGAATACCCTGCTCTCCCCTGAAGTTGAATCAGTTCGACAAACCTGGCTAACACCAGTGCTGCAATGAGCGACAAAATTCATGCAAACACAGCTATTATCTATTCGCGGTTACTTCACACTTTCTGGAACAAACCTTTAAAAAATCACCACCTGCATGATGTGCTTGATTGTTTTTTTTAAATATGTCATGTATCACAATCTTTTTTACTTGTGTTAACATAAAAGTACCTTACATATGGTTAAATTGGACTTTTACTTTAATTTTATCTATAAATTATAATAATTCATGTATAAATAATATGAATAAAAATGTAGAGAAAATAGTTTTGTTGCCAATGCCTAGTAAGAAATAGTTTCCGTGCAAAATTTTATTAAAGTTGTCACTTTGGTGTAATTTTCTAGACTTGGTTAAGCTTTGTTTGCGTGAGGCGGAGGAACATCCAGAAAGCGGAACTCCAGCGGGGCTTCAGAAAAGTTGGAAGTAACTGTGAATGGACTATACTCAGTAACAGCTCTGGGTGAGATTTTTTTTTACTTGAGTACGTCTTTAAAATCAGGCCGATACAAAGTATTATAGGCTGTTCACGGTAATATCAGCACTTTTGTAAGCTCTGCTTAAGATCTACTCGTATGCACGTTGTGTATTCTTCCGCCTTATGTAAAATTAACATTGGCATGGGCCTCACCACTTTTTTCATGCGTCGGTCAACTGAAACTGTGAAATTATTATAAAAGTAAATACTTTACAAATCTGCTCTCATTTTTACGCTTCGGAAAAAAAATGGAAAGCGAAAGAAATACTTTAATTTATGGCAAATGGTTAAGTAACACTTCTTATACGACTTAAAGATATTGCACTGCATTCCATCCATCGTTACCAACTTTACTGGGCGCATGTCACTCAGTGCGCTCGTTAAATTATTTGTAGGCAGGGGCAGTGACTTTTTTCTAAGGTTTATTTAAAAAATGCTCACTCTATTGTGAACAACCTTTACCAGGACGGAAACAGCGATGTAACGTTTTCAGTACGATGCGAACATGACCTTGAATTGGCAGCGCGCATGCGCGAGGTACGGGTGGGGCCCCGCGGCGATTGGCGGCCATTTTGTAAGTGTGCCAAATTCTCGGGCAGTGTATACATATCTCGTGACACCGATTAAAACACACGGCCATGTCTCCGACACAGTTACACCCCAATTTTCCCCACAAAGACCTGGTACACGTGATAATACTCCTCTACCCAATTCCACAATCACATTTTTACAGGGAACATAACCACGTAAACGGCAACTTTGACGGCAGCATCGATAAATCTATATAGTCCATGTGCGGGTTCTTCACATTTTTTTAATTGAACCTTTGAAAAATCTCCCCATGCATGGCGTGTTTAGTTTAGTTATTCCCCCCCCCCCCCCAAATGTGCCATGTTTGACAGGCATTTTATACTTGTGTTCATAAAAGTAACTTTTTTTTTTTTTTTTTGGATAAATTGAAATATTAATTATATTTGTCTATATATTTCACTGCTTCATTTATAAATAAGTAATATGAATAAAAACGGTGAGAAAATGTGTGTGTTGGTAACGCCTAGAAAGAAATAGTTCTTATGCAAAATATGATTACAACAGAGTGCGCTCGAATTCGGTGCGTTGGCCTTTGGTGTAATTTTCCAGACGTGATAAACCTTAGTTTGCACGAGGCGGAGCAAGATCCTAGAAGTAGAACTTTAGTATGGCTTCAGAATAGTGTGAAGTAACCTTGAATGGAGTATACTAGATTAACAAATAAAGTATGTTCTATTTTCATCGCAGCTTCTGAACACGCGCATGAGCAGTAAACCAAACAACACTGACAATACTGCTTCGTAAAGGGACTTTTGTCGTCTTGAATTTGCAAACATCAAACCAGACTGCTAGCCACAGTATACGTTCACGCCTCAAATTGAAACTGTTTGCCACTTTCTCTGATTAATAAATATCACAAACACATTTCTACCCATCTAACTCTTCGTTATTCTCAGGATAGCGTTTTAGGGTACACAGGTGAGATTTTTTACTTTACTGTAAATATACCCCGCTCTCTGATTTAATTATTACTATATCATTTCTTTAATAAATCAAATTATTCCTTTAATATATCGGAATATAATCAGGCTCTGTGGCGAATTTTGAAGAGGTCATATAAAGGAACTGTCCCAATGTTCGCTTGGAAACAAAAGGAAAGAAAATCCGGTTGTTGAAAATCTTCATCATTGCGGCTGGCCGGAACCGAATACATGGCCTCTAGAATGTGAGTTAGACTCGTTTCATTAGTTTTTAAAGACTCTCGGTCGAGAGTTTGAAGCACAGAGGAAAAAAAAAAAAAAAAAAAAAAAAACGGGCCAACCTCTGCAAAAAGTCTTCTTTCATGTAAGTGATCCTGGATTAGAATACTTGACGAGGTGTGTGTATGTGATTAGTTTTCAGTAATTAGAAATTATTCATATATATATACAAATAATTATATATAAAATATTGAAAAGAATTATATTATATTATATATATACACCTATTCCTACAAACATATTCAAATAAAATTTTGTTATGTAAGTACCTGCGTGTTTTCTTTCGAGGCGAATGAGTATGTGGGTTGCCTCAGAGTGCTCCCATATTACTTACATGTATATTGTATGAAAGAAAGTCTATTGTCGGCACAAACTAGTCTCTTTACCGTAAGGTAAGCTGTCGGAATACGCTCATTCTATCCATTTAGCCATCAGGCGAGATGTCGGTACTATATTTGTTAAATACCAACTCCATTTCGAAAATCACTAATTTTCAGCCAATTAAAAAAGTTATTTTTCTAATCATCAGTATACCTATATGCATGATACTGGACTTTGGCTAACCTTATAATTCATCAAATCGATGTTATTTATTAAAGAATTTCAAGTTCTCCAATTTTAAAAATGAATCGTTTTCATTAAATTTTACAAGTGAACGTACAGTACAATGGTACTTTATAAAATACTTTTTAACTCAATTTATTTTATTTCTGTGCCTTTTGAATATTGTGTGGGCGTCAACCAGCCAATGACCGAGTAGCCACGTGATTGCAGCTGGCCAATCGCATGCAAGCATTTAGATATCACATGCAAGAGTAGGTCTGTAGGTGTATTCTTTCCACCAACCTTTCTATCAATATTTATATCAATCTCGCAATCTTTCTCAATCTTTTCATCAATCTTTTGCAATTTTCCCCTCAATCAGCACTGCAACGAGCTCCACTATCGCCCCACATGCCCTACAATCAGGGGTCATTTAGTGGTAATTACAGATAATTTAGAGGTCATTAGTGGTTGTTTGCAGAGCAGGGGGTCATTTAGTGGTCATTTAGAGGTTATTTGTAGAGCAGGATGGGTCATTTGTGGAGCAAGAGGGGTCATTTTTGGCTCATTAGGGGTCATTTGTTGAGCAGTAGTGGTCATTTGAGAGTCATTTGTGGAGCAGAAGGAGCATGTAGTGGAAACTTTTTATGTTGCAATAGGTGACGAAACACTTGTCCACTTGCTTGTTGTCTAATAATGAAACGAGTTGGGTTTTCTCCGGGTGCTCTCAATCGTGAAGATTTTCTGATTTTTCTGTAAAAGTACAATTTTGCTATTAAAAAAAGTAGGTTTCTTTTTGTTTTATACAGTCGATTTTGAACAAGAGCTTAAAACTCTATGACATTAACCAAGGAACTGGTTAACACTTGAGTATTCTCAGGGTGTTCCCAATCACGAATATGTTATGATTTTTTCTGTAAAAGTACAATTTTGCTATAAAAAAAAGTATGTTTCTTTTTATTTTATACAGTAGATTTTGAACAAGATCTTAAGATCATATGACATTAACCAAGGAACTGGTTAATACTTGAGTTTTCTCAGGTTCACAATTGCAAAGGTTTTATAATCTTATTTCTGTAAAGTTATAACTTTGCTAAAAATTATGTTTCTTTTTGTTTTATAAGGTATATTTTGAAATAAACGTTAAGATCATATACCATCATCTTATGACATTAACCAAGGGAAAGGTTAACACTTGTCATTATAATAAAACATTTTCTGCAAACGTTGGTTCCTTATATGGGAGCATAGGTTCGAGATCCACACCTGATAAATAATTTTTAAGGCATATATTAAGATATGGGAGCTGTTGTCTCTTTCTATGACTGAGTTTGACTGATGCATAAACCACTTGTTCTGGTGTGAAAATAGCATATAATCATGTATTTTGTATGAATTTTTTCACATCTTCGATGGTTTTGATGGAAGTCAGATTGTTATGAGTGGAATCATGTAGTGATATCGTACGCTTTTTACTATGAATATGATAACAATGGTTGCAGACTTAACATCTGTAACACCTTCAGCAAGGGTTTCTGATGACTCTCTAGAAGCAATACAGTAACAATATTGTTAGTGTGGAAAATACTTTTACTTTAAGTTATCATGCATGTTGACATGAATGTGGTCATTGTTTGTTCATTTCAGCATTCCAGTCGTTTCACTGTGATACCTGTGATACTGTGTTTACTCGTAGTGATATCCTATATAGACACAAGAAGAAGTGTGAAAGTATTGTTTGTCGATCATCGGGAAGCGACTGCACGTATTGCAGTAAGACTTTTGCGATTATGTGTTGTGTTAGACAACATGAATATAATAACTGTCCGTTTGCCATTAGTTATTAAGACCTGTACATGTGTTAAGTGTAATGTTGTATATGCGAGTAGGGGAACCTTGAGTGTACACTGTAGGCAATGTTCTATAATGTAGAGTAAAGCATAAATACTTTTGTTGAAATGAGAATATGATACGTATAAAGATTGGTAAAGATTGGTGAAGATTGATGGAAAGATTGGTAAATATTGTTAAAAATTGTTAAGGATTGATGGAACAATTGGTAAAGATTGATGGAAAGATTGGTAAAGATTGGTAAGGATAGGTAAGGATTGATAAGGCTTGATGCAAAGATTGGTAAAGATTGTTAAATATTAGTAAGGGTTGATGGAAAGATTGTTAAAGGTTGGTAAGGAATGGTGAAGATTGACAAAGATTGATGGAAAGATTGTTAAAGATTTTAAAGATTGGTAAAAATTGACGGGAAGATTGTTAAAGATTGTTAAATATTGATGGAAATAATGTTAAAGATTGGTGTGTGCGTGTGTGTGTTAGTTAGTGGGTTTGTGATATGGTGAGATCTCTGTTTCTGTAAATGAACGTATGGCAATGGGATATGTAAAATAAAAGAAATTATTATATATAAGTATGAAAAATAAATGAGCTATTCTGTGTGCTGTGGATCGTAATAGATCTACATATGTTTTGTTGTATTGCGATTGTTTGTTAGATATGTTCTTTGAGGAATAAGGAACGATTTATGAGGAATAAGGAATGATTTTTAAGAATAAGGAACTATTTTTGAGAACTAATGAATAATTTTTGAGAAATAATGAATGATTTTTGAGGAATAATGAATGATTTTTGACGACTAAGGAACGATTTTTGAGGAATAAGAAATGAATTTTGAGGACTAAGAAATGAACTTTGAGGAATTAGGAACGAATTTTGATGATTAAGGAATGGATTTTGATGATTAAGGAATGATTTTTCAGATAATATGAATGATTTTTGTTGATTGAGTATTGAGGATTGAGGATTTATATGTAGAGTAGTAGTAATTTCATGTGTAGAATGTGTCATTTCTAAAAGGTATGACTTTTTGAAAAAATAAATTTTTAACAGTAAGCTTTAATTACATATACATGTTATGCAGTTTGTGATTGTGTAGCCTTCCTAGATAAAGCACTCGCCTGTATCTTTTGCGTGAGTTGAGTCTTCCAGAGATGTCGTTGCACTGATGGAGTATTGGGGTAAGTAGTTCTTTGTTGTCGATGAACGGTGATAGATTGGTGTAGAGAGATGAATGAGGTTGAATATAGAGTGAGATAGTTAAATGGAAAGGCATATTGTTTAGGTATCTGTTGTGTAGTGTGTTGTAAGATGGCATGTATGTAAGTTATGTATAATATCAAACATATATTAGTCGGATGTTAGCATTGGTTATGGTATTTAGAGTGAAATTACTCCTGTTAGATAATCAATACAAAAATACTGCTTATAAGTGTTCTTGACTTGCAATGAAGCAAGGAGTGCATTCTTGGTTTTCGCTTGTTGTGATTCATTGGTTGATGGGTGTTTGGTTTCAGATCAATACAAGCATAGTAGTTGCAGTTGGAAATTAATTATGGTAATATTCTGGTTGATTTACTTGATATACGATTAAAAGAATATATATACTTACCCTGCATGGTTCTGGAATCACTATGTATATACTACTTATATGTAAATATTCTCGCTAAAAAATGTATTTTTTGTGAATATACATATTTTACTCTTGATAATTGACAACATGGGTGCTCAAGTCTCCCAATGTAAGCCTAACCTATTATGACCGATACAATTTTTTAAAGTTTCTCAAAATGTTAAGCTGTATAGATAACAATTAAACATGGTGTTCTTTGGAAGATTGCGAGCATTTGTCAGCCCTTCAGAAACAGTCTTCCTAGAATAATTAGAAATATTAAAATGTCTTTGATTATAATTGAGTATGTTAGGTTCTGCATCGACTTGCATTATGTAAAGTTGATGTTTGTTGCGTAAAGAGTACTTAGCATTTGTGTTGTTTCACTACATTAAATTAACATTTTTTTAACTTAAAGATAGATACAAAGAACGATAATTTTAAAGGAATATTTAATATTTAAGATTAGTGGGTTTAAACAAATATCGCGCACAGTAATTCATATATGTGTATTTACCTCGTTGGGGACTTAAACAAGGAATATGTTAGTATAACTGTCCATGCCTGCGTTTAGCTTGAAGTTTTGTCTCAATCAGTATGTATGGTTGAATTTTATGCTTTTCGAAGTAGATAAATATACTTACATTTAAACAACATTTAATCTTCTTGTGCGACGAATAAAGGTTTATTTGTGTAAATACTTGCTACGCAGATAAGATCTAAGTATTCTAGAAGGATCGAATCAAGTGTTTAAAAGAGCAGATCTTAACAAACATCCTTTGATTGTGGAGTTTTTATGTAATAAACATTATTTGATTGCTATATGTAGTATGGGATATCATGGTTTAAGTGCGACAAGTGTTTTATTTGGATCTCAATTTGGTTTTAAATCATGTTATATAGTAAATTAGAAAATTCAATCTTGGTAAGGCTTTTTTCTTTTTGCATATCATTATACTTTAAGATGACAGATGGAAGACAGATGATGGATATTTGTTCATTTGTGTTGTATGATATGTTGATATAGTTGTCAAGTATTTAGTTTTGCTTGTAAAGTTTGATGTCTGGGGTTTTGCAGTTGCCTGGGTTAATTTGGTTCATTTGGAGCAATTATTGGGTGGAGCGGATTTGCCAATTGGAATGTTTTAGGTTTTGTATGTGTGTGTGAGTTTGTGTTATTCTGTGTACGTGTGGGTGGGTGTGCATGGGTGTGTGTGTTTTATCAGAGTAATTAATTGTAAGTATTCTGTGTGTGCTTGTTGGTACATGTTGAAGTCTCATACACAAATGTTTTTCCTGTTAGGGTTTGTTTACCTGACAGGAATAAAGCAGGAAGTGTTCTTGCTTGAAAATATCCTATGGATATCATGTTTATGGTAAGTCTTTAGTTTTGAGCTGTTGTTCCTTGGGCGCATACGTATCTCTCTCTACATATAATGTGCATACTTGATATGTTTGTATAGTGAATGCTGGCATATTGTAGGTCTAATACCTTCCACTTGTAATAATAATAATAACACAAATTCTGAAACAAATAAAAAGGTATATGCCAGTTGACGTTTGGCTGTTTTACTGAGAGAACAAATATTTCTTTGGTGAATATTTAGATGTTAATTATTCATGTGTAGATGTGCATACCTAGTAAATGTTCATTGCACATTCTTCAACAGATTACATCGAACATATAACACGTTAGTTGCGCAGTAGACACAGATAAGGTAATATTATAGATATCGAGCGTAAGTGAATGCTTATAATTGTATTTCCCAGAATTTTTTATAAATATTAAGCGAATCAGCTAGGAATTGATCTTGGTAATCCAAAAGTAACATTACGTTAATTACTATAAGCAGGAATACAAAGCAACACTAAAATTCTGATAAATTCGGATATAAAATAATATTAGGTGTTATGACCGAGACCCGAACTTGATAATCCAAAACTACTATTGAATTAAGTAAGCCTAGCATCTACCCAACTCACAAATAAAATTTGGTTAAAATAGGAAATGAAATAATATTATGTGCAGTGACCAAGGATCGAACTCCAGAATTCGAAATTAACATTACATTAATTACCTCTTGCATCTACCCAACTAACAAATAAAATTTGGTTAAAATAGGAAATGAAATAATATTATGTTGTTAAATAAGTCCTTGATGATTATTTATTTGGTGAGTTATTGACTACCTATGTTTATAAAATGGCTAAACCACATAATTGACATTTCCAGAGAGGGTTTAAGGCCTAAATGCGCTTACTGTTATGCTGGATATCGGGTATGGTGTCTATGTTATGAATTTGATCAATATAGCTTCGATGGTTTGGAAACATGACTATATTTACCAAAGGGTTTAACTCAAATTAAACGTTTGCCAGAAAGGGTTTAGGGCCTAAATGAACTTGCCATTATGTTTTATGTAGTGTACGGTGTCTATGTTATGAATTTGATGACCATAGCATTAGGCAGGAAGCTTAAGACAATTCTCTTCATAATATATGTAATGCATTAGTACACTATAAAAATTTTGCTTTCCATAGCATGTCGCCTTTGTGCACTCGGCCACGAAGACTTAGGTCCCAATAGAATTCTAAAAGGTGTGTGTGTGTATATATATATATAACACAACTGCGAACTCGCATATTCAAAACAGAGGTGCAATAGATGATTAAATCGTAATTTTGAAAAAAAAAAATAATGTATTTGTATTAATATAAGTATATAAAACTTAAAAATAGTCAAGAATACATTTATTAAGCGATATATTCACGTACTAGTACCTTAAAGGAGATTTAGTTTATGTGGTCACGACAGTCAAATATTCAAAACACAATTTAAAAAAAAATGTCTTTAAATTAAAAAATATTTATTTATTTTGTTTTTACAAAACATACATAACAGAGTGACACATCAAAATATAATTGTATTTTTTAGACACAGATGAATATGTCGTTAGAAAAAAATTATTATGTTTATATAACTGTAGCCATCTTGGATTTTAGTATGCATAACCATATTCAGAACCACAGCAGGGGCATATTGGATGTCTGAAGCAAATGCCTGTGCAAGATCGAAAGTCTTTTGGTGGAGACCCATGACTAAACCTATAAAAGAAAACCCTAGTAACTATTTTACTTAGAGCGATGTCGGATATTGTCAGTGACTTACATCGCTGTTTCAGTGTGTTCGTTCGAAGTGTTTGCTTGCCAAGGGAGCCAAAATTTCGCGCCTGTTACTCATCTGGAAGTACTCAGGGGGAGCAATGGAGTACCCATAGTCGTGAAGACTGAAATCGATGGTACTGCTGAGAATATGAAGAAGTGGAAACATGATTATGTGCAAACAGATTGGAATGTTTGATCAGTTGCGGATTTGCCAACCAATAAAATGGTATGGAAGATAGTCTTCAAACCCAATTATCTGGTTCATCACTATCTAATATCATACACATCTCACAATAATGATACAACATATGATGTATACAATCATAATAATAAAAGTGGTTTCTTGTTGTTCATGAAATAGAGTTCCTACAAAATGGGATCATCTAAGTAAGTGATTACAAGTTACATGGAACCCTCGGGCTTTACAAACTTCTGTGTCGCAAGGAGCCCAGGGAGTTTACAGAATACAAGCTGCTGGAATACAAGACTTTGCTCGAACTTATTCATGCACTTTATGAAGATAACATTCCTGAGATAAATGTTTATAAGGACAAAGATTACGAAAAAAATCGACCGACATTCTTGCAGATCTCTACAGTAGCCTAGCACTGAAAAGCAGCGCAGGTCTGAATAAAATAGATACAACGACAAGAACACTGATTACGTATTCTGAGACTACCAGAATGAGCTGGTTGATAGGCTGGAACTACTGCTCGCTTCGCAAAGGGTTGAGAATTACTCCCACACTAATGAGATGATTTCATTCATCGAAGAATTGAAGGAGGGAGGCTGCATAGAATTAGTCCATTGGGAATCGCCAATGAACTGCACACATATGTGAGGTGCAGCTGCAGTCGCCACAATGTCATGATATGTGAGATGAGCAACTTATTTTAAGCCATCCTCATGGAGATTAATCCATATGCTTGGGTCAACAAGGGCTGCAAATACATATTGACCATCATTGATGCATATAGCAAATTTGCCTGGCCCAGGCCAGTCAAGTCGAAGAATGCCTGTGTTATCACCGAGGCCATGGCTGATGTATTGCATGAAGGATGCATACTGACTAATCTGCAAACCGTCGAGGGAAAGGACTTCTACAATGTGAATTTCAAGGCCCTGGTGAAAGAATCATGACATAAATCATTATTCCAAATTCAGCAATCTCTAAGCATCTATCGTCGAGAGGTTCAACAGGACACTGAAGGGCAAGATGTGGATACATTTCGCTGCGAATGGCAACTAAGAATAGTTGAATATACTCCCATAACTCGTATGAGAATATAAATTTACAGTGTACTCGACCACGCGCATGAAGCCCGAAGACACAGAAGACAACTCCTTGTTTCGAACATTTTATAAATGACATGAAAAACCTGCACAACCCTAAAGCCAAGGTTGACAATTTGGTGTGCATCTCCAAACAAAAAGGCATTTTCGAGAAAAAATTTACAGTGAATTAATGCCCCCAACTCTTTTGTGTGCCACATATACACAACTATGCTCTGAAGACCTACTTTCTCGAGGATTTAAATCATATTCTCATTCATGGTGGTTTATACATAGAGGATATCCTGCTTACACAGTTTCCTTATGTGCATTTGGTCGAGAAGGTGCTGAAACGATGTAATGGATGGTCAAATGTCAAGTGGTGGGGATTCCTAGCCCTCTACAATTCCTGGGTCAGCGATCCAGACATCGAGCAGTGAACACCGAAGATCGGAATTAATATACCTTTGTATACACATTTTTAAAGTTGTATTTACTTATGTTGCATGTTATTGAATAAATTTTGCATAAATAATATGTTGTGTTTATTATTTTTAATGTATTATCCACGAAAAAACAACCCACTTATATATAAAAAAATTTAATAAATATAAATACATTGCAAATAAAACGAAAATTAAATATGTTAGTTTATATTACCTCCTCGCCATTCGGAACAGGTCGATAGCACTCTTACCGAGAGTAAATAATCTGTGGCAGTTGAATCATGATTTACCAGTATGCTCTAGTAGACGATACTAAATTTAATAGACAGTAAATATGGAATGGTGAGGAAGGGGTCTGGAGAGAGCTGACAGCCCCACCTGTGTATTAAAAACATAAACAAATATGGCTGCCACCTGGTGGCTAGATCGCTGACTCGTCTAGTAGCGAAATCGTGTATTAATGCACCAGTGTCCCCTAGTTGTTGAAAATGAAAACAAATGACAGACAGAACCATAATGGCTGCATACAACGGAATGAGTATTGGTGAGGGGGGCGGAGGCCTGCCGACAAATTAACGAATGAGAAACATTATTAGAAGGGAAGGGGATTTTAAGACAATATTATTGATTGGAGGAGGGTCTGTCATCTGCTGGACATAGTGCTCAGGAAATCTCGGGAAATTTAAGTTATTTAAAACAAAATTTTAAATAATATTTTTATAAATTAGCAAAATAAAAAATTATACATTTTTGAATTTTTTTTTTAGAAATGTTTTAAAGTTTCCCTTATATTTTCTATTGGATTAAATTGTAATTTTTGGTCCAAGGTCATTCGAAGTCATGGACACAGGGCAAAGGTCAAGGTCACAGTTCAAGGACACCTGGATCCTATTTGGTGGTTAGGCGACATCACAATGTGACGGCCGGTCGGCTCCGTCTCCGATCCCGGATCCCGTTGTGCACGACTTATCAAAATCATTCTGCTAACTGTAGCGTGGACGTCGACCAATCGGAGCGCGTGAACGAACTTCATTACCGGCAACCAGATCTTCTTCAGAACATTATTGCTTTATGGTATAGTTCTACTGTTCAGAGTAGCTCAGTGGCATTACCAGATAGCACTTATAATGACAGTCCTAACACTTTTAATTTATGGTAAATAACTTGAATTCCCGTACGCATGAAAACACTACAATTTTTTGTTGCATATATTATCAGTGAGCTTACAGCGAAGCTTATGTACAAGGTTTGGTGTTTATTTTCATGAATAACTTTAAATAACGAAATAGTATTGCTAATTATGCATAGTTTTGTAAGTAAAAAAAAAAGCTCAAGAGGGGCCAGTTAAGGACACCGCCCAGATTTTCAGATTTGTGAAACGTGACGGACATTGCCGTTGGACGGCGAGTTTTATATGGGCACTCCCATTTCTCTACCCTTGCATTCCGCCGCTGGTCAGTCTTCACCTTACCTCACACTCACAGTGATACAAGTGATATATTCCAAGGCATATTTTTGACGTGAATACGTTTTTAAATTTGCAACCATAGTGGGAGGCAATCCAAAAAAATCCGATGATAACAAAATCGGGGGATACAGTTTGGCACTGCAGCACGAATCTATCGTCTACATTCAAAATTCAACTACACCACTCGTCGATTGCCAAAGGATCAAAGAATATGTTACGTTGAGTATGGACTGCGAATGCGAAGCATCGTTCGTGGCTCAGCGAGGTGGGGCGGTGTTGGTTGAGCCCTGGGGGGGGGGGGGGGGAGGGGCGCATTTTGAGTTTGTTTCACCGCGTCTCATAACTTCCGCGTTGTATAACTTTTGACTAGGACAAGCTACGACGCTCGTTTAAGTTTCAATCGAGAGCTCTCGTCAAGATCAATCGATTGCATGTATAAAAACATTTGTACGGCGTAATTATGGTTAAATTCTATGAGTTTAATGTAAAAAGTTAAGAAAACTTAACACAATGTCGGCCTATACTTGTCAAAAGCCAAGTCGAAATACAGATATCGTATATGGTTGGAAAGAGCATCTCAAAAGCAATACAGTGATACCCATAAAACCCCATATGATCGAGTGAGGCGATGCCAGGAACGTAAAATAAACATCAAGGCGTCCGAGCGCGTCAACGTCACGCAACACAAACGGCCGTGTCCCCAACACAGCCACACCCCATTTTTTTTATCTTAAAAGTTACTCCGTCACTTCAGCATCTGTCAGTATTCACTAGAAGAACAAAATTCATTCATTAAGAGGAGTATGTAGCAGCGAGTTCAAGATCAAGAAGCAAGGGAGCGATACGGGCGACACTAGCATGCACCCCTAGGGCCTCATCTCCCCTACGCACAAAACGTTCAGTGTTTCCGCCGTGACGCTTTACTGTGTAAATTAGATCTGGAACAGTGAAACTTCATTACACGCGATGAAAGCCCGCAGATTAAACTACGGGCGTATTATCGTATTTTTCTCTTAAAGTTTAAAAAAATACTACATTTAACACATTTCGCCGATTTGTTTCTCCATGAATACACCTAATATGTTAAAAGTAAAATGATAGGAACATAGATAATAGTTTTTTTACCTCTTCTGGCGAAAAATTGTATTCTCCGAACTTTTATTTACAGATACACTCGTATTCGCGTAAACAAATATTTCACAGAAAATGCTTCATTGCATAGTCTTTTTGAATATTCGACATAAGTTTACTCCTAAGCAGATAAATCCAGGAGGTAAAGCTCTAAAGAGAGCGGAGCTGCAATGTGTCCGAAGTCCACGTCTCGTGTCACGTGCATGCGGTGTTGGTGGCACGGAGTTTGGCAGGCAGTAACCTGCTCTTCTGGCTGTCTGCCGAAGGAGAATGCCTCCACGCCGCGACGTCACGGCCAAGCAATCTCTCCCCAGCTGGCTGCACACGAGGCCAACCAAATTGGAACAGTTCCCCCGCCGTCTTCCCCCAGCCCTCTCTCATCGACCGCATTTCTTTACGCCCCTTTCCTTCCGTCGGCGACCTCCGTATCCCCAACAGCTGCCGCAGTGCTTCTTTGCCAAAAACCCCCGTCAACCCCTAGCGGCGATCCCCCTTTTCCCCCTCACCCAAACTCCCCCTTCTCCGCGGTTATGATCCCTGGTCCCGAAACGTCTTACTAAACCTAAACGTCGTTCCTTTTCTTATTTTACGAGATCTTCAGCGAGAGGAATTTTCATTTCTCGCGTCTTTTGCATTCTTGAGACGTTGTTATCAGTCACTTTACCCCCCGGGTGTCAACAGTGCGCCTCTAAATTACTTAAATTTCGCTGCGCATCTTCTGCAAGCTGCAGTTAATCGCCTCCTTTATGCAATCTTTACGTGAGTGACCTCATTCGCAGAAGGAAGGAAAAAAATAACCTGCCATAGAATTGGATTGTCCCGAAACACAGAAGTTTGTATGCACACAAATTACTAAGATAATACAGACGAACCACCGCGACCCCTTCGTCTAGCATTGCTGTGGCATCTATACTTTGGAAATTAAGATGAAAGTAATAGCTTTCAAAGGGCACATATCGGTATGATCAAACTTAGTTTGTGGGAACAATATTATGACCGCACATTTAATTTTAACATTCTAATGACCTTTCCTATTGATACTAAAAGGGAATAGACAGTAAAATACTTAAATTTCAGCTAACACACAACATTCCACACTGGAATTTTAAAAGATGAAGTCTCGAAAGACACCAAAACGTAAGTTTATTATGTGCCATATTATTGTATCATACTGAAGCTTGGGGAGTAACTGAGAAATAGAAAACAAAAATTCAAGCCTAATAACAGATATTCATAAAAAGAGAAAAACATATGCATTTCGGAACCAGATAAATAATGACGATACAACAAGTGACAGTCACACAAACAAAGTTAAAATAAGTTCAAAGAAATGGATTGATCAAAAGCTATGAATGGATAGCATTCAGGCAAACAATGAATTATAAGACGAAGTAGGATAGACATACAGGTCGACAACGAAATAAATTTTTTCAATGAATTCCGAACAGACAAACACCTATACTGCCTGCCATGAAACAACCGCACAAAGAAGAAGGCGTTGAAATTGGATGAAACTTCGGACAGGCAATTATTAAGATGATACAAATGGCTGATTACAATATAAAGATAGATTGGTAGTTTATTGAGCAAAGCTTTGCGGTTGAAAATTAATTTTTATATGAAATATAGGAAAAGTTCAGTTGAACCAAAAATTATGTACGTTTGTGTTAACACGAGTTAAAAACCCTTGTGTTGCATGTCATATTTAGAAAAAGCCACGTCATAACTTACATGGTGTGATTTTTCAAAGGTTTGATTCAAAGAGTGTGAAGAAACCGCGAATAGAATATAGAGGGCGGATGCCTTGATGAAGGAAGACAGGACGAGGAAGCTGCGCGATCCCAGGTCCAGCTCGAATGGCAAGGTCCAGCAAGCAGTACAGACCTGGCTTCGGGAGCAGCCACGACGCCTCTTCTCGGAAGGTGTATAGAAGATCGGTGAACGGCACAGGTGCATCGCTGTGATTTTGATACCGAGAGTATGACGCAGTGTACTAATGGTAACAGCTGCGTGAAATGTTTGTGATGGTAGTGTTCACTTTTAAGCTATTTAGAGTTTACCTGGAAGAACTACAGATGAGATTGCGTTCTTTTAACAACGACAAGATTGGATCGTATTTTCATAATGGTTCAATGTTATTATTTTTTTTGTTGGTAAATGCAAAAAACTAAAATATTATTTACTTTCTCTTTTTCAATATTAGCTGGTGGGGTAGGACGGGGTAAAAATAAGGCTATACAATTCTTTTTTAAAATATTGGTGAGTATAATGATGCTATTATTAATACTGGTAATCATGTTTGTTTGAAATTAGTCTGTACTGGCTTGGCCCTTGTGTTAGCTCACAACGGTACCTAGGGCTACGAAGAACAATTAAATGTTTACTTATTTCGCCTAGTTGTGGAAATCCAAAAACGTGGTTTATATCTTGAACTCCCAAATTTTTTAATTTCAAGTTTTAAAAAATTGTTTTAAAAAATTGTAAGCTAAACTTAACCTTCTTTTAATAGTAGATCTGTAAGCAAATGTCAAATCTCTTGATGATCTCTAACTAGCTGTAATATCTTACTTATAAAGATTCGAACAAGCGCATATTCAACATATCAAGTATGTAATTCGAAAAATCATGTGTCAGTTAAACTAAAATGCGCCACAGTTTCTTTCCCGAGATAAATTTTCTCGTAAATTTACACTTTTAAATTATTAGTTATTAACAATAAAACTAACGTGCATTTACATAACTAGTGAAAATATTGTTTTTCAATGTCAGTGGTACCTTGCGCTGCAACTGGTAAGAATTCAATATTGTTGGCAATGCCACATGGCCATTCGTTTCATTTGCTGAAATAGTGCTCACAAATACCAGTTTCATAGATTTTTGGCTCCAAGTGATTAACGGTATTTCTGGCATTGATCAAACACGGCTTTAAAAATTAGAGGCGCACTTTATCTAACAAATCAAATGTTTTTCCACCAAACAGATGGAAGTTCTTTCATAAAAATAATAACTCTCTTATTACCAAACCAATAGCTACATTAAATATGAGAGCAGCATTTTGTTGATAATTGAAACTTCACCCTTGCGACTATTGGATTGTAAGGTTTTAAGAGACGTACTATAACTAAAAAGTTTATTCACACTTAGAAGGAAAGAAGATTGAGTATTTTTACAATCCTTTTATGAGCTAAATTAACACTAATTCCTTGAATTTTCGAAATATAAAATCAAGAACTACAATTGAACTATTTACTATATTTCGATGGGGCTTGTTTTAGTGGCTATATATCTGAATTAACAAACCCGTCACAAACATAGTAATTGATACACTATATACTTCTCGGTTACTAAGTTGTTGAGTGTTTTTCAAATTTTAACTTATAGGAACCACAAAATCAGTACATATGAATAAATAATGGTTTTAATGTATTTAATTTAGTTATATAAATTTATGAGAAAAAATTAAACCAAAACCATTTACTTAATTTCAACCGAATCTCGTCATCTTAAAAACCCCAGTTAAAAATATCTTATTTAAGAAAAAAAAAATTTTCTGTATATAAATTTCAATACCACAAATTTGTATGTAATATTATTTTCTTAATTTTCAGATAATTATTTTGAAATACTTGCTGATTTTATTTCCATAGCACAATTTTTTCACAAAATGTTGACAGTTTTTAATTGCTGTATATGATAGTTACCTGCATTTAAATATTGTCAAGTAATTGAAATTCTGTTCTTGATTTTATGTTATGGGAATCTGTACACTGCAGTACCTTTACGCAGCTCTTAACATTGCTAAGATCTCAACAAAAATTACTCTTGTGACGTCAGGGCGTCACTGCGGAATCGTCACGAACACGCATACATTTCTATTACGTCCAGTTTTGCGCTAGTGTGAATGAAAACCGAACCAATTTCCCTGGCAGCAAACTTGAACATAACTCTTTTGATAAGACTTCATAACACAGAGCTAGTTTCCTTAATTCGCTGCCGATATTTTTACTATTTCTCCAGTCCCTGTTTATGTTGAAGCACGTTAATTTCCGAATAAAAATTTTTCCTAAGTTTTATTTCAAACTTTTAATAAACTGTGCCACTCACAGTCAAGCGGCTAAAATTCACCCGAGTGATAACTCCATAGTGAAAATCACTTACCCGACCTACCAACGTGGACAGCGATCTGCATGTCACATCCCGCTTGTTCGGTGAAAAGCCATGTCACGGTGCCCAACCGTCGTTGTTCGAAATAAATGGTCATTATTATTATTTCTTCTGTTTTTTGGGTGCGAAGTGACAGGCGCCATCGACCAGCGCAGAGTCTCTGCCCATAAAATAAGCGACACGATAGCTTACCCACGGCCGTGGGGAATAAACGTCACGGACCAGGCTATTCGCGATTTCTTCACATTTTTTTATAATCAAACCTCTGAAAAATCAGCCCATGTATGATGATGTTGTTTAGGTTATTTCCTAAATATTCTATGCATCACAAGCGTTAGGGCCTATATAATTCTGTTAACATAAAAGTATATTATTTTTAACTAAATGGAGGTTTTGCTAATATTTTACTTATAAATTATAATATTTAATTTATTATGAATGTGAATTAAAACAGGGAGAAAAAATTTGTGTTGGCAGCGCCTAGTATGAAATAGCATTCAATCAAAGTATTATTATAACTGAGTGCGCACGAATTCGGTGTGTTTCGTGGTGTAATTTTCCAGACTCAGTAGCACGAGGCGAAGGAATATCCTGGAAGTAGAATTTCAGCGGGGCTACAGAAAAGTGTGAAGTGACCGTGAATGGATTATAGTTTCTCTGGCTGCACTTCACTTTCTAGCGGGTAGATAGAGCAGTAAGTCTGGCCGTTTTCCCGTGTTACACCGAGGATAAAAAATAACATCGTGGGGAATTCCGCGCGGTCTGTCTTACTAAGTTGGGCATGACTTTTCCATTATTTTCCCACTTACTACATTACTGCACTATAATAACACTGAGACACTATCGTTAAAATGTAGAATGTGTTACGGACCTTCAGAGGCTATATAATATGTGCAGCGTAATAATATATAATTTTTGTTTTCTTTTTTAATATTTCAAATAAAAATAATATAAAATTTTAATAAAATGGATTACATTTAAGCAACCCTGGAGGAAAAAAAATCTTCTGTACACAGTAAAACAATATTTTATGAAACTATGTGGATATTATTTTGTAATAATGCAGACATTTGAGAATTAAGAAAATTAATGTACGTTTACTGGGAGAGCATATATTTCTCTACAGAGACAGAAACTCTAGATAAAGAAACAGAGTAAGTAAACTGTTGATAGGAAATTTGAAAATACATGAAAAATTTCTGTTAATTGTAGACGAACCTTTCAATTGGGTATCCACTTAGCCAAAGATGTATTGCAGACTGCAACGACAGAATAAGTTAAAGTCAATTTTGACGGGTGTGAAAGGGCTATTTTATCTGAGATTCAAACTACCAAAACTGGACAGATTTTACTGATAAACAGAGCTGTTGTACAAAATTGCATGTTGCTATGCTATGACACAGATGTATTGCTTGTTAAGTAAAACAAGATTTTACTTCTAGTGTCACCAAAACAATTTTGACTTCTAGTCTAAACCTTTTGTAAAGTACAAAAATACTTTAATTTGTAATTTAGAATTACAATTGCTGAAAATTACTTCTTGAGTCGACAAAAATTCTTGTGGATTTTCAGTTGCTAAGTTTCACCGTCTGAACAATAATTTCTTGTGATAATTACTATAACGTCTAGGGGAAGACTCCAAATGCAATTTATTTATTCGCCACTAGCTAACAGCTTACGTACTGAATTGTTAGTGAGTAGCATTTCACTGTTTCAAATCGCTTATTTAGATTTCGTGTGTGCAAAAGTTACACAATTATAGAAAAAGTCTATAAGATTTATGAATAACTTTTACCATTTTGGCAATTAGTTAGTAAGTACATAAAAATTTTTTTCTTGAAATTTGTTAAAAGAAAAAATAAATTTGTAAGAGAGAAAAAATAATAAATAACTTTTCTTAAAAAAAAATAAAATTGTTACAAGAAAACAGAAACATGATACGAAAGGGAAAATGTAAGGAAAGGAATCAGTGTATCAAAATATATCCACATAGCTCAAATGGTTTCAGAGATACTATAGAACAATTTGAATATTTGTTCCTTCCCCATACCCCCCTCTCCAAATCAAAACAGGAAATATTAATACAAAAGCGTGGTGTTAAGAGAGAGGGAGGGAGTGGAGGGATTAAAGACGTACTGTAAACAGCCCTTAAATGGTGATGTCCTGCATTCGAAGAAGCTCCTGATTTTCCTCGTGAAGAATAATATTATTCTTGTTATTTCTATGAAACATTAAAAATATAACCACTTCAATCGCAGTCCCGTTCTTAAAAGTCAGCCATCCACTACCAATCTTCTTGCTAGTGAACAATTACGGTTGTGTGCAATGATGTGTAAGCTATGAATTCCTTGAAAAATTTAACCTTGTTGAACAGTGATAAATCTGTGAGCCTGCTTTACCCTCATAATAAACATGTAGTTACACGCATTCTTGTTTATTATTCCTTGTCTAAGCTTTCTTATTTTAAAGAGGCCTATGCATTTGTGCTATTCTAATTATAAAAAAAATATGACATATTTCAATGTATTTTTTTTCAGGGCACAAATGAAAATTGGTATTTTATTGCCCATTAATAAATTTGGTTACGGTATTGAGACATAAATATGATCGTTCAAAAGGGTTAAAGTTACAAAAAATCGCGTAAAGTAGCCCTTTGTTTACGATATTAATTATCCTTCTGAAAAATATTGTTTTAAACTGTGGCGACAATGCTCAATTTTCTGAGGAGATTGCTGCAATAAAAAATTATAGACGCTGCTTAAAATTATGAGGAAACCCAACACATGCGAAGCTTGTTTATGCGGTTTTTATAACCGTCTTGATGCTTATTAATAGCCGGATATGACCATGAAACGTTCAATATTCTTGGCTAGGAATTCCCTTTAGTTAATGCAGGCGGCTGAATCAAGAAATTAACGCCACCTATGTGTTGAAAATACAATCTAACACGGAGAGCGCCGACAGAGCAACCTATAATTTAAAAACATAAACAAATATGGCTGCCGCCTGGTGACGATATCGATTATTAAAACACTAGATCCACCTAGGAGAAAAGAATTTAACGTACAATTATATAGAATTCAAGATATACATCCAAAATGTGAAGAAATATAGTCCATTCCCCACTGGAAGAAACTTTCTCAGAGCCCTGCTAAATATCTACTTGCAGGCCCATTTCGTATCCTTCCGCCAAATGTAAACAAACATTGTCATGTGACTGCCATGTAGCATCTGTCAAAATCAATGTTTACATTCCATTGTGTATGTACATGTGTTCGTATACTTTCGCTACACATAAACTTAAACATTGAAATGTGACTTCTACTTTTATACCTGTCAAATATGTTGTTTAATGTTTAAAGCTTTTCAAAGAATTCGGTCATATTCCAAAAACCATTTGTACGAATATTCACAGTTTAAGCCTCTAACATTATTAAGGTCAGCTTTATGACGTTTTAAAAATGCCTGGATTGACGATAGTTCTTACGGTTATGTCACATTAACATATTTGTTTTCCACGACATAGCGCGTTATATGTAATGCACGCTAATATTTCGCTGCGACTGTGTTTAACACTGTTACAACTGCGAGGTAAAGAACTGCAGTATTTATCCTTTTGTTAATGATATGTGTTGGTTTGTTTCTTTAAAAGGACGGTCTCGGTTGAAATAAATATTAAATCGAAGGAACAGCCAGCCAAACGAAAAAAAGGCACATTATATTCAAGGATGCAACTCGTGTTGCTTATTTTTTGCCATGCAAACTTAAAAGATAGCGGTGGACATGCACACAAATAAAACTACGGTAGCTTGTATTCCACTCATATTTCTAAGTATTGATACTTACTGTTTATTAGGTTTATTGAAATTTATCGGGCTGGGCTTAGTATTCTGTGGGACTGTGGCCAATCACGTTACATGACTGTGTTTCAAACTCCTAGGGAAAAGGTACAACGTTGTGATAAATAAACAGACGTGGATGTAAATAATTAACTTCGTAAAAACAGTTCACAGTTAAAATGGATAAATAGTGCACATCAAGTATTTGAAATCACGCACACACACAGGGCCAGTGTATCGACCACGATGCACAAAGGCACGCCATTTTACAGACGCAATAATTAACTAAACACACGTCACAGTATATTTATCACTGCCGTGGAAACTCAGGCAGTGATAAACCTAGGCAGGGTTAAAAAACACAACGTCTACAAATGTGATGTGGTAATTTGAAGTATTTTTTGGGGTAAGAATAATTTACGCTTCGTTTGGCAAAAAGCAACACGCTATGGCATTGCTCGCCACGTCTGCCATCTTCATTTGGTAACTGCCCCGTCATCATATCTAAATATATTAAAATAAGTATTCAAACATTAAAATCTCTTTTCAGTTGTAAATTACAAATTAAAAAATCATTATTTTGCTGTAATTAGTACGAAATATGCTACAATTAAAACCATGTATAATCTGCTGCTTACTAGTGAAGCAATACTTTCCGAGTGTGTGAGAGAGACAAAGAAAGAGAGAGCGACAAGCCTCGCCCAGCTGACAGTTGTTTCCTCGCTCGGTAAAACAATTACTGTGCCACTACGGCCTATGCACGATATTTTGCGATGTTATTTTAAACAGTAAAAATGAGATATGTTGCCATTGGGCTACCTAAAATTTAAATATTTCAATAGGCACAGTTTAATTTACAAATAGCATACTAAGACACTAGGTTAAAATAATATTTTAACAGTGAACTATTTCTTACCGGCCTTTGCCAACATTTCGCTGCTCTCGCTATTGTTAATTCATATTTAATACGTAATAAATGTTACTAGTTATATAAGCTATTAAGGTAAAGTGTCATTTATTCAATAATACAGTACTCTAAAGTTAACCACAGTGTTGTGGAATACAGGTTATAGAAAAGACAGGTTGACACGTTACGCCTAGAGTGATTGTTCAAAGGTTGATTTTCATACGGCTCTTCCAGTCGGAAATAGACTATATTAAGATTTGAATACAATATAAATTCTATAAGTTTATATGAAAATCAAAGAAACATGTAAAATATTACATTTCATGGAAATTATTTTAGAAATACTTACAAGAATTTCTCTTGTAAGACTATCGAGAGAATTGCTGTCACACCGTCGTATCTGATCTACAAACAAAGTTAAGACAGTCCTGGGACGTAGATTGAAAATTCTTATCTCAGCAGTAAACTGAGTTTGTGCTCTGCAGTAGCCACTCAGATGTCAGGAGTCTCTCAACCCCGGGGTGGGTATGAGCGTGGCAATTAGCCCCGACGCTTTTATAGTATGATGCATGACAACCAGAGCAGAATAAATTCCTCCGCAGCATATAGTTGTAACACGGGTACGCAATAAAGGATTCTATGACGATTTTTTTTATCAAGTCTGAAAACTTTACACGGTAAACTCAAATAAGCAATACACAACACCTACCAACCAACTCCGTTCTCGATAAACAGTTTTCAGACGTTGTTTTGAACGGGTAATACTCGTTTATATTTGTTTTGTTTGCTATTTCCTCAGGTAAAATAAAACCAGACATAAAAACCAATTTAATATTGGTCCAATGCTGAATATTCTTTCCTCACTTTTTTTTTTTCAAACCTTCCTGATTGAGCATTGCTTTATTTATATTTATTCAATTTTCTGCTTCGTGTGCTGGCCGTTCTTTACTTGGAGTGGGATAGGAAAAACACATGGTAATATTATCTCCAGCACAGCCAGTTGGCAGCGAACCCACGACCTGTTGAATTAAAGTTAGAGACGATACGACATGGACAAGCATGGTTGACTTTTATCGTGATTTTCAATTGAAATGTATACGCACGTTTGGCATTTGTTTTAATTTGTCAATTTACTTACTATACAGAATAAATATTGTAAAGTATAAGCGGATCTTTGTCTTCTGCGCATTTCTAGTTGCACTACTGGAATATACGCTAATCAAGTTAAATATTGTTGCAGTTCATCAAAGCTCAGGTTTGTTGGAAAACAAAATATTAACAAACGGCCTCCCCAATGTTACAAAATGTAATTTTGACAGTTTCTACACGATTCGCAAGCTTGTAATTGTGACAGTTCTCTTTGCATTAAA
Organism: Dryococelus australis; assembly: GCA_029891345.1. Taxonomy (NCBI): domain Eukaryota; kingdom Metazoa; phylum Arthropoda; class Insecta; order Phasmatodea; family Phasmatidae; genus Dryococelus; species Dryococelus australis. The sequence continues at coordinate 91,140,890 of CM057001.1, read as the reverse complement.
CCAATTATATCTGGCAAAACTAATATGGTTACTGTGGATCCGGAATGGGTAGGTACAATATCCCAATTCACTCTTCATTGAAAAACACTTATAAAATAATTAACCGCTGTACAAATGTAATTTAAACGCGTATATATGTCCTTATCAGGAAATATAACATAACGCGAAGTATTCACTGGCAGCGCAGTTGACTATTGTAACTATCGATTCAGCTCATTTCTCAAAAAAAAAATTTTCTGAGGCTGTATAGGGGATGAAAGTTTTTTTTATCAATAAGTGAATGGTTTCATTTATATTTATAATATTACAAAACATGTTTATTTCATTGTCACGGGCTTGGAAACGAAACTTTGGAACATTTTTCATATTCAGAGGGATTTTAATTTAGAGAAATCCTGAAATTAGTTTTTAGGTATTTGTGTAGCCAAAATTTTAAAGAAAATAGCATAATGATAGCCTATCGATTTACTCAGCCACTGAGGAGTCTTCATAAATACATTTTACCCTTTTTAACCTTTTTTGGAATATAATTTTTAAAATATCTGAAATGAAATTTTACGTAATTGCACAGACAACCTTTTGGAGCTAAGAGCACATCGGTATGTCATCGGGTTCACGAATGGTTGAATAATCCTCCAAAACACATTTTACCCCTTTCCATCCTATTGAGGGTCGAATAAAATGAAATCCTTAAATGAGTTTTCAGACATTTTGAATGGGCAAAATTTTAAGCTAATATCGCTTAGATATTTCATCGGGTCAATGACCTATTAAGGAGTCCTCGAAAACCCATTTCACCCCTTTTCACCTGTTTAAGAATCTAACTTCGAAAAATCAATTTGAAACCATACCTAAATTTTCATTAACTTGCGTCTAGCTGTTTTGCCCTCTAGCTGTGCAGACAAGTCAGCAGGTTTATTTATAATTTAGAACTATTTATCTTTAACCTTAACAAATAATTCTACACCTGAAAGGGTCGAGAGGAAACACGAATATCAAAAGACGCTAAATAATTCACAAATATGTCCGTTTTCCGTAAGTATCCCGGGTTTTAAGTTAAAAGCTGTCTTGGAGTAAAGTACCTTCTACAGGTAGTAATATATAAACTTCTCGCTTTCTCTGTTTCTTTCCACGTACATCCAGCAGTTTTATCTAAGGTGGCAGTAGCTTTCGAGCTTTCGTGAGTTATTTTTTAAAAACTTTCCAAGAGTTGCCCTGAGGGGGCCATCAGGATTGTTGGGAAGACGGGTTCCTTCACAAGTTCCGGCAGCAGGAGTTTTATATTCGCGCTATAAATAAGACGATGAAGTATGACTCGGAGGCTGGCGGGATAGTTCCAAAGAAGCGTCTGCAGTGTGGGTCGCGCATCCGCCACCAACACTAGCGCAGAAACTCGCATACCGAGTCGCGGCAGCTGAATGCGCACACCACTTGTGTTTGCCCCGCTAACTTCTCACACATATACTGTTTGCGAGCTTCGCATTCACGTGAGAAGTTCAAATCGACGCTCGAGTAGCGCAGTCTAAAGGCGCACTCTATGCTGCAGAGTGATTTAAATTGCTTTTCTGTTGGTCAAATACTTGAAATTCGCCTGGAGAACATGAGTTTAAGTTTAGAACAACTGAATTCCCTCCTCCCCCCCTTTCCCTCAAAATAATAAATCGAAATTGGAGATCTTGCTTTTGAATGATTAATTTATTACTGATGCTCCGCAGATTCTTCGATGAGCTAAGTGCTTCGGATCACTGGAAAGTAACATAGGAATATATCAAACTAATACGTAATAGTTCCGATCAGTGATCAGTAAGCGTCGAAAAACGTTGTGAAGGACAAGTTAGACTTCAATCACGCGTATAGTGAAACGACTTCGCTATCGGAACACAGTCTTAATACAGTGACCGACTGTTATTTGGGCGTGCGAGCTCCCTAGTTCTTTCTTAGGGGTGTCCAGTACAGACAGGTCAACGGCTACGCGGGAACCGTCGTGCGCCGGTTATACGAGCAGGGCGGAGAACTTTCGCTGCACAGACCTAGTTAACAGTATGCTGAGATAATGAATGTAGCGAGTCTCCAGAAAATGTGTGATGAATGATGCGCTGTGCAGTAAAATACATATGATTCCCATATAAACTACATTGCCAAATTATCTGTAAACTAAAATTTGTAAATATTAATAGTCACGACAAATGGCATGCAATAAAATAGTGTTATATACTGTAGAAAGTTGATAGCAATATTAACAAACTAGTGCTGTTGCCTTGAATATATTTTACGATTGTCCTAAACAGATGGCTTAGCCAGTAATGTCAGCCCGCAGTTGCATACTGGGAGAATCTTCTGCCTTTGCACAAACTAGTTCATCCCCAATAAGTTTCGTCTATCGGAATACACGAAGTATGTTTGTAATTAGAAATGAAAGAGTATTAAGCTGTCACACAATCAACAGCACAGTAAACACCATCTTTTGAAATTCCATCATTGGTCGAGTATGAGCATTTCTCTCAGGCTAAATAGTAATATGGCGCTATTTTTTAAGCAGGGGTGGAGCGCCATTGTACTCTCATCTGAGTTTCCGAATTTTAAACGATAACAGGCAGACTAGTTGCCAGGAATGATGCATAATTGACCTTGAAGACAGGTTTTTGTTTATTGATGTGCACAGTGTATGAGCAGACGGATGTAAATAGGGTCTATTATTATTGTTACTAATAATGATACAGTTACAGGCGAAGTAGGCAAATAATTAGATGCATATTGTCCATGTACACATTGCACTTAATAAAGTAAAAAAACCTAATACTTTCAACTGTCGCGGACCGGTTTTACCGAATGCGATAGGTCCCTAAGTATTAAAAAATGTACCGCTTTAGTTACAAAACCTTTTACCTACAAGCACTTCATAATGTTAAAGACGAATAAATAAGATACACAAAAATTCTGTAGGCCTAATATATTCTACAAACACTGTCTCGATTTCATTATAATGCTGGTGTGTAAATACATTCTATATTAAAATGCTTAAGCAGTTCTTTAAAAAAAATTGATTTTAAACAGCATTGAATTTCAATTCCCAAAAAAAATATTGTGCTGAATTTATAATGGATCTAAAAAGGCGAACCATGGTAAACGGCATAAGTATCGGAGTCTTTATTATTTCCCGTTTTCTGATGTGAATAATTTTGCTGCAAACTCTGCGAGTTACCATTCCCTTCTGTCTTCAGTCACGCACATTATCTGCTACCGATGTTTTTCGAACAGCCAGTACACGACTGTCAGCTGCGCGCGCATCCCCTTTCCTATCATTTTTACACCCTTTCTCCGGCGACGCCACCCCGCTTCACCCCTCTGAGACTTGCCCAGATAACTGTCGGTCAATGTAGTCTCAGTCGATAACAGCCTTGCGAGGTAACAAGCACCCAGTGACCTTTCATGTGGCAAAACTGGCTATTCACTGGAGCAGCAGCCAATGAATAAAAAACCCAGGCTCAAGTATGAGCAGGACTTTCAAGGTCAGCCTGTGTAATGTTTTATTGTCCGTAGTGACAGTTGCCATACGGGATAAAGAGAGCTGATTAACCTTTACAGAGCTACTAAGGCTATTGACATTTTGTTGATGTAGTATGTCTATTCTTATACATCTTAATCTACTGATGAAGAAAATAACTTATTTAATATATTAGTGAATATAACTTCAAACTAGAAATTCTAATAAATTCACAATAAGTAATTATTTCTACCATAATTAATATAATTCGCCTTTACAGACTTACAAATGTTGAACACCTCCCATGCTTTTTTTTTCAACGAAACTATTATTAAAAACATTATTTTAAATTCCCGATAAATAGTTTATGTTCAGGGACTACCCCCCCCCCCCCGCCCTTTTACCGTTTCTCTCGCCAGGCCAAGCAGCTCATACTTGTTAATCAGGACCTCGAGACAGATAATAGCCAAAAGTTATTTTGCGAGTGATGACGAGAAAATCAGTTTATGTCCATAATAAATAGCTTAAAAAAGCTGCAGCTTAAATGAACTGTGGCTTAAAAAAGAATAGGTGGAATTTTTAAAATATTGTTATAATCGCTTTTCGCATTGTAACTATAGTCCATTCCCCATTGGAAGCAACTTTCTTGGAGCCCTGCTAAATATCTACTTGCAGGCCCGTTTCGTATCCTTCCGCCCAATGTAAACAAACATTGCCATGTGACTGCCATGTAGCATCTGTCAAAATCAATGTTTACATGCCATTGTGTGTGTATACGTGTTCGTATACTTTCGCTACACCTAAAAATAAACATTGAAATGTGACTTCTGCTTTTATACCTCTCAAAAGTGTTGTTTACTTTTTAAAGCTTTTAAAATAATTCTGTCTTAGGTCTATTTTAAAAACCATTTCGTACGAATATTCACAGTTTAGGCCTATGACATTATTTAGGTCAGCATTATGACGTATTAAAAATGCCTGAATTAACGACAGTTCTTACGGTTACGTTACTGTAACATATTTGTTTTCCACGACGTAGCATATTACACGTAATGCACGTTAATATTTTGCCGCGACTGTGTTAAACACTGTTACAACTGTGGGGTAATGAACTGTAATATTTAACTTTTTGTTATTGACATGTGTTGGGTTATTTCTTTAAACGGACGGCCTCGGTTCGAATAACGAAGGAATAGCCAGTCCAACGAAAAAGCGACATTAAAATGAAGCACGCAACTCGTGTCGCTCATTTTTTGTTAGAGAAACTTAAAATATAGCGGTGAACATGCACACAAATAAGCCTACCGTAACTTTTATTCCGATCATATTTATATGTATTGCTACTTACTGTGTATTACGTTTATTGACATTTATTGGGACTGGGTTTTGTTATTTTGTTGGGATTGATGGTAAATCACATTACTCGACTGTGTTTCAAACACCCAGGGCAAAGGTACAGCGTTGTGATAAATAAACAGACGTGGATATAAATAAATAACTTCGCCATAAAAACAGTTCACATTTACAACGTATAAATAGTTCATATCAAATATTTGGAATCACGCACATACAGGGCCAGCGTATCGATCACGATGCACAAAGGAACGCCATTTCACAGACGCAATGATTAACGAAACACACGTCACAGTATATTTATTACTGCCTTGGAAACACATATTTATCACAACATCGTAACTTGCCTGGGTAGGTTTCATAAACACAACGTCTACAAACGTGATGTGGTAATTTGAAGTATTTTTTTCGGAATAAGTATAATTTACGCTTCGTTTGGTAAAACAGCAACACGCCATGTCACGGCTCGCCACGTCTGCCAGCTTCACTTTGTTTCTGCCCCGCCATCGTATCTAAATATATTAAAATAAGTATTCAAACATTAAACTCTCTTATCAGTTGTAAATTACAAATTCAAAAACCATTATTTTGCTGCAATAAGTATGAAATGTGCTTCAATTGAAAACATGTACAATTTAAACGCGTACTAGCGAAGTGAAACTTCCAGAGTGCGAAAGAGACAAAGACAGATAGAGAGCGCCAAGCCTCGCTCAGCAGACAGTTGCTTCAAAGTTGCTCTCGTTCGATAAAACAACACCTTACCATTACGACCAACTCATGATATTTTTCCGCTTTTATTTTAAACTGTAAAAATGAGATTTGTTGCCATCAGGGCTACCTAAATATTTCAATATTTCAATAGGCACCGTTTAATTTACAAATAGTATACTTAGAAACTAGGTTAAAATCACATTTTATCCGTGAACTATTTCTTACCGCCCGTTGCCAACACGTCGCTGCTCTCGCTGTTGTTAATTCATATCTAAAAAGAAAGAAATATTACAGGTTATAGAAAATATTACGGTAAAGTTTCATTTATTCAATAATACAGTACTCTAAAATTAACCATAGTGTTATATTTTTGTGGAATACATTTTATTGAAAAAACAGGTTGACATGTTATGCCTGGAGTGTTTTTTTTTCAAAGGTTGATTTTCATAAGTCGCTTCCAATCGGGAATGGACTATACTTTTGTTTATTTGGCAGCAGATTTACGTAGAAAAAATAAAGGTTTTTTAATACTGAAAATTAATACCGCCAATATTTTACTACTGACCTCCAATAAAAATGAACTCGACTATCCGCTGAAAGTAAATTTGTGTCATTTGCTTATATTAAAAAACCGTCAAATACTATAAGCCTAATTTTTCCAATAAGAATTTACAGACGTTTTCAGAATTGTTGCCAGTGGTTGTGATAATACGTTAAGGCCTACATAACAATTAATGAGCGTACTGCAAACGATTACGAGAGACGGTCACATTAACATAACTGTTGTATTAATTAGGGTCGATGAAATCAACTCTATTTTTGTATTTTCATTTTAAAGTAGTATTTCAATGTTGCTTGCTTGGGAAGTTTGTTGTTCACGTGTGTTCCGACAGGATTTCTACAGCAGATATTGTTTCATGTAATATTACTAGAATTTTTTAAGAATATGATTCAAAGTTATCACATGGCGATGGCAGTTAGAAAATCTGTCCACTAATGTCCCCATTTGTAGTTTATTCTATTAGAAGCGCTTCTTACACATGGGTCTGAAAACAGTGGTACTTTTAAGTCGAGAGAAATAGATAGAACTAGAGAGTGTGTGTGCGTGAGAGAGAGAGAGAGAGAGAGAGAGAGAGAGAGAGAGAGAGAGAGAGAGAGAGAGAGAGAGAGAGAGCTAATTCCTTCGCACGTTGGGGACCCAAATTTATTCATGAAGCTTAATCAAATTTTGTGTAGAAGCTTTGACTGGCGAATCACCAAACTGTGAAAATCTACTTGCTCGCGTGGATGTATTACTGAACGGTTTTTAATTCTGCTTTACTTTTTTACCTGGGTTAACACAAGTATCCTGATTGTTATTTTAACAAACCAGCATTTTAAACTACTTTCCTTTGTGTTTTATTCAAACTATTTTTGTTACATTTAATGACCAGTTAACTATATGATGCGGAATATTTCTTTATTAATTACAACACACATGTTGCACCATATGCCACTTGCAGCCTCTGTCACTGATTAATGTTACTTATTAGTTTCCTTCACTTCATTGTCTGAATCACGTTCTGCGTTACATTTACCGAACTTGTGATTTAAATCCAAAGTGTTTATAAGTAAATTTATTGAGGATATAATTTCTGGTATCAACAAATAAGTTTTATGTAAGTGTTTCAAAATGTATATTTTAAATCCTAAAAAAATATTAATTAATAAGTATCAACAGCACAAGAGTGATGTTAATACCTTCATTAAAGATTTAAGACAAGTGTTGACTTTATATTACATTTAGTGATTTTCAGTGTAAATAATGTCATATTTCATTATGATGAACGGTATCTTATAAATATTACAACAATATAACTAAATGATTTATCTTTCGCAGACTTTTGTGGACTTGGTTTAACATTAACCTTGTCGTCCTTACAAAGTTCTGCACATCTGCACGACTGTTTGAATAAAGTCCTGCTTGAGTGCACCTCCGACGTTAAGGGATAACAGATGCAGGAGTACAGCTGATACAGAATTGTGAAGTTTATTCTCACAGTCAAAGAACTCGCAGTATTTTCCTACGTTGAGTGACAAAAAAGTAATTGACACTGTATCTTGACACAAAATTGTCAAGAGAGCAAATGTGTACTTGTGAGGAGAGCAAAATTTGTACTTTTCGAGATTAATGAAAATTTTAAAAATAATATTATAATCTGAGACCAGAAAAATATTGACAAAAGGAACGATTGCTCAATAACTATCCCATTATTGTTTAGTAAGGCGTGACAGTTTTATGAGCATGGAAAAGGAAAGGTGGGTAGATAGGTAGGTAGGTAGATAGGTAGGTAGGTAGGTTGATAGGTAAGTAGGTAGATAGGGCTTATTGTCTCGTCGACAGCAAGGTCATTAGAGTTGGAGCAAGTTGCTCAGAGATGCAGGAACAGGGTAGGAATCGCCAATGGCCTCTAGCAAGGAACTATAAAGGCTGGTCACGATTTCAGAAATGAACCTTAGAAAAAAGTCACTGACCCTGCATCCACGTATTTTAATGGGTACACTGAGTAACATTCGTCCAGTAAAGTTGGTAACGGTGGATGGAAAGTAGTTCCATATCGTAACGTCGAATACGAAGTGTTAGGTAACCAGTTGTGATAACTTAAAATTATTTCTTTCGCTTTCTGTTTTTTTTTTAATGCACCGAAGTGTAAAAATTAGCAGATTTGTAAAGTATTTACTTGCTTAATAATTTAACAGTTTCATTTGACCGAAGCATTAATAAAGTGATTAGGCTCACGGCATTGTTAATTTTACATAGGGCGAATGAATACACAGCGGATTTACAAGTAGATCTTAAGCAGGGTTTTCAAAAGTGCTCATTTTCCCGTGAACAGCCTATAGTAGCATAAGTCTGTAGTGATTTAGGGAAACCCTGCAAAAATTGAAATCGAAATTGCTTGACCGGGATCTGAATCCAGATCCTGTGTAACGAAAATCCGAAGATTTACTACTGCGCCACCTCACACGGTTAGAATAAAAATATATTATTGTATTTTATGGTTAACCCAGCTGGGAACTTCTGGTAGTCCTGTATATATCTTGACTGAATTTAAAAATAGTTCCTTACCAGGTCACCGTGGTTTCATACTGCGGTGTTGATACTTGCATTACAAAATAAAACTATACATGGAGATATTAGCGTATGTACCGCGCATAATAAATTAGTCACCAATCTAGTCGAAAAATTGGGGGAGGGGGGATAAATGTTTTGAAAACGTAACATCACGCAGTTCAGCACAGATTCATTTTCCATGGCTGGAATTGTGTTTCGGCACGCAAAAGGATTTAAAAAAGAAAATACATTTCCAGAACGCCGCGACTACTTGTTGACTACCACCGCGCGCAAATTAATAACGAGGCGAAGAGCAAATCAGATTAACCGCCGAACATTCCGGGGACCTGTAATCCCTTTTAATACCTGAGTTTGTTAAGACCGCAAATGCGGGTTGGGGAGGAGAAGAGAGTTTGAGATCAATATATAGGGGCGTGTAGAGGAATTGCAAAACGGTCCGCTGCCTTGTGCTCTGTGGGTTCCCGTTTTCCTACCAGCAGATTCTAATGAGCTCGCGCTATGGACTCGATGAATATAAATAAGACTGCAAGAGAGATAACGCAAAGTGGCTGATAACCAGTGGCAAATGTGCGAAGCCTGTGAAATGGTGGCAAACTTCTGGTTTTGTCTTAAACGTGCGCAGTGGAAGAAGAAATTTTACGCGAGGAAACTAAACACCTAGAAGTACAACTCAGTTCTATGTAAAAAAAAAAAAAAAAAAAAAAAAACACAGGGTAAAGTCGTGTTTCATTTCGCAAAGTAACGTGTCAGGAAGCAGAAAAGTTAGAGATGGGGTCACAAATATTGTCACTTTTACTCGTCGGAACTTCCACCAAACTATTTGTACTCAATGTTCATGGTTTGCGAGTGGTAGCCGCATCATTCTTGCTGTTTGTACCCGACTTTGCAGAATTCATTGCAAACCTCCATCGCATTCATGAAGTATCAGAAGCACTAACTGTTAGCATTAAGCTAAGAACATTGAGACATCAGCCACGAACGTCTGGTAATGCTATTATTTCCATTCGCACACAACAATATAACAAGATAATTCAATCCTGCTCCCTAAAAACCGTCTCTGTATTACACACTACTCAACATTAACATCGCTAAGGGTATCAGCAATTGAGCAAGACCTAGGCTCACCTCTGTGCGAAGAAGACAAGTCATACCCAGGCCTTAAGAGTATTCCAGAACGTTATAATGCCAGCTAAAGGCCTAGATAAGCCACAGCCGAAGCCTTAAGTGCGCCGTCTGCCTGGATCAAGATTGACAGTTACGCTACGAGCTGGAGTGGAGTGGCTTTAGCTGATGTGCGCTGCGCGGACAATCTCGGACTCAATTCTCCCCTATCTGTCTCTTCCCCCACTCCATACCGCTTGCACATCTGTCTCTTCCCCCACTCCATACCGCTTGCACAAGGCCGCTCTCCTCCTTCCACCCTTCCAAACTCCCTCGAAGGCCATTCCAACAGTTTTCACCCGCCTCCCTCGAAAGATAGCACACTCCTTCACGAGTTTTTGATATCGTGCGCGCGTTACTTACTCAGTGCCACACACACAGCACGCTTTCGGTGATCCACAGCAGTGTCTTTTCACTTTATGTCAGACTTATCTAATGATGATTAATGTATGGAAATCAGATAATTTAATATGTTGTAACGATAGTTATGAAACACGTTAACATACTAAAGGTTGTTTATAAAGTTAAAAAAAATTGTTTTAATACATTAAGAATGCAATAAACACTCAAACAAATGTTTAATTTCACTTTTTTTAACCCGACTGTATTCACGTTTTCCATATCGATTAATTTTTTATTTATTTTATTTGTCCTGTTGGTCCCATATGGAGTAAAGCGTCCGGATATATGACACGTCCTTTCGTCTTTTAGGTTAATTCAGTTCTCTATAAATCCATAATAGACAATGAATTAATTTTCGTCGTAACATTTTATTGGCTAAACATAATATATTACTGGTCAGTTGTGAACCAGGTTCGCACAATATTTCTGGTTTTGTGCAGTATCTCCTGTATGCTATGCTTATGTATTTTAATTGTGAACTAACCGTTACGGTCTACTACGCTATATGTTACTTGCTAGTTTATTAAGTGCGGATATTCTGTGTTCGTTCTGTACTTCTGCGGCCTCTTGTTATCTTGTCAGTATAGAGTTTCATGTTGCAATGGACACAGTCCAATCAAATTCAAAGACATGTAATACACATACTAGTACACCATTGTCATTAAACTTTAAGACAAATACACAGATATAGTAAAGCATTTAATCATAACCAGATTAATATAAAGAAATAATTGTCTGAAATAAAAATTTTTCTACGAATGAGCCGTATTTAAAATCAAAGAGTTAACACCATTAGCAATTTTTTGCTATGATTTTTTATGGTATATAAACCAAAATGAGAAATAAATAATTAATATCACACCAAAACCAATCTCGTTCTAATTGCTCCAATGCACGGCCTTTTAACTAGATATTTCACTTATCATAATTTATAAGTTGTTACCTTAGTTTCAGACACATGATTTACACACGAAAACTAAAGCAAAATAGTTACCACAATCTAAAACTTACTTTTCAACAGCTCATCGTTTACACAAAACTGTTCTCTGTGCAAGATTATGATCATAAACTTGTACATTACAAAAATGTATACTTTCGCCTGATTAATTAACCTCGAAATAACCAACTGTTTTTATAGTTATGTACATCTGCAAGTTAGAAACTAGCCCGGTTACAATCACTCTATACCAAAATGGAATTTAAAAAAGTTTAGCAATCATACTGTACCGAAAATTATTCAAATACAAATAAACCAAAAACCCAAATATTGATATTAAACTTTGACATAACACAAGAACTTAATGGCATAGCTACTAGCAACTTACGAAGGAGAAAAACAAAAAAAAAAAAAAAAAAATTATCATGTGACGCAGCTATAATGGGAACGAAAATAAGTACCTAAGTCATGTAACTTATTATGAACCCAAAGATCGTTTGTCGGAATTTTTTCATAAAAGCTTCCATACATTTTGATACCTCGTACTTCACCAGTCAAGAAACTAAATTACAAATGTGAAATAAGATGTGCAAAAATATTATCTTAAGTAACAAAAATACACAAAGAGTTTATTTTCCTTGCATATTAGCAGTCCGAACCATACGGTTTTGAATAGGGGAGAAGACCCTCCTATTTCAATCACATATTTTTCTATTTCGAATTTCCTGAAGTGTCTATGGCAACAGTGCTTAACTCACATATACCACCAGAAATGTGACTGGCGTAATGCAGTCCAACCGTAACTTCGCCTATATCAATATTTGTCTAATCCTCAAATAATTAAATAAAAATGCACCTTTACCAGAATTTCGCTACGTGCAACAAAATACAACCACAGGGAATTATTGATTCAATGCAAATTTCTGTCGTGTTGAAAATTTTCCATAGAAATGCTAGTAGGACTTGTGTTATAAAAATTCCTACGTGATTAACATTGAATTGAATTATACTTAGATATTTAAAAAATGATAGACGTGTACATAAAGGAAACGAAATATTCAGACTTGACAGCAAAAAAAAAAAAAAAAAAAAGTATTAGTTGCTATGACTCGTTTGTCTAGGCAACAACAATTTTGCCCCTTTCTTAACATATCACACATGCACTTGATTATTTGTAGGGCCTACTGGTAGAATTTAAAAAAAAACTTATTTAAAAGCACGTTGAATTTTTCGTATCCCATCCCCCTCCACCACCCTCACACACACGTTTCAAGTTTCCACGCCATGCAATGCCTTTGTCCTGTGGTAGATGACTGAATGACAAGTATTTTGTTGTTGTCAAATTGCAGTCCTTTCAAAAATTCTTCCTTTTTCTTATTGTACTCTTCAAGACTGAGGTCTGGAGTCTGGGTAAAACTGCGGTAGTGAGAATCTTCTCCTGAAAAGTTAATTTTCCTTTTTGTCTTCTTGGTCAGGTTTTGTGAGTGCCTCTTTTTTCTTTTCTTTGCCGAATATTTATTTGCCTACTGGTGTTTTTTTTTTTTTTGTAAATTTGCCAGTGCTTTGATTAGTAATTTCTTTTTATGTTCGCTGTCATCGGTATCACAAGAAATCGCAGAGAGTTCACTTGTTGTGAGATATCCATCGCGTAGATAAAAATTTACTCTTTTGCCATCTACGAAGTTAGAGACTGTGTTGTTAATAGACCCAGCCCTATTTTTAGTCATATTTTGCAAGAGACTTTCTGAATGATGGATGCAATTATTTGTTGACATAATTTCATCCCACATCCCAACACTTTTCATATTGGGAGCTATACACTTATCTCCACTTCTGGAACCATTACAGAAGTATCCTCTTGCAGGACACTTCGAATGGTCACCGAAGACATGAAATGGTCCATTGTGAATATCACTGCGTAATACCCTTATACGCTGCTCTTCGTTTATTCCGACTTGACTTTTCCTGTATTTGACAGCGCCAGTGATGACACAACGAAGATGCTGTAGCCTGTCTGACAGTGCTTTCCTAAGCCCTATAGAACATCGCCAAGATGCCTTTTTTGTCTTCGAAGAAATATCTTGTAACCATCTCAGATGATTCCTTAATATATGGTTTACACGCACTATTTTTTGGATCACAAATGCAGGACCGTAAGGTTTAGCTTTCTCAAACTGGTGCATGACACTGCTATCTCGATGGCCTAAAATACAGATACATTTATTAAAGAACTTGCCATACAATATTTCGTCTTTTATTATTTAGCAACCGAAATAAGTATTTAGACAGTACCCTGGCTTTACCTTTAAAGCATGGCAATTTATAATATAACAACTTAAATTAGTGTTAATAAAACCACAATAGTTTAACAATAAATGTAAAAATTACTTTGCTTTTTATGTTCCTGCCAGTTAATTGGTGATATTTAACTCCATGCATCGCCACACTGCACTTGAACCCATCAACAATTATATCTGCTTCCATTGATGTATCAGATATATTCCAGTTTTTATAAACAATATGACCACTATCAGGTAGGTGCTTTGTCTTAGAGCGAACACAGATGAAGCAATATAAGTTTCTGACGCTCATTTAAATAACGATTTGAGACGGTATCTCAATATTATTTATAACCCCCCCTCCTCTCCCTTGATCGGCCGATGCGGCTGACTTCCTTTGACGCAGGGACTGCTCGGCTGCCTTCGCCTGCTAGGCAACACATACCTTACACCGAGAAATATTCCACTCTAAAACCGAGTTAAATAAACTATGAATATATACAAATGATCGTGAATGTTTGCGAAAAATTCACACAGCTATTAAATACTGGCCAAAAATAATGCCCCATGCTGAATCTGCGATGAAGATTTCCTTGCATGGGCAAGAAAATGGTGTCGGGCATGAGAGTATTGCAAACACACGTGGTACGACCACGGGCCCGTTCGCCACTGTGATGCCAAACGATTGTAGTTCACGCCGCGCCACTTGCAGCGCCACCGGCAGGCGGCGTGCTTGATCGCTGCACTAGGTGACGTGGTGATCGGCGTAACATCACTTCCTGCGGCCGAAAGTTGCAACGGAAAATAATTTGTGGAACAATAGATTAGAAACATCTTTGTACGAGGATTCGCTGTTCATTTCCAGCCAGCTCTCTAGGGATTATTGTTTCTTGCCAGTACAAATGCACCGGGCGCTGGCTCATTCGGCAGAGAATGACAGCCCGGGGTCTGCAACGAAAAAACAAGTAGCCAGAAAAATTGTTGTCATATAATAATAGGAATTATTGCCCATCAGACCGAGAGTAGAGACATATTTTATGTCCGATCATAGACGTTGTAGGCGCTATAAGCGCACATAAAAAAAACTTGAAACCGTCCATTGTTCAAAACTATTTCCGGCCCATAAAGTTAAATGTTAAAATTTTGTCTTGGTTGCCGAGTTTAGAGAAAACACAAATAATGTACCTGAAGTGGAAATAAAAAAAATAAAAATTAAAAATTTCCGAGTAAACGTTTTGTAGACTTTTAAATACACACAAAAATTATGGCAAAATAATTTTATTGGGAAGTTTAGTCATGTAGCAGACATCTTTAAATTTTTGTAGGTCTGTTTAAAACATTTTAAAGTTTTTTTTAAAGGTATTTTTGCGCCATGTTTGGCACCAGTAGAGTAACATCAAAAAAATCAAATATCTTTTGAATGACATTAAGTTATGTTGGAAATATAAAGTTATGTCCAGTCGTTTAAATATTTTGAAATATTGTCATATGGATTACACAAATAAATTCTAGAAATTTGCTGATATTTCTAGGGTTAATGCAGATAGGGAAAAGTAAAATTAAATGTTTGTCTTTTAATCTTTCAAAGTCTTTCAAATATCTTGTAACTTGATATGTAGTCATGTGGACTGCAGCAAATCTTAGAATTTACAGGTATTTTCTAAGATAAAAATTTAAAAAAAGTTATCTTCCAGAATGAATTCTAGAAAGAGCTTACCATGGAATCTTTTGTATACCAATAATGTATCTCATTTTGAATGACAACCTAAAAGAAAAATTTATTGCACTTTAAAATAAAATTTCTTGGAATTACCACTAGCTTTTAAAGAGACATTTGGTCAAAGGTTTTGAATGCGCCTAAATTTGTTTGCATGGCGCCATTTTAGGAGTTTCAAAAGATATAAAGATTATATTATATTATATATACTATATATATATATAGTTAAACTATATTTTTGTACAAAAATGTTTGAAAAGAAATTATTTGATAGTAAGAAAAGAAATCAAGTCATGTGTTTTCTATTTTTGCTAGTTGATAGGTATGCATGTTTTTCCTTCCTTATTTCAAGTTTGATGTAGGGTAAATTCTTATGCCCCTTATTTCCATATTAATTTCACGATTTATTAATAAAACAATATAGGGTAATTAATTTACACGAAATTCTTACTACCCCCGACATTGTGTTGTAATTTCCATATGACCACTTACACCATGCTCCATCTGTCACTACAGCTATAAGCGGAATCCCTGCTTCATCAACAGAACCTGCAGCCATTGCTAAGCGAGCTTCTTCTTTAGCTGCTGCATCCATTTCCAACCATGCTATTTCATGTATAGCAGACTGTAGCTTCTTTTCAAAATGGTTGAACGTATCTTTTTAACAGCAAGGCATGTCAAGCGATGATGTGATTTCTTTCATTTTGGTGAAACTCAGTCCCATCATAAGCATACTGCTGACCCAGGCAGTGTTTAATGTCCATACGGTTCTTGTTTGGATTTTCCGAGACTAATTTACCTTTCATGCCACACATTGAGCATTAAAAGTGATACTCACTCATACATACCTTTTCTTTCTTCCCTGATTAGCTTCATATCGTCATATGAGCAGCAATAACCGAATAAGAATCGTTCTTAATTTTTAGTGCATCGTCTTCGAAGGGAATTTGATGTAATGGTTCAATGCCGCTTAAATCGGAAGAATCCTGGAATATGATACAATTCTGTTTCCTGAAGGGATTTCATTACTGTTGATCCAGGATGAACAACTTGGTTGGGTGATATCAGTTTGACGGACAATATCATTTTCTCTGAGACTCTTGACAGTCGTGTGGAGTTGAATTGATTGAAGAGCTGAAAATCAAACGAATTACATGTATAGACAATCTAAATTATTTTTTAAGGCAATTAATTAGTTAGGCCTGTTAAATATGAAGGGTTTGAGTGCCTACAAAAATCTCACCTGTTAGCTTATATGTTGTTGCACCTTGATGACAGACTTTTTAAAGCATTTGTTTCACTGACTGGTATAGGTTGGAGTATTGGAAGAAAAACTAGGTTGATTATGCAAAAAAAAAAAAAAAAAAAAAAAAAATTTGGTTATAATATTAACTTATTTGAGTAAATGAACGATTGTATAATACTAGTATATACTTCGATGCAAGAACATATAAAAATGTATTTATTATGGCTTCATTATGACTATCTATTAATTATTTTCATTGTTCACTAGAAATATACACAATACTTAGCAGTATACTTATAAACTTAGAATACACTTTGCAAACAGAAAGTACGCTCACCAATATAGGCCTAAAATACAGATTGTTGTGCAACATTTATGAACATGCATTATTTTTAAACAACTATACTACTATATGAAACAAAATATTGAAATACAATTTATTTTATTACAGATTTGGTTGACTACATTCAAATAGCAAAGTCAAACGATTTTCTTGGATGAGTAATGCCAAAAGCAAAATAAGTACACCCCTGCAATTAAGAGAGTATGGAAAAACGGGGAAAAATATATTATAGGAAAATTGCTTCTATCCCACTAATAAACATCAAAGTAAAACTAGAATTTTAAATAAGTTAAAATGTAACATTTTCGTTTCTCACCCATCACTAACATGATCACTGGTTTTTGTGACTGTTACAGAATCGTAATGTGGTGATCCGCTATCTTGTTTCCGGCATTCACTTTAACATTTTTGTTCATTGTCATCAGTAATCCTGAAACCAAAAAGTTATTTTTTATGGACTTCATAAAATTATAAACAAATGAAACGTGTTACATAATAATCAATTACTACAGGCCTACCTTTTTTCTGCGTAATTTGCTGTGGCATCGTCTGCTAACAGTCCAGGACGCAAATATGTTATTCTGAAAATAATACAGGATTACAGGACTTTCCATATCTTGCAAATAAGATCACACACTGAAAATTGCCATTATCTTTCATACTACGAAGTTGAGCACACACACTTGGTTACATTGGGAAATATCATTGTTCCAAGTTACCTGCATGTAACATGTAATTGGTTCAGAATAAGTATTCTAATTTTGAGATTAAAACAATTTCGGGTAGTCTACCTGGTTCGAATACAGTTAAACAATGGTGTTTTATTTTTGGAGATTATGAGATAATTTTTTATGTCTTAAAACGTTTTCGGATCCGATGTTCATTTTTCTAGTTATTTTCTATTATATCAACAAGACAGATAGTTGAACGTCACCTGATTAGACCTAAAATTCATTTTGTAGAACCCTTGAATATGACATCTCGTATAAATTGGTTGGGTAGAATGTGTAAATTTTTTGTTTCTTATACCTTTGGGAAAAAGGTTTTTTTTTTTTTTGTTACGCCAGTTAATTTACTTGATATTTAGAACAATATCGTAAGAAACCTGAGTAAATTACTAGCGTTTGTGAAATGCGAACTGATTTTGAATAAAAGTTTAAAATTGATAAATTGGAACACGTGAAATTCTTCATTATAAAATCGACCCAGTGAGTTAAAAGGGAATAGGGTGTAACACAAACACCTAGCTCATGCGCACGCGCGCACACACACAAGAACATGGCACACAGACATCAGAGCGATTATGTGAAACCTATTTTCCTTCGAACGTAAGCTAAAACACATGGCAAGCAAATAAAATTTTTCAAAAAATTGGAAAACCTATGAAACTTTGTTTTCTTATCATGTAATTATCCAAACGATGTACAATTACATTAATTTTGTAAGACTTGATTACCTAAAATCATTAGAAATATTTTGTCCAGTATATTGACATTATTAGGCCTATGACATGCGGCAAGTTTGGTGTCATGGCGTGAACAAGAAGGGGGTGAGGGGGACGAACACTCTCTTTCTTCGCTTACTCTATTTGATCTTCTTACGATGAGAAGTTATATACAATCTTGTTTTATTCCATTTTCTGTATTCCTTTCTTTTATTCTTCTCAGAATCCATGATCTACGAACCGTCCAAGTACACAAAATAAAACACAGTACGATCATAGGTATATTTCATGTTAACGAGAAATAGGCGTAGCACTTGACGATGTAAACGCACTTCACGGAGACTGACGCTATTATTTTTGGCTGTTGTCGCCCAGTCGTACTCCGCCAGGGCTCCACGAAAGGGCTCACCCCCCCCCCCCTTTTTTTTTCGGGGACTCTATCGACTTCGCGGTACGGCGTGAGGGAAAGTGGCCGGTAGCCCAGTAGTGCTCAAGGTGCCAGCAAATACCATCGAGACTAATAGCGGCCGGACAGCTCGCGGTTTTCCGCGCGAAAAGTGATTGTCCTGCACGCTGCCGGTTTGAGGTGGCCAAGCATTTGTTTACATTTACCGTCGTGAATTTTAGACTGGGAATTGCTTATGTTTTATATAGTTTTAATAATTTTAGTGATTCACGTTCATCGAATTACCATGGCAGGTTGTATTTGCGATGTGTATTATTGTTCAAGTTACACTATTAGTTCTGAAAATTCTATTCCATTTTCGGATTTGCTTTTCCACTAACAAATACATTTGTAATATTTTTACTCGTTATTTCCAGCACATACAACACCTTACTTTAGAAAATCTTTGCTCCCTCACCACCTTTTTTTTTCACAAAAAAAAAAAGTACCTAGATCCAACACTGGTCAGTAAAACAAAACTATATGGCATTGATATGTCTTTGATTAAAAAAAAGCGGTAGTGATAAATTTTTAGGATTAATTTTCCCGTGCTGTTTGGGACTACAAAGTCGTGTGGATCGTAAGCACATAAGCTGCACAACAGCAGCTTTCAAGAAGCTAATTTCCAAAAAATGTTTTACTATGTGTTCATTTTTAATTTTTGATACTCGTACGTTGAGATGCACATTAAATCGGGATTTAGCTAGAGAGGCTACTCATACTTGCCAAAGCAACAAATTTTGCTTTATCACTTTTTATTTTTGCAATGAGAAAGGTCACTAATGTTTTATAACATAATTATTATACGAAAATGATTAACACAATAGTATTAATTCGCGACAAATGTTACGAAAATGTATGTGTGTTGTAGGTTAGGTATTAGGCCTAGTAAGTAAAAACAAGCATATATTGTTAATGTATTTCTGTAGCATACACGCATGTACAAATTTTAAAAACAAATTTTGTTAATTCACGGTGTGTTCCAGATCTTCAGATGGGTCCCGAACATTACAAGATAAATTTTACAGTTATTATAAAAATTGTAGAGTTCACTTGTTATTCGAGATTTTCGGCATTAAATACCGCCTTTTCTTTCAATCAAAACCTATGTACACGCATTAAGACACCTGTAATACAATATAAAGTAAATATAAAAATGCACCAAACAAAATACCTTCTAGGAACACTTTATTCCGTGCACAAATGCACTCGTTATGTCCACTGTGCGTATGCACAGATTCAAAGTTCGCGGGTGTTTGTCAGCTCAAGCCGCTAGGTTCGCTGCTGCTGCTGTTCCACACGCTCGCCCGTGTTGTTCGTATACAGCTGTCCGGTAATAGTCTCTATTGTATTTGGTGCCACGAGACGGTGGGCGAATCCGCCGATGCAGCGATGCACTTGTAGTATTGCCATTTAAAATTTTAAGCTGTGACGTACCAATTAAAATTTACGCGCCAATGCAGGAAGTTGTAAGCCGTCCGCGACTGCTGGTTTCATTTACATCCGATTATTTTTAGTGCGCGAAAAAATACATAGAAAAAGAGTGTTTTCATGAAATTGGTGAAATCAGAAAAGTGCATATGCGGGTTAAATGCAGCTCAAATGCACTAGGCAATAGTATAATGTACTTTTTTATTTATTTCCTGTACCAAAAAAAATCTGAAATATTTTATACTTTTTGAATGAGAGCTATACAATAAAACATCGTCAGTGTCCAGACGGCGCCCTTAATCCTAGGGCTCCGATATCGCTGATTTATCCTTGGCGCAAGCGAAACCTACGCATGCGCAGAACGTATATAATTTTGCCGGAGCCGGCAGCATGACGAACGTTCATGAACGTATAGGACGCGTCCAGGCCGTTATACGCTGTGATGTAATTATTGATCTAATAATAAGGCAACCTACACGTTAAAGTTATTTTGCAAATAAAAGATAAAGTCTGCAAGAATACTGTATAATATGTACGACATGTTTTAAAAAACTTAAGCCATTGCAAACAACACAACACACGTGTAATCAGCGTCGTGTGTGTGTGTGTATGTGTATGTATATATATATATATATATATATATATATATATATAATATATAATCTATTGAACTTACCTTAACAAGTGGCGTGTTAGCGCGTTTGGTGGCGTGTCCGACCACCAAGCGGAAACTTCGGGTTCGCACCTTGGTCAATGAGAACTGTTTTTAGGTTTTTCAAATAAACTAGATATCTCAATTTTTTAAACGGTTATTGTGTTGAATAAAGGCTATTTATTTTAATAACTGCGGTAAGTATTGCAATACTTTACGATGGATTATTGACAGTACGATGTAATTGCGATTATTTGACAATACGGCTTTTTTTATTGATATGATAATAATTACGTCTCTCAGAACTTATCCAGCAAACTCCACTGCGACACGTTCGAAAGGCATTTAGCGTGTTTTTTTTTTTGTTTTTTTTTTTTTTTTAAGGTCCTACCATGGAGGTAATAGATGATGGAGTGGCAACAGCCTCTCTTCTCTACGATTATCAAGTGAAGCCGATGCCTTGTCTGACTTCTTTCAGCTGCGCATGCGCTGACCGATTGTTTAAGTCAGCCGCCATATTATGAGTGGCAAAATTTGCATTGTACATCGGTATTACCGGTGACGTAATTATTGCGTTTTGTTCTTGCGGGATGTTTTCAAATGTGCGTGGCCTAAATAAGCCAGTGCATCAAAATGCTATGCAGTATTTTGCCACCATCCGGAATTAATTAAATGAAAAAACACGCCCATTTAACTACATTCAAACGCGCACCTTTTCTCTTTCATTATCGTCTGCTGCCCGGTTTCACTTTCGTGTATCGGCTTCCACTTCATATACTAATACCTCCATGGCCCCTACAAGGCAAAATAAAATAGTATAACGTATGTGCAAATATTTTGTAAGCTACGCCCTCAGTAGCGGGGCGAATTAGGACGTTACGTTGGCACGACTGACGACATGGCTTGTTGACTGTTGACGCTGGCTGTTAGGAGTACCTTTACCCCGTGTGAAACTCAAAATTACGTTACAAATATAGTATACGTTGTGTTTTAAACTATTTGCATGAGTTATAAAGTTGTGTTTATAACGTTCTGACGTTTCAGTTGAGGCTTAGTTCAGCGTGTGTCGTGTCGATTGCACAAGTGATGTGCTGGCGTACGGAATGGCGTTGACCCATGGAGTAGCCTTTGGTTTCATACGTGACAGCGAAAACCGCAGTAACAACGTTTACATCCGCGAACAGCTGTTTCGACTGTAGTCATTTTTTTTTTTAAGTCACGTACGTATGTGCATATCACAACTTTGTAACATTTCCCTTGCAGGTTTGAAACACAATGAATTAGTTTTCCTTGTGTTATCTGTGATTTGAACATTTGCCACGGCTCAACAATTTGCAAAAATGCTGAATTCCAGCCAGTAAAACTCGTGAGATAATACTTTAATAAAACTGACGTGTGCAGTACAAAGTGTTTGTAATGCGTATTTCTGGGGATATTTAATACTGCACATATATCAGTAGATACATTTTCGCGAAACACACGGGCGTGTAAACAAATTTTTATTACTACGACCTAAAATAAGGTTACGTATTCAGTTCGCATGCTACATACAGCACAAATGAAACACGGCATTATTGTTTAGTATTTTCATATTGGGGTCATGGGCTTCAACGACGTCCTATTTTATCCCTTGACTCCTGCTTCACCAATGCAATTGAATACAATACAGCTCTGAATTGCAGGACCGTAAAATATCGTAGATTTCTTTATTGGCATAAACAGGTAAATTTAAAGTTACAATTATGCTATTAAAATGCATGTCCACTATTTAAAATATACGTACATGATTTTTCCATTGCAAACACGAAGCATTGGCCTACCATTCCATAAGTTGTCACGCAATAAAGAACGATATATATATATATATATATATATATATATATCATGTCAGACAATTATTATTATTATATTTTATTACTCTATGCAATGTTATTTCAAGTCTGTAATAACTGCCAGCGCTACAGATAACGCAATAAATAAACCATGCAGGTATTTATTTGCGCAAAAATTACTGTAAATAAAAGGTACACTTCTGTGTCGCTTTCATTTATTTATAGCCTCGCACGAAGCGGCGAATAATAATCCACGGCACACCATCTCAGGACAATGATAAAACTCATTCAGTAATACGTTCCACGAGTCAAGGATTAGTCATGGCTTATCTATCGCACGAGATGGTAGAACATTATGTAATGCCAAATTGAACGTTCTGGAATACCGGCCCTAGTACGCTTATAAATTTAAGTTAAAATTATTATATTACCCTAGACGTGATTTCGTGGTTATGTATCCCATAGGCTGTTCACGGTAGGGTAAAGTGAGCACTTTTGAAAGCCCTACTTAATATATACTTGTGTGCACGTTGTGTATTCTTCCATCTTATGTAAAATTAACATTCCCATAGACCTCATTACTTTATTCATGCGTCGGTCAAGTGAAACTGTAAAATTATTAGGAAAGTAAATAATCTATTTATCTACTCATTTTTGCACTTCCATGCATTAAAAAAAAACAACAGAAAGCGAGAAGAATAATTTAAGTTATCACAAATGGTTACATAATACTTTTTATTCGACTTTAACATATGGAACTACTTTCCGTCCGTCGTTACCAACTTCATTGGGCTCATGTCACTCAGTGCGCCCGTTAAAATATATGCAGGTACGGGCAGTGACTTTTTTGTATGGTTGATTTCAAAAGTGTTCACTTTATCGTGAACCGCCTTTACAAAAATGTTAACGAAGCCTCTGCAGTTTGTTAACAAACATTTTGTGTTCCTCTGTTATATTTCGTATCCTTTATAAAGACTCTTTTTCGAAAGTATATTGGCGTAAAAGAAGACAATTTTCTAATATGTCAGGTTTAATGCAAACTGAAAATTCTAACGAATATACTGATAAAATTAGTTAAAGAATGGGTGGGTTTCACTTTATCTGAACGTTGTGAACAATTGCGAGTTTGTTTCATGATGGTATTACTAGATGAAAAGTATTGCTTCTCCAGTACGTTCTGTTAGAACACTGAAAAACGAGAATGGTACTTGTCTTTGAAATTATACATTATTCTATGTAGTAGATTCTTTATTCCTCCGTCAATCCCAGGGATATGCCATACGCTTACATTACTCTTATAAATACTACGTTCATTCATAAAACATGTCACAAACAAAAATCATTTATTTGTGTAGGATTGAGTAATAAGAGGGATATAACTTTCAAAATCAGGAGAAAAAAAAAAAGGACTTTCGATTTGCAAAGATTTTAGTAGAATCTTTGAACATGAGAGACATTTAGTGAAAAGTACTAAAGATCCAACGTTTTTCTTTCAGCTTATGGATAATGGCTTCTAAGTGTCTTATGTGTATGTATATATTTTTTTCCATATTTTCATAAACAAGGACGCAAGAAAGTTTTTCATTTTTCCTGTATTCTATTATCGCATTTATATACTCTTGGATATGTTTCAACCGTACTGCTACAGATCATTCCAAAAAAGTAAAGTCGTAATATATAAACTATTGACACTGAAAATATAGGGTTTATCAGGCTGGTTGAATTGCTTTATTATTATTATTTCTGCAGATTAACTGTTTTACGAAATATACTTTTCAGAAAAATGATTAACTAACGGAGTGCAGATAGCTGTTGTTTACTTTGTCATATGCCCTGAAACGTATTCACATTATAAAAACCATGTACTTAGAAGACTTATAAATTAAGTTTTTTAGTTCCCTTATTATTACAACTATTTTTTTTTGTAATTTATAGCCTTTACCATGATGAACAATTATTTTTGCAATCAATTTACTTGGCTGAATTTTTTAACGAGTGCCCGAACACACGCGATAGTAAGTTTATTGACCAGTTTTATAGTACATCACGTGCAACAGTTTTCCCCTTACTATATTTGTTCTATATTAATTATCTATCTGTTGAATTCATTGAAGTAAGTCGAGGGAAACAATACCAAGAACGCTTCTTCCATTACGACGCACACGGGAAATATTATTTTAATCATCATTCCGGCCGTCTACTGTTGACGGTGCTGCTATTATAGGCTGCTCGCGGTAAAGTCAGCACTTTTGAGGCCCTAGTTATTTTTTCCTTTCAGCCATTTTTTTAATCCTTTAACCACCTTATTAAATAAATATAACCATGTAAATAATAAACATTGTGTGTATATTCCACTGCACTCGGAAGTTAACTTCTAAGACTAAAATAAAATATATTTATTGACTGTTATTCCAAACGACAGTACTTTCAAAAGATAGTACTTCGCATCTCTCATTGAAAGGGAGAACTCATATAAAAGTACACGCTAGTTACCCAGCTCGACATAAGCAGCGCTGTAATCGCAACCGTGCGCTCGCTTCGCCATGTTAGTTGAATAGAAAGGTGGAGACTGCCCAACATTAAACAGATTTGGCGCTTCTAGACCTTACTTCGCGTATTGTAATGTTATACGCTATTCACGATAAAGCAGCGGGCACTTTTTGAAGCCCTCTCATTTGGAATAATCCTATATAATAAGGAGACGGTCTCTGTCGGTCTTCAATATCTCTGAAACTCAACAGAAGTTCTTTCTAGTTTTACAAAGAGAGTCTTCAGGGTCTAATACAGGTCAAGTTCGAATTTCAGCTAGATCAGTTTACGCAATTATGACTTTTGGCCCTAAAAACTAATTTTTATAACTACTTTTTCCTATGAAAGTTTTGTATTAATGCATAGAGATAATTACATAGAGATATGAAGGTAATATTTACTCTAAATGCATGGCTTATAATTTTATATAGTTTTATATCTCTATGCATTTTTTTCAGTCTTTGTATTAGTAATGACGTAAGGGGGGGGGGGGGGGGTGGGGGGTGTATATACGCAACTTTTTTATTTCAGTCTTTGTATGATAATCAAATTTTTTAACATGTTAACTGTTCTAGCCACGTGACAATACAAAAAAAGTCACGGGCTGGGTCCCCTAGTATTCAATAAACATATTTTATTTTATCCTTAGACGTTAACTTCTGAGTGCGGTATTATATATATATATATATATATATATATACACACACACACACACACACACACACTCTCTCTCTCTCTCTCTCTCTCTCTCTCTCTCTCTCTCTCTCTCACACACTCTCTCTCTCTCTGTGTTTATAACTTACATGACAATATTTGTTTTAAAAAGTGATGGAAGGATAACAAATGGCTGATAGGGAAAAAATTAATAGGTTCTCAAAAGTGCTCACTTGACTGTGAATAGTCCATACACAGATGCCTTTATCCTCTAGATACACGGCTGCACTAATCAAGGGCTATGTTTAAGATGCGGAAAAACACTTTAGGCTGTTCACAGTAAAACGAGCACTTTTGAAAGCCCTGCTTAAGATCTAGTTGTATGCACGTTGCGTATTCTTCCGCCTTATGTAAAATTAATACTGTCAAGGGCCTCATCACTTTATACATGCGTCGGTCCAGTGAAACGGTGAAATTATAATAAAAGTGAATATTTTACAAATATGCTCATTTTTACACTTCGATACATTAAAAAATAACAGAAAGCGAAAGAAATAATTAGGTTATAACAAATGGTCACCTAACTCTTTTTATTCGACATTAAGCTATGGAACTACTTTCCATCCATCGTTACCAACTTTACTGTGCGCACGTTACTCAGTGCGCCCGTTTGAGTATGTGCAGGAAGGAGCAGCGACTTTTTTCTAAGATTGATTTCAAAAGTGCTCACTTTTATCGAGAAAAGCCTTTAACCAAACTTGAGGCACGTTCATAAAAGCGAACTTCGAACTTCGAACACTTCGAACACAACCTACAGGGCAGTTCAGGCGCAAGGCAGGCAAGTGCCGTGACGACCGCGACCAGAGTGGCTGTTACGTTTTCCTCGGGGCGATTCCAATCGCGGCTACCCCCGGAGGCACCACCCCCCTCCCCCCACTAAGAGCTAAAATTCCCCACGTCGCCACTCTGGAAATTCACGAGCGCGTTCCATTCCAGGGGACACTGCGAAACGCCGCGCATTGCGGAGAGTTCCCCCCCCCCCTCCCCCTCGGCAAAAGAACCACACTACGGACAGAAGGGCTCTCGACGAGCCCGAGGCCCGAAAATTCGTAATTACCATTCTGTGCACGTTGTCGACGCCGGTTCACCCGGATGCAAACCCCCCCCCCCCTCTCTCTCTCTCACCCCCTTGGACGCGTAGCGACGCACTCAAAACCTCTACCTCGATTGGATGGCGGCTGCTTCGGACCACCTACCTCACGCGGGATCTCAAATTCAGGGGCTCGCGTCCTCCGGCTTTGTGCCTCGACGGCTCCACTGCAAACTGTACCCTACGCAAACACTTTCTATTCCCCCCCCCCCCCCCTCCACATGGTCTGTATTAAACCTTTGTCAAAACGTAAATGTGTAGTTTCGCATGCTGTAAATACGAAATGTTTTCTTGTCGACCTCCCGTGGCGCAGTCGGTTGGTGCGCCACCGATCAGGGGCGCGAGAGGCTCTGGGTTCAAATCCCTGGTAAGGCATGGGTGTTAATTGAAGTTAGGTTATAAGTTAGTATGCAAGCCGTCCCCTGCTACGCTTTCGAGCATAAAACTGGGGGACGTTAAAATGCCCTTTACAATACAATACGAAGTATTTTTATCCGTACTGTACTTGAACTAACATTATACTAATGCTGATCTTCAACCGACGACCTGTGATTAAGGTTAATTCTACCCAGGTTAGGAACAAAACGAGTTTTTTTTTGTGGCAGAATTTGGCACGTGGGAAATTTCCGCCACTAGGTACGTAGTGTTCCAAAGAGATCACTTTTTATTAGAATTTTAAGATACGTGAATAATGAAAGAGAAAGATTTTACTTAGTTAAGAAGTTATAAATATGTTTGACTCTTATTTATTTTGCAATTATTTTGTTTACTAACGTATAAAATAGAGGAAATGCAATATACATGCGACACTAGCGCTTACCTAGTGGCGAAAAATTTTTGTTGCCTAACTAAAAAATTGAGTTTCCCAACCTGAGTAGAATAAACCTCATCTTTAAGCTCGGTGTTTGGCGATATAGAAAGTTCGCGGTAAAGTGAGCACTTTTGAAAGCCCTGCTCATGATCTACTTATCAACTTGTATGCATGTTGTGTATTCTTCCACCTTATGTAAAATTAACATTCCCATAGGCCTCATTACTTTATTCATGCGTCGGTCAAGTGAAACTTTAAAATTATTAGAAAAGGAAATACTTTACCAATCCGCTAACTTTTACACTTCTCTGCATAAAAAAAAAAAAAAAAAAAAAAAAAAAAAAAAAAAAAAAAAACCCTAAGTTATCAAAAATGTTACCTAACACTTTTTATTCAACATTAAGGTATAAAATTACTTTCCATCCATTATTAAAAACTTTACTGGGAGCATGTCATTCAGTGCACCCATTAAAATATATGTATGCAGGGGCAGTGATTTTTTTCTAAGGTTAATTTCTAAAGTGCTCACTTTATCGTGAACAGCCTCTCATGAAATGAACTACTCGTAGGGATAGGAAATTTTCGCGTTTTAAACGGCTTGTACACTTGATTCCACTGTACTGTTGTGACGCGAAGCTGTGACAGGAGTGCGTGTGGATGCAAATTGCGTAAAACAATGTGAGGAACGTGTGTGACGTAGTTTGCATACAACTATAAATGTCCCTCATAAGGATGCCCGTTTTCCTATGATCCAAACTCAAAGTTACTTCGCTGCACTGCAATGTTAACACACATAAATAATGAAGTGTAAAATATGTGCATAGATATGTGGGGATCTGGAGGGACAAGTGTGACAGTGTGAATACGTACCGTTTTCCACCTTAACATCTGCCAACATGTACGTGTGCACCTGTAAATCACTCGTGGGAAGTGCAATCTCAATGCACAGAATTAGTCAATGGACTCTTACAGTACCGGTCAAAAGTTTTAAGACCACAGTATAAAAGAATAGAATTTCTTATAAAACTTAAATTTTTAGCGCAAGAGCAACGTCAATTTATTTCTGGCACTGTGCATATACATGTACAAACTTCCTAAGATTTCATTGGGTTAAGCTACGTATTGTATACGTAATGAATTTCTAGTATTATAAGACAACACCGATATACCAATGCTTTTAAAGAAAAAATACTGTTGTGTGTCCAAAGTTTTGCGTGTTATACCACTGCTGTGACCGCTCCTGAAAGGAGGAGATCACACATTAACTAGGAGGATTAAGGTAGTCAGAGGAAGAGTACTCGAGTTATATAAAACTCTATTTATCACACTCACAACTTAGAAGTACCACCAGGAAATGATAGAATCATACATATTACTACGTTGTGGCGGTGACTCACTAAGTCAAGTAATTCGACAGCAGTCCAGTTTCTCTCACTCTTAAGGAGCTTCACTTGTACGGAAATCAGTCCCGAAACCTCGCGAGCCCTAAGCCGCCCTAACGGGAAGTATATTTACCCCAGTATCGCAGTCGTCTACGAAGAGGTTCTCTACGGTGGGTGCAGCAGGCGTCGATCCAGGATCACGGACTTGTGGTCCTCACGGCTATCGTCCCTCGGCCAGGGCCTTCGGCGTCTGCGACAAGATGGCGCCCTGAGCCGCCATTGTCCCAGCCTTATATAAACCTAGAGTCCTGAGCTCGTACTCATACCCCCGGTATTGTTATTCCAAACTGCTGGGTCGGCTAGCCAATGTCGCCCTGCACCTCGCGCCAGCTCGCCTCTTAGCAAACCTTGCTGTGTGCAGCCGTAAGTGTTGCAATAGCAATGGGTCATTGTGGAACAAAAATAAAAATCCAGAAAAATTATTTTACGATTTTACTGCACATTGCTTTCTTTCATTAAATCAGTGAAAAAAAAAAAAAAGATAAATTGAATTGATTTTCCGAATTTTTTCCTAGACTGTCGGGTGATAACCCGACTGTCTAGGAAAAAATTCGGAAATACAATCAAATCGATTCATTTTTTTGCGGATTTGTCTTTATGCAGTCAAATCGTCAATAATTTTCTTTTGAATTTTTATTCTTGTTCCACAATGAACCACTTTTATTGATACATTAAAAATAATTTTGGTGGTATAAAAAGTAAGACTTTGGAACACACGACAGTTTTTATCTTTAAAAGTGTCGGTATTTTGGTGTTGCCTTATATGGTTAAAAATTCATTACTTATACAATACCTACCCTAACCCAACGAAATCTTAGGAAGTTTAAAGATATACACTATCTACCAAAAAGTAATTGGGCACCTGTCCACAATGTTTGCTCGGTGTTTGTCACCCCCATTAGAATCTCGTAGGTCCACCTCTTGTGGCTATGCAGCCACCCTGTCTGGCATGCTCTCTACGAATGTGTGCAGGTATCCACGGGGATTCGTCGCCATTCCTCTTGCAACCATTCCAAGAGTTGAGCAATAGATTTTGGCCGCGCCTGATGAGCCCTCACCGGACGATCCAATTCGTCCCAAATATGTTCTATAGGATTGAGGTTGGGGCTCTGGGCGGGCCAGTCCAATCGGCGAACATTGTTGTAGGCGTACCACTACATACTAGCCCTTGAAACATGGCACCTGGCATTGTCATCCTGGAAGTAACACTGGTCCATTCCGTAAATAAACGCCACAATGTTGGGAGCATTTCATTATCCAGAATGTTACAATAGGCCTCTGTGTTCATGCTACCATGGACAAACACCAGCGGTCCTACGTCGAAGGCCGTGAAAAACAAGTCAACTAACTTACTGAAGTACCTATCTTCACGGGTGCCCTATTACTTTTTGGTAGATAGTGTATATGCAAAGTGTCATTAATAAATTAACGTGGCTCTTGGGGCAAAAGTTTACATTCTAATAGACATTCTATTCTTTTACACCATGGTCTTAAAATTTTGACCTGTACTGTAATTGGTATACGCCCCTCTGCAGGGCCTAGTAGTACGTGATAAGGTCACCTCCTCATATATTACTCTCATGTTAAAGGTTTAAGTGTTGGAAATTAAAACAAACTTTTTTGTACTCATTAAGAATAAATCAACAGTAATTTGTCCCCACTACAGAACAATAGTGCCTGATTCCACTCAGGCTCAGGAACAGCTGCTGATATCACCTTGTCGATATCTCTGCCAAGACAAAGACATTTTGCTCTGAGAACTGAAATTATTTTGTAATGCAACCACTTTGCAATAAAAGAAATAGGTTTTGCCATTTACTAAATGAGGATAGGGGGATGTTTCTACACCAACAATAACGTAATGCACAGCATTTAAGTTTCAGCTTTTGACTTTTTATTTCAATTTCTGTTGAGATCATATGCCAACTTATTATGTGCTGAAACTATAGTAAAATAGAAGACCCTGGATGGTATTGAGAAACAAAACGTTAAAGGAAATACTACCTGCCATTAGGTAGTGGTCTTTATACTGGACGTTATACCCATATGCGTTACGTGATAATGAATAAAAATGTTTCTGGTTTGCAACTCAGCTTAAAACGTATAGTTCCCAAATAAAAAGTTTCTAGTTTAAAACTTAAAAAAACTTGTTCTACTGGCTTACTCTTACACGGCGAGACACTAGAAATCTTAGTAGAGCATGTGTCGTTAAACTGCTGGAGTATATACTAACGACGCCTTTCCAACATGGCGTCGGTTGGAAAGTTCTAGAAGACATTCCATAACGGGCAACACTATGATAGTGAAAATGTAAAATAAAGGCTGTTCACGATAAAGTCAGCACTTTTAAAATCATCCTTAGAAAAAAAAACACTGCCCATGCCTGTACTTCAACGGGCGCACTGAGTGACATTCGCTGATAATTCAAATTATTTATTTCGCTTTCTGTTCTTTTAATAAATCAGTGTGTAAAAATTAGCAGATTTATAAAATGTTTACTTTCCTAATAATTTCACAGTTTCACTTTACCAACGCATGAATAAAGTGATAAGGCCCATCGCAATGTTAATTTCACATAAGGCGGAATAATACACAATGCGCATACAAGTAGATCTTAAAAAGGGCTTTCAAAAGTGCTCATTTTAACGTGTGCAGCCTATACCAATTATTTTAGATGTAGCGGGACGTTGCTGTCGATGGAAAACAAATTTATTTAGTAGGAAGCAGGAAAGGACGCTGTCTTCGGCTACCACAGGTTCCTATATAGCATTGGGTGTGTGCATGCGTGAGCTACCTGCTCACGGACTTACGTAGTCTAAAATCTACCTATCTCCAAAAGCTGCAATGCGGAAGGGACTGTCTAGCACTCTCTTCTTCGTGGATACAAAATAAAATCCTAATGATAGCTGAAGAATATGATTACCCTAACACTATATAGGAAAATGCCTGCACTACTTCCACTCCAGACGAGCGTCCTGATTAGCGTCTACTCTCGATCAAAGATGGTGGCGGAGAGAGAGCGATCTTTCCAGCTGACTGGTCCAGGCTACCCTATGCTAGTCTCTCCGACCTATGGGAGAGCAAGGTTCGAACTGGCCAGCCAACCGGAAGGCTTACTATTCTAACTACCTGAACATGACTCACACCAGTGGCCTAACTTTAAAAAAAATTGCATATAGTATAAGGTCTCGAAACGGAGATAAAATACACAAAAAGTCCCTGAAGCATTAACAAAAAGGTGAGACCAAACATAAAAATTAAATTAATATTAATTCATATACATATAAAATAAAATCTATCTGACTAGCCCATTTAAACATTAAATATTGCCATCCGTACAGCTAAGATTAAAAATCCTATCACCTGAAAAACAAAATAATAAATTAAAAATATGCAAGTTAACAACAATTACATGTTTGGCAATATGAGGGTACTACGTTGAGTATTTTCGATCCTCGAATTTTTCTTCGTCGACTGCTGCTTAGTGAGTAAGCCAGTTTAAATCAGCGCAGTTTGCACGGAATTTGGACTTTTGTCTCATTGCAGGTACGATAATGGCTCAGAGTTCACCTGGGCCTGTCTAATAAACAGCGATCCAACTGCAAACATAACAGGAATGAACGTGTGTCTGGATTACAAATTGTCTTAAAATGAATTCGCGAAATTTTCGAACTGCTGCTCGTAACTTAGAGCATTAGCAATGCTTACCAATAATTTACCAGCAAGAAAGACAACTGGAAACTTAGTTTTGTTGTGTAAAGTGCAGGCTGTAGGTGTATGAACCTCCCACACAGCACTGTCCCGATCGTGAAGACAGAGACTTAAAGCGCACGATAAATAGCTACAGGAATTTCCAAATGCTTGTCGCATAGCGCGTGTGCCTGGTATTGTACGTTAGACCGATATCGCGTTGAGCCAGCCGCGGTAGCAGACCTCTTGTGGTTTTGCTCGTCCACGGTTCTTGGAAAAGGAGAGTGGTGATAGATTGACGGGGGTGGGGTGGCACTGCGAGGCAGTCGGGATTAGTTTTTCTTGCGAACAGTGTAATTTGCTCGGAATGTATGGATAGATATTAATTTATAAATGGCGAAAAAAAACACGCATTATATAAGATAATGTTAGCGGTAGCAGGGCTGGATTTCCCATTAGGCCGACTAGGCCCGGGCCTAGAGTGCCACTTTTTAGGAGGCGGCATGGCATTGGGCAAAATAGCATACGAAAAAAATTTCAGTGTTTTTTTTTTTGTATGGCTGTGTGCTAGAATAAAATGTATACGAATTTTAAAATGAATAAAATTAAAGAGACTGGTGTTTGGGAGTCAGTTGCAATGATATTAACGAAGGCCCTTATTGCCTCGGTAACCGCCAGTACGAACTTCCAGTTTTATGTTTATCAGGGGAAAGAAACTGGTATAGTTGGGGCATGAGACTTTCTAGTAGATCTTCGCTGAGTTTCGGGTTTTCAAGCCTACAAATAAAAAGTTAAGCTTACCATTGTAAATGATGGAGTTTTATAACGAGTTAATTCAATAACTTAAATTTTACCTTGTGTATGACTATTACTTGTTTATCTTTGTAATTCAGTAATTTATCCTTTATTAATGTTGTAATGGTGACACATCTGATCTCGTTGCTATGGATTGTAAAATAATAAATAAATATATATATTTTTTAAATAACAGGTTAAGGACTCCAAATGGTTACTTTCAAGACCATCACCGAAGCAAGATACACTCAATAAGACTGTCCGCCAGGCAGAATGCTACAGTTATAGTACTGCGAAAATCCAAAATGTATTTTTGGTAGAATGACAGGGCTAGAGAACTTGTTGAATGTCAGTGGCCATCTGCATAGTAATTTTAAATGTTAATTTTTAATATCCTAAATTTTTCTAACCTTTTTGAGGTTTCAGAGTGAACGCCATGGGAGTCAAAGTGAAATATTTATGACACTCAAGTATAACGGTAAAATACCCTGTTGAGATGTGGCACTCACGTTGACGAAATATAATATGGTAGCAATCAAAATGAAATGTTAACACACGTAAAGCATATTGACTACTATTCACACCCTGCTTTCTTTAATATAATTTTTTTAACAACTCTCCGTGTTTTTTTAAATTTTTTTTTAAATTGAGGCCAAGTTTGAGGTCATCAGATATCAAGGTCATGGAGAAGTGACATGAAAGTTAGCATATCTGTGAAAATGACGAAGTACTGACATTGATAGGATTCAGTATGGATACTGCCAGACTCAAATGACAGAGCTAGAGCATTGTATGACAAGCCGGCTGTCATATATGCAATAATTAAAATTTTTTTGAGGAATTTTGTAAAAATTTCAAACATTTTATGTTACCACGATCATCTTCAAGATCATCGAAGAACGGGCATCTACGACATACCCATATCTGAGAAGGTTCGGCACTGTAACAAAATTTAACACAGGGTGCCTTGGAGATAACATATGGGAGATAAGTGCGGGGGTAGAACGAATATGAGTAACTGGGGATAATACGTATGTGGTTCTTAAAGTCGATGCACCAGTTCGTTTGGAGCTGTGGTAGCATAACTATTTTTTTTTTTTAATTTCTTCTCGAGATGTAAAGGCGAGTTACTACATTCATTGCAGAATGGAGATCGAGTATAGTCCCAAATTTAATGCATGATTTTAATGATAACATTAACTAAATTACATTATAAAATACATAGGCAGAATTTAAGATGACAATTGTAATTCCAGAATAAGGATGAATTCTGTGAATAATAACACTGCAATTCTTAACATTTTTTAAATTTTCATTTCAAGTTTTCGAAATGTTGGAAGAGGTAAGCGCATTTATTAGCATATTTGCTAGAAATTTTTGGAATTTTTTCAATCTGCGAAAAGAAACAAACTATAAATCTAAGGAATTTTAAGATAGCAACTTATCAGACCAGAAAGTGGAAACATGGGACCGCAATCAATATAGTTTAACATGATATATTTTTAAAGGTGGTTTGGAGGTCAAGGTTGCCTAGGATTAATGTCCAACATGATTAACGGAAAAGCGCCCAGCTATTTATAAGATATTGTATATTATACAGGTGATTCTCAATTAGACCGATAAACTTCGTGAGTTGATTCTCCATGAAAAAGTAAAAGGAAAACACATGTGACACTATACCTAGAGCGAATATTAAGGGAGGTATGAGCCCTATAAAAAAATATATTTTAAGCCGTACTTGTGCAAAATATTGGCTCTCACGTTGATAGTCCCGTTAATATACAATAATGTTCCGAGAGTTGTCATTGAATTTTACTTAGTTGCCAATATTTTGCACGAATATGGTTTAAAACCTCGTTTTTTAAGGGCTCATACCTCCCTTAATATTCGTTTTAGGTATAAAGTGTTACATGTGTTTTCGTTTTACTTCTTCATGAAGAATAATCTCCCGAAGTTTGTCGGTCTAATTGCGAATCATCCTATATATATATATATATATATATATATATATATATATATATATATATATATATATATAATTGGTGCTCGTTTGCCCCCGTTATTAAAAACCTATATAATATTAAATGGTGGTTATAACTAATTAAACATCAGAACCAGGGGTTGAGCCGGCTCGTATGTCGTACAGACAATTAAACCAACACGATCACAATCACTTGCGACTACAAGCGACAATAATGCGCAATCAGGACGACACCCCACACCAGGGGGAGGCGCTGCCGCCGTGGGTTTTCCCGGTCAAACTAACACTGCAGGGGGCAGAGGCCACTCGTCGACGGTAACAAATCGCGAGTGTTATCACGCGGCCAACCGCTAATTAACGGGCTCCAATCACGGCCGGGCAGCGTGCCAAACGGTGGCGCGGCTGCGTGCCAGTACTGAGCAGTCACCGCCCAACAATAGGACCCACGAGCATCGTGAAAAAGGGGTTGCTGGGGAAGAGTGATCAGGGAGGGGAGGGGGATATGGCCCAAGTTGAGATAAATGGCGCGGAAACTCTCCCCTGGCCCACCCCCAACCAGCTCGTTCTTCACCGATGCTGCTTCCTGAGCGCAGGATGGCAGCCCGGAGAGCGATGTTCAACCCCCTCCTATGGAAGGGTTGGAGTGAAATCACCTGGCCTTGCTTTCTGTTCAGGAAATGGGATTCAGAAGATTATCCACTTGGCACCCGTAAATTTTCATCTCGCTGCTTCTTAATCGCGATCTGCACTAGCAGAAATTGAAGCATTTTCTCTCTTCTTAATTTTCTTTTTTTGTACCTTTACTTTTATTTTCTCGTTGTATATTTGTGATCCTTTTATTTCTCCATTTTGATTGTTTGCCTACAGATAATTCGTCTTAAATATTTTGATAGTATTGTGTAAGTCCTCACTAAATTATTAAAACAACGATGCCTAATATTTGAACAGAACACATCTGGGTGCCACAGATCTAGAAACGCCATAGGGTTGCAAATACTTCTTTCCGGCAGTATTTTCCTTCCCAAGACTCATATAATTTCGTTCTCAACACTACAATTAAGAGAGGCACGTTGTGACAAATATCTAGAGGCATCCAAACTGTCATATCACTCATTGTGATTAGCTTTACGTTGGGTCATCTGTGATCGATGACTTATAAATACCAACGGATATATCTCTCGCAGTGACAGAATTAACAAATCACAAGATGGCCGGAGCCAAATCTAGAAAAAAAATTACACTACTGACCCTGGCTACAATCTTGGATTTGGACGACCTTAACTTTGATCCCAGTAACCTTAAACTCAAAAAATATAAATATCGAAAAGAAATCTTTAAAAAAAAAATCGTTGAAAACCGAGGAAAAAATTACATTACTGATTTCGACCACCAAGCTGACTGTGGGCGTCCTTGCTTTAACAGCAATTGCCTTAAAATAAAATTTAGGAGAAATTGGTAAAAATTGACGAAAATAGCTCGAACAATCGAAAAAATTTGTAAAAGTCGAGGGAAAAATTCATAAATGATGCCAAATACCATGTTGGATGTGTATAAACATGAGTATTTGATTCTCGTAATGATGGCAGCGTGCAACCACTCCCTGGTACGACGATCAGCAGGTGACTGGTTAGTCGGATACCCTCGAACTTCTATGCCAAATAATAGTTGACGATTTGGTTTATCAATCTGATTCCCCCCCCCCCCTCCACGCACCTAATGGAACTATTGGTATTTCGTAACACACATCCCCTCCCCTTTCAAACATAACATCACCACACAACTCGACAGTCCACATCCCTGAATATATGTTCGCCATAGCTCGACCCTGTCATCATCCACCCTCGGCACCAACCCACGACAGTAGATGTATAATGCCGAACCAGGACCACCCCACTTTTTAGGGATATTTCTTCTAAAATTACAACAAAAATGCAGTACACTAAATACGGTTATTTTGTCTAAAAGTACTGGAAAAAATTAAAAACTCAAAATCTAAAATACGACGAAAAAATTGTGAAAATCATGTAAATAAAACCAAAATCAAGGTATTCGATGACTTAATATAAGCTGTAAAAACTTTTTTTTACATGAGCACTCAATAACAGGCAATTTCAAGAAAAAAATTTTCTTTAGCAGTTTTTAAAAAATGTACGCGCACGATTTGACACATGTAAAACAAGCAAAATTATGAAAAAATCAAGCAAATCTAAGGCTAAAACAAACAAAGCAGATGAAAAGGTAATTGATAAAATTATATAAATATTAAACTCAATATCATGTACAAATTTTTCATTTCTTTTAAACCTTTATACACTATAAAAACTCGGCCCTCATTCATAATTTTTA
Organism: Dryococelus australis; assembly: GCA_029891345.1. NCBI lineage: Eukaryota > Metazoa > Arthropoda > Insecta > Phasmatodea > Phasmatidae > Dryococelus > Dryococelus australis. The sequence continues at coordinate 91,102,940 of CM057001.1, read as the reverse complement.
ACCTATTTTCATCAATTATCTTTGCATGGCGATCTGATAAAGTGATTTTATAATTACCATCTGGAATGCATTTAATTTTTTTGCCAAACTTAGATTCATATATTTGAAATTTTGTAGCTTCTTACCATTAATCAATTCCGAGGTCACATAGTTTAGTCGATTCATATAGGTAATAAAGCAACCTTACGATACTTTCAACTACCCAGTTTCAACTACTTTTTCGTTTTCCGAGTTTTTATTAAATTTTAGCAATTTTTACTAAAATCATTTCTACTACTTTTTAATTTTATTATTAAATTTCTTATTTAATAAATAGTAGTTAAAAACAAAATGTCCACGACTAAATATTCTATTACAGAATTGTTATGTAATAAAATTAAACCAACTAATAAAAGATTTGGTTTATGGTTATTAACAGGAAATTTAAATAATTATAACCTTGTAACAGATTTTGAAGATATTACACACACAAATGGTGAACAAAAACTCGAAGAATTTAAACCAATTACAGAGCCCTTTTGCGATAACATTGTGGTTTTCAAAATAACAGATTTTTTTTAAACTGTGAAGAAAAGATTAAAAATAAGCAATTTTTTGTATATAAAAAAAAAGTCTGTTGAAGTTTTAACAGTTTTTTAAGATCCAGACTTTCTAAATTTAATTTGGCAAGACATGGTTTTAAAGCAAAAACTCCATATTTATTATACTCTGATGTACAAACAATTATTAGTGTTAAGCAAATTATTAGCAAAGATATCGAAAATAGTAGAAAAAAATATAAAAACCCAATAGCTATTCCTTAAAAAATAGAGTTAGCAGATATAAAATTAGAAACATTACTATCTGAGTTACCAGAAATTTTAATAGAAATTAGAAAAGAACATTATTATTTATTGGATATGGATATAACACAAGATTTTGGAAGTATTTTTATAAAATATTGATGTGTATCTACTTAATAAATAATTTTAATTTTTGTATGCAAAGAGAATATTAAAAAGAATGTAATGTAATAGTAAATAATAATAATTATGTTGGAAAAGACTGCTTAACGTATATTAATAAAAATTTGTGAGTTAAAATATACAACAAAATTAATAGTAAATAACAAGTCCAGGAGTTAATAAACAACTTGGTAACCATAATATAGACTTTTTAAATTGTCCAGATAAAAGATTTAAGAAAAAACATTTGTTTTTACATTAGCTAAAGAAAATGGTATTATAAGATTAGAAGCAACAATTTATAGTTATATTAACACAAATTTCCAAAAAGAGCAAGAATTTAATCCATTAAAACATTGTTTAACATTAATAAAAAAACAGTAAAAATAAATTCCCCAAAAAGCACAATTTTGTTCTGTTTCACTATCTAGTATGTGGATAAAATTATCATATTCTTTACAAAATGGTTGTGTTGTTTTTAATAATATTCTGCAATATATTTGTTGGGGAAATAAAGATACAAAAAATTAACTGGAATACAGATTAAATTGACAGAAAATAAAGAAAGAGACAAATTAATTAATTATGTTTTATCTCCATATAGTTCTAATTTTATACCAATTATAATTGCAAATTTAGAAATTTTAGAAGATGATGATAGTAAGAATATTATAACCACAAACCAAAAATGTTTTACTAGAAGCAAAGGAAAGTATTTTTCTAAGTCTAATATAAATATTGAAGATTTGGGTTTAATAAAAACTACAAATATTACTCTGTTTGTATCTAGAAAAAGAATAAAGATTTGCAATAAACTACTTCCTTATATTACTACAGAAATAAATATTCTTAATAGTCCTTATCTGCTGTCTACTAAAAAAAAAAGAAAACAAGAATTAGAAGAAATTAGTATCCAAAACAGAAAATTAGAATATTTAGAGAAAACCAAAAGTATACAAGAATAATTTTAAAATGTGCTAGTAAGAGAGCAAAAAATTAAAGAAACTATATATATATATAATAAACAGTATAACCTAAATAATTGTAAAGTAACAACCACCATTTTTTAAATAATATTTTTAGTTATGTAAACTTCTGTGGATTGAGTCCACGGAGCAATATTTTTAGATATAATTATTTTCTTCATTATTTTATTTAATAACTTTATAAAATAAATAAAAAAATTCTTCTAAAAATTCTATCTCTAAAAGAATTTTAAGAAAATAAAAATTGAATGGATATCCAGTTGCAGAGTACGAAAATGTAATGCACAATAAAACAATAATAATATTGTATCCACACAAAAATTTACATGCAAAAAATTAACACACAAAAATTGAACACAACCATATTTAAAAAATATATATTTAGCAATAGTGTTTGAAATAGTACACAACCAAATTTAAAAAATTTAGCAATTGTGTTTCGAATATATATATATATATATATATATATATATATATATATATATATATATATATATATATATATATATATATAGCAATTTTCTTTAGAATAATACACAACAAAATAAAAAAAAAATTAGTAATTGTGTTTTGAATAGTAGACAACCAAAGTAAAAAGATATATATATATATATATCTTTTTACTTTGGTTGTCTACTATATATATATATATATATATATATATATATATATATATATATATATATATATATATATATATATATATATATATATATAACGCCAGACAATTTTTCGGGAGCAAATTTACACCATATTCGGTGTTAAATTGCCTGCAGTATTGGGTGTTAGTTTTGTGTGTTATTTTTATGTGCGTGTGATAATTTTATGTGTGTTAATTTTCTGTGTGATGTTTGTGTGTGTTAATTTTTGTGTTCTGGATTTGTAAACCATTTTTTGTGTTTGAATTGTAAACCATTTTCTGTGCTGGAATTGTAAACCATTTTTGTAGTGGATTTGTAAACCATTTTTTGTAGTGGACTTGTTAACCATTTCTTGTAGTGGATTTGTAAATCATTTTTGTTGTTGTTTGTGACGACTGTAACATTATTGTTCTTGCTTCACATGTGCATTTCTTTGTCATAATTGTACTGCTGGAGTAATCGCGATGACATTGCTGTTTGTTTGACTGAATTCGGTTTCAGTGGTTCGGATTTTATGGGCGATTTTGTTTTCAAGGTAATGGACTTAGAATATTTTTGCCAAGCATTAGGTAATCTAGTATTATTGTGACCTGGCGTGTTTAGAAGTTTTAACCTTCATTGTTTAACCAGGTAGAGATATAGAGCCAAGCATTCGCCTGATAAGGGGTTGGTGCGATAAAATATTGCGTGTTTTTTCGTTTGCTAGCACATTTTTATATTCTTCTTGTATATTTTTGGTTTTCTCTAAATATTCTAATTTTCTGTTTTGGATACTAATTTCTTCTAATTCTTGTTTTCTTTTTTTAGTAGACAGCAGATAAGGACTATTAAGAATATTTATTTCTGTAGTAATATAAGGAAGTAGTTTATTGCAAATCTTTATTCTTTTTCTAGATACAAACAGAGTAATATTTGTAGTTTTTATTAAACCCAAATCTTCAATATTTATATTAGACTTAGAAAAATACTTTCCTTTGCTTCTAGTAAAACATTTTTGGTTTGTGGTTATAATATTCTTACTATCATCATCTTCTAAAATTTCTAAATTTGCAATTATAATTGGTATAAAATTAGAACTATATGGAGATAAAACATAATTAATTAATTTGTCTCTTTCTTTATTTTCTGTCAATTTAATCTGTATTCCAGTTAATTTTTTGTATCTTTATTTCCCCAACAAATATATTGCAGAATATTATTAAAAACAACACAACCATTTTGTAAAGAATATGATAATTTTATCCACATACTAGATAGTAAAACAGAACAAAATTGTGCTTTTTGGGGAATTTTTTTTACTGTTTTTTTATTAATGTTAAACAATGTTTTAATGGATTAAATTCTTGCTCTTTTTGGAAATTTGTGTTCATATAACTATAAATTGTTGCTTCTAATCTTATAATACCATTTTCTTTAGCTAATGTAAAAACAAATGTTTTTTCTTAAATCTTTTATCTGGACAATTTAAAAAGTCTATATTATGGTTACCAAGTTGTTTATTAACTCCTGGACTTGTTATTTACTATTAAGTTTGTTGTACATTTTAACTCACAAATTTTTATTAATATATGTTAAGCAGTCTTTTCCAACAGAATTATTATTATTTACTATTACATTACATTCTTTTTAATATTCTCTTTGAATACAAAAATTAAAATTATTTATAAAGTAGGTACACACCTCTTTTTTATTAAAAATGCCTCCTCATACTTGTGTTATTATTACGCCCCTTTAGGGCTTATAAGGGCTAAAGGAAGGCAAGGATAAGGATGCACACCATTAAAAAAACAAGAAAGCATGGACACAAAAATTCCAAAATCAATACAAATATAGTAATTTCCATCTATTCATTATCACCAAGAACAACAACTTTGCAACTTGATTTCAAAAATATAAATTGCACCTGTAAATTTTTGTTGCTTGCTACCAATCGGTTAACTAGGGGAAGGATAGAACACACATGCACTGGAACAAACAGAGAAAGAACAATATTAATATATCCTGAGAAATCACCCAACCTCAATAAACACTTGTGAAATCCTTTTAAAAATGGTAAAATGACTCCCTGAGTAAAGCTAGTACCATTACAACTTTAAAAGTAAACTACGCCTGATGATTCGCTAAAAAGTACAACATAGAATACCAATTTCAAGAATACTTTTGGGAAGGAGCAAAAATCCTCATTATACTTAACCATGTGCATAAAGGCACGCCATAAAATATACACTAAACTCCTTGGCATATTAATTCTTTTGGCAAATCGTGGTCCAGGAGACAATTCCTACAGCACGTAAAAAAAAAAAAAGGACGAACTCACCCTCTACAAACATTCCCATAAAATACCATATTGAATATTCACGCAAGCAAAACAGTGAAGAAACACTTCCCTACAAAAATCCATATATCCAAAAACCGCTAAAAAAAAACACTACTAAAAGAGAAACTCTATCCCCAGCATAACAACAACTACGTTCATTGCAATACTTAACTTGAGTAGTACTCATATTACGCGAAAACGCGTCTAGTATGGCGTAGCCCCGAAGTACGAAGTGGCGTAGACATGATCTATCGTCAGCCAGCCCACGCAACTCGAAGAGAACACTGCACACTTGCTCGGACTGGGGACGAACATTTATACGCGAAAACGCGGCTCGGGAAAGTTAAGGAGGCGGCGGGAATAGCGGAGAGGTGTATGGAAGGTGCCAGAGTGTGTGAGGCTGAACTCGTTTCCAGTAGTAGCCACCAGACAGCGTTCGACCATGCCAGGTGCGCAGCGTGCCTCTTTTCAGTATAGCTCAGCGCTTGGAAGCATTCAGACGTGCGCCACCCTGGAGGGGGATGGGGCGAAGAACAACAAAGTACCTTTTTCTGCAGCAAAAATATTGCCTCTTCAAACAAAATAACAGTTTATGAATCTGGGCTACCAAATATAGACGTAGCAAATAACCAAGCAGATTTGCTCACCAAGATCATTAACGTCATGTAGTTCTGTAAACACACCAACCCCTTCATAGCATCGTACTCCAGGAAATTGTAAGCATCACACATTTCATCAGCTGGCGGGACGAAAAATAAATCGTTCAGGCAGGACAGTCTTTTGGCAGGACAGGAGTACTCGCATAAAATAGCTTGAGTTTGCTCATTGTCACGCATGTCAGACTTGAAGCAGGGCTTCATTATATCCATATCCAATACATAATAATGTTCTTTTCTAATTTCTTTTGAAATTTCTTTAATTCACTTGATAATTTTTCTAATTTTACATCCGCTAACTGTATTTTATAAGGATTAGCTATTGGGTTTTTATATATTCTTAAAATATTTTCTATCTCTAAGCTAATAATTTGCTTAACACCAATAATTGTTTGTACATCAGAGTATAATAAATATGGAGTTTTTTTGCTTTAACACCATGTCTTGCCAAATTAAATTTAGAAAGTCTGGATCTTAAAAAACTGTTAAAACTTTAACCTACTTTTTTTTTTTTTACAAAAAATTCTTTTTTTTTTTTTTCATTATTCCTTTCAAGTTTAAAAAATTCAGTTATTTTGAAAACCATAATGTCATCGCTAAAGGGCTCTGTAATTAGTTCAAATTCTTCGAGTTTTTGTTCACCATTTGTGTATATAATATCTCCAAAATTTGTTACAAGATTATTATTATTTAAATTTTCTGTTAATAACCATAAATCAAATCTTCCATTAGTTGGTTTATTTTTATTACCTAACAATTCTGTAATAGAATATTTAGTTGTGGGCATTTTGTTTTCAAGTTCTATTTATTAACGAAAAAATTTAATTATAAAATTTAAAAAGTAGTAGAAATGATCTGAATAAAAATTGTTAAGATTTAATAAAAACTTGAAAAATGAAAAAGTATTCGAAACTGGGTAGTTGAAAGTAAAGTAAGGTTACTTTATTGCCTATATGAATTTACTAAACTATGTGACCTCGAAATTGATAAATGGTAAGAAGCTACAGAATTTCTAGTTTTATGAATCTAAGTTTGGCAAAAAAATTAAATGCATTCCAGGTGGTAATTATAAAATCACTTTATCAGATCGCCATGCAAAGATAATTGATGAAAATAGCTTAAAAATTATGAATGAGGGCCGAGTTTTTATAGTATATAAAGGTTTAAAAGAAATGAAACATTTGTACATGATGTTGAGTTTAATATTTAAATTCTATCAACTATTTTTTCATCTGATTTGCTTGTTTTAGCCTTAAATGTGCTTGATTTATGCATTATTTTGCTTATTTTACCTGTGCCAAATCGTGTGTGCACATATTTGAAAAACTGCTATTTTTTTTTGTTTTTGCTTATAATTGCCCGTTTTGAGAGCTCCTTTTAAGAAAGCTTTTGGAACTTAAATTTAGCCCTCAAATACATTGATTTTGCCTTTTTTAAAACATGTTTTTCAAGATTTTTTCATCGAATTTCAGATTTTGAGTTTTTAATTTTTTCCTGTAATTTTAGACAAAATAACCGTATTTAGTGTACTGCATTTTTTGTTGTAATTTCAGAAGAAATATCCCTAAAATGTGGGGTGGTCCAGGATCGACATTATACATCTACTCACATTATTTTCCACCTCCTCACTGTCCTATCTCTATCCTCGCCCCCTACCAACCGAAACCACCCCGTCCCTCTCACTCCGAATAGTTTCCTACACTCCATTCTTTGACTATAATTCGACCGATTATTGGGTTCCTCTCCAATCCCCACAAATCATTTGCATACAGTATCTGATTACTCGGTAATGTTCGAATCCCCTCCCCCACTCCCGCTATGCTACGACACCCCTCGCACTACGATCAATTCAGCCAGCTCCAATAACTCATTATGATTCGACCCCCTCCACCTCATTGGCTATTTCGTGGGTCCCAACACCCCCTCATCACCGTTCGTGATTGGCTCCGATCATACCAAAAGACCAGAGTAATCAGGACAGAGTAATCATAACAAACAAACACAATCGACCAACCATACTGTCAAACGACTTACTCCGCTCAAGACTGGCTCCGCCCAAGTCCCCCATAGCTGAACATACCAAAAGACCATACCAGTCGAACAGACCAACAAACTGTCCAGACCAACCAAACATAGATTGGCCATTACTAGCTGACCATACCAGACGACTGTACTGGCCATTCAGACCAACCAACCATATTGGCCAATGACCGTCCCCACCCTAGCCAGACTCCTGCCAAACTTGCTAGAATAATGAACAAGCCCACCCAGCAAGACCAACTGGTAATACTAACCACCCATGCCAACAGACGGTGATAACCAATCTCGAAGCAAATTGTATAGTACGAATCTCATTCTTAAACTGTTCGCAGAGAACTTCACAAAACTGTCGCAAAAAAATCTCCAAAAATCAGTTAAACATTACACTGCGATCATGCAGCGAATCGAGTATTGAGTATCGGCAACTATGAGAAACACGCCGCAGCCATGTTGCGGACTAATATGTGAGCTATGGACATTCTTCAAAGTACATGGTGGAAAATGCCGAGCCCGTGACAGTACACTCACTTGCCAAAAAAATGATCACCATTAACAAATCGCGTGAGTACAACGAAGGTTGCTCCACAGTACGTCATAGCCCACATGCGTCCCTTTTACGTTTAAAACCGTTTACTTGCCCGGATGTGCCACTAGAGAGCATACATGCCCCTTTATCATTCATAGCTGCAAGAGACCGGATAAGGCCTTAGTAACAGTATAAACCACAGAGCCAAGTTCAGTGAATAAGCAGCATGCCCCGACGGCGCATTCGAAAAACCTTTGCCTAGCTGGGTGAGTTTGAGAGAGGCCACATTACTCGCTACTTGAACCGTTTTGCCTACATTATGAGTTGGAGGGCACACACACCCATCAAGCAGGCTTGGGTCGACCCCGGCGGACCACCAGTAGGGATGATCGTTTCATCATGCGAAAGGCTGTAAGCACTCCATGAGCATCGCTGCGCGCAGTCCAGTAACATGTCACGGCAGTTGGGGATATGCCTGTGTCCACGTGTACCATAACAAGGCGGCTAGCAGGATGGGATCTGCCATCGCGACATCCCTTACGTCTATCATTATGACCTGAGCATCGCCGAGCACATGCGATCTTCTGCCGGGAACGGGCAGCATTGCAGTTAGCATATCGGTGTCGAGTGGTGTTCAGGGACTGTTGCCGAATTCGAGTCCGGAGACATCCGGGCCATCGCCGTGATCCATGTTTCGTTGTAGAGTGGCACACCGCCCGAACGAGAGGTATCGTGAGTATAATGAAAAAAGTTCGTTTCGGCACGATAGCATCATGTGTCGGAGCTATTCATGCCATGTCATTCTGGTCGAACGACGACCATCTTGACAGCTATTTTTATCGACAAAATCACTTGTTTTACCCCAAAAATTACTTCATAAATTAATTAGTATACCGAAAAAATCACTATTCACTAAAAATTTTCAAAAGTGGAAAAATGTCTCGCTCGAGTCCTCAAATGAGAAAATCAAATTCGAGGCTCTCAGAGGAATGAATCACTTAATCCTCAAAGCAATAAAAGCAGATTCGAGGCTCCAAGGCAGGTCCATCGGATCAGCAGATATGGCCTGCCTCCCCCCGCCGCCATCAGCGCCCATGTTCTTGACCCCGTTCCCAAAACCTTGAATGACCTTAACCTGGAAAATTCCTCCAAAATTCTAAAACATTAGGAAAAAATAATTTATTTATCAAAAAACTTAAAAAATTATATTTTGAAAATTTAATTTATAAAGTCTACATTTCGAGAAACTCTCCATCACCACATCCAGCAGACGACTGACCACCCTCCAATCAATCATATTGTCTATAATTCACCACTTACCTCCACTCCACTCCCTTTCAGCTCCGTGCTTTTCACAAAATAGCATAGAGGCTCAGTTGATATTTCTTGATAAGTGCAAGCATTCGACAGTGCCCTGGGTAAGTTTATAATCAACAGTAGTTGATGGTGCGAACCCTGTGCTCCAATCAGTCCTGCGCCACTGGTGCACGAACCTGGAGCGGTGGGTCGTGTGGGCCATCTTCCTACTACTGCTGGGTGTGGTCCAAATAGGTCCGGCCTCCAGACTCAGGCAAATACTCCTGCCAGCACTGTCGGCGCTCCGGCAGCATTACAACCTGGGGTGGCTGCCCTGTCCCTCTTGGATGAGTACCTAGTGGTTGTGGCTCTAACTTTCTATACAACTGAGTGCATAGAACGGGTGGCCGTCGAAAGTGGTGTGTGTATGCGACGTACAGATTCATGAAGGGGATCTGCAGTCCTACTCTATGGTTCGTACAGTTAGTTCAACACGGTCTCCTGCTTGCTCTGCACGAGGGTCTAGTATCTAGCAACCGGAAAGGGAATTATCTCTAGAACAAATCACTCTCGGGATAGGAACATAAGTGTATTTATTATAAATAATAAATACGGTGAAACATACTCTCACTACTAGGCTAGGTGTGAACGGAAGTAAGCTATGCTATACAGGTGGATGTGACTTGCTCCTATACTACTCAAATTAATAATGATTTTGATGGCTATGAAAATAACTCGGACGCAGTTACTCTAACCTGGGGTTGTCTAAAAGAGACTTTAAAAAGGGGCCTCTACCAAAAGGGTAGTGGGTGTAGTTGCCATTACCAGCAAGTAGTGGCAGCTGCTGACCCAGGAGGATCGACAATAGAAGTGTGGAGTAAAGTTTTGCAGGCTTCTGATGTGAAGAGATTCTGGTAAGCTGTTGGTGATAGAATCATCTAGAGTCTCTGGTAGTTGGTGGTAGAAGCCTCTGATAGTTGGTGGTTGCGGCCTCTGGTGGCTGCTAAAGATCTATAAGACCTGGTAGGCAGTAGAGAGCCCCAGCACAGAAGTGTTAAGACGAGATACTCGAGAAGATAACTGGTGTCTTATTATTATTATTTTTTAATTAATGGTGAGTCCCCAAATCCCACTAATCGAGCGAGAGCACCTTCACAGTTCTGCGTGCCTTCCGGCATGCATATTAGTAGCTAAGTCAGTTGGAGAATGGGATGCATCTCAGGGCAAGCCCTACACGCCTTAGGTAGGGTTTAATTATTATAATGGGTGCGTGCATAGTGGCTGAGCAGGGTTGTCTGGTGCCATGGCCGCAATTGTAACCATGTGCACACCCCAAAAGAAAAAGGGTCTAGATGGAAGAACATAGCAAACAAGGCAAAGTGGAGAGGGCCGTGGAAAACCTATGCAGAAGTCGCAGAGGATAAAAATAATTCCTTTTAACTGGATTAGGGCTGGATAACGTAGGCTATTTGTTAGTTTGGGAAGAAAGACTTGTGTTAGTTTGATGCGGGGTGAAATGAAATGAGATAGCAGCTGGTGTGTATTGCGGGGGACAAAACCATCGATGCCAGTCATCGTGTGGGTGTAGGCGCCCTCAAAGTTGTGCTACTGTCAATGCTGCAGTGTAGGCACACCAGCACTACAGCATTGGCAGCAATTAAGGATGCAGGGGCCCCTGCTTCTCGTCGAGTGTGTCGGAAAACCGGACAGCTCAGTCATGACACTGACTCCATTTTCGCTCTTCCGTGCCGACACCAGGATCTCCAATCCGTGGGTGAAGACAGGGAGAGTTTTTCGGGGAGTCACCCCCTCCCCATTCCTCCAAAATAGTCCGTCGGTCTGGGAAACGCGAGACATACGAGACCTACCAGTGGTGGTGGCGAATCCGCTGGCCCAGGAGTGAAAGCTGAAATTGGCGCTTGCAAGGTCCGATGCATTCCAATTCATTCATCATGCATCCGCAATCGGCAGCCCACAGAATCCAGCAGTGAGGATCGCTACACTGCACATTTTTCAGCACCTCGAGATCCCCCTCGCCACCTTGATCGTTGGGCCAACTCTAGCAGATACACTTTGCCATCTCGTACTGAGCTGCCCAGGTTCCCGACGTCCACAACGACGGCGCTCTCGCACTGGCCAGTCTGTCCACGGGCTGGCATTGGAATATTTCCAGCCATCCCAGAGCCTGGGGATCCCCTACCTGCCACTTGGGGACGCGAAGAGTTGCGTAATAGTCGCCGCACACAATCTGCCATGGTCCCCTCGCACTCGCAGATGCACTTCGCTTTCGCTGGTTCTCAAGTCGCGGTCAGCTCCCAGCGAGCGAACAGCCATCCATTACGGTAAGCACTACGTTGCTACAGAAAGTGGCACATTGATTATATACAGCTGTCAATACATGTCCACTGCCTCATGCTGCAGGCCCATCTAAGTTAATCATATTTGCAAAATATTTCTTGGTGTTTCTGCAATACATTCCACTGCAAATGCTATATCACTGCCTTCTTCTCTGCATGTACGTTCACATGCCGTTAAAATAAATGTATGTTTCGACTTATTGAATCATATGCTGTTCAATTTCTCTGTCCAAGAGAGTGGAATTTATTCTATTTTATACTGAGGGAAATGGGAAGGTGATGGCAACACAACTGTGGGGAAATACCCACACCGCCAGTTGCTTCGGCATGACATGCTGTAAAAAAGTTGCGCATTTTCATTGTGCCAGAACAAAGTATGGCTACTGCTTAAGATGGTAATATAGGTACTATTGGTTCAAGCAATTATTTATTTTCTTGCTAATCTACCCTATTTCTAAGTGTTAAGTGTGAACTCGAGGTAGGGATGGGAGCTAACTGCATCTCAGGGCTGAGCCCTTTATGCCTACAAGGTAAGGAATTCATGCAAGGTGACATGCATCGTGGCAGAGAGGGATTAGGCAGCCATGGCCACGATTGAGGCCATGACCACACCCTAAATGTACCTCTAGTTAACTTATAACTAAGAGAAAGGTGAAAACCGGCATAGACACCGTAAAAACCTTTTCGACATGAAAAAATTTAAAATTATTCCATGCATTAATATAAATGCTACAGGAAGCACAAAGGTCGGAACCATGCTCTTTATTACTGAGAAAGTAGAACTAGTGGAGAAGGGACGAACATAATCTTCTTTAATTTAAATTAATTGGCACTGGCTTAACCAGAGTGATGCTTGCACATCACTCTGGTGAGAAGAGTTACGTGATTGAGACCCCCCCCCCCCCCCCCAAATCCCCAACAAATTTCAGAAAACTTAAAAGAGAAAGAGAAATTAGTTGCCAGTGAGTGTAGGCAGTGCCAACACTAACCAACTTTTACTGATTGTAAGGGAGATGCTAAATAGACTGTAAGGAAAGGAAATTTAATTTATACCCTAAATAGCTTAAAACTAATTTTTATGTCCTTGGGGACATAAGTGTATTAATGCTGTGCTACCTCATAGTAGGCAAGTCTCTGTAGGCATTGGCTGTAACAGAGTATTTTTTCCCCCTATATGGCTACGAGCGCACAAAGCTTCGCTGGAGTAGCTCCCACAAACCGCAGTAGAGAGCCTGTCGCCTTAGAATCGGCTGTAGGTCCTTTCCCCATGTTGCATACTACAGCTGTCGGATGAGAGGTGCGTAAGGACACTACCTAATAATAATCTGAGATAAAACAGAGTTTTCCCTTAAGAACTTCTCAGACTACCGGTATTCTAAGCTGCGTGTCCGGGACACACCAGCTGACTAAAATTAAAAATTATGCCTACAGTAATTAAATTAAGAGGATGCTCAGATGCTACAATTATAGGCCTGGCGCTAAAAGCGATTTGGGTTGCTTATAGTGCTGGGTATCGTCAATATCGTACTCGCCATGGGGATTTGTATGCTTCTCATTTGAATCATAAAAGTGTCGAATCTGTTTTTGGATGACATCTGGAAGCATTTATTGTTTTAATTGTGCATACAAATATCTGATAGGGACATAATTGAATGCATTTGCAGCCATTCTAAGGCGTTTATTTTGCACCACCTGCAGATTACTCACAGGGGTACTACAGCACCCCAGTGCATTTCATTTTTGGCTTCTATAACTGAAAGGATGGTACGGCTGCATTGCGCTTCCATGTAATTTAATTTGAGTGTGTGACATTAGTGTGGCTGTAATGTGTGGTATCCATCTCCTCCGGTTTGTTTATTATTTCAGGTCTTATATTACTGGACTTGCACTCCACACATGCATCCATGAGGGTGAAATTTTTATGCTAATTTTTTGTTCCTTATTTTTTCTTTGCAGATAAAAATGTATCAGCTGAATCCCCTTAGCGAAGATTAGTCAGAGACTGTAAAGTGCATTTTAGATGAGGTAGAAAGTGATAGTGAGAATAATGTGAACCTTCAATCGGTTTACGAGGATGAACAGAGTGCTTCCGAAGAAAGTGACAATAAATGTGATACCCGTGGAAATATAATGACTAGGAAGAATGGTCACATATGGACATTAGACCCACCTAGCACACATGGCCGAACACCAGTATGCAACGATGAAATCTAGAGGCAGAGACAAAAATACACGGATGAAGTTAGGTATGTAGGCGACACCAGTGAGAGTGAAATTTATGCACTCACTGCCTCGTTATATTTTACTGGTTCCAGGAAGGATTCTCACTTGAGAACAGATGAAATGTGGCCTGAATCATTTGGCTGCCCATTTTATCGTGCTGTCTTCGTTTTGATGACAAGTCTACAAGAAGTAAATAAGACAAATTTGCACCCATTAGACAACTTTGGGAATCATTTATAAAAAAATGCACATCAAGGTACACATCTCGGGAATATTACACAATTGATGAACAGCTTTTCGGCTTTCGAGGTAAATGCCCATTTAGGGTGTATATGGCTTCAACACCAAATAAGAATGGCATGAAAATTATAACTATATGTGATGCCAAGACATACTACAATATAAATGCCATTCCATATATTGGTAAGGAAGCAAACAGAAACGAATCTCTTCCTATGAAGTATGTCCATGATCTGTCAGAGAGTATTCATGGCACAGGAAGGAATTTAACAATGGTCAATTGGCTCATGTCGGTTCCACTAGCTGACATTATGCTCAAAGATTATAATCTCACTGTTGTGGAAACAGTAAGCAAGACTAAGAGAGAAATACTGCCTTCTTTTCTGCCTTCTCGACAGACACAAGTTCTCTCTTCTCAGTTTGCTTTTGAGTGCACCAAAAAGTTGGTATCAATCTGCCCCAAAAAAGGAAAAAGTGTTCTCATGTTGTCAACAATGGCCTATGAGGATGTAAATGAAGACATCGGAAAACCTGAAGTCATTCATTTCTACAATGTAACGAAAAGTGGGGTTGATACCTTCCTGCAGTTGATGCACATTATTCCGTTTCTCGGAAGACCCAAAAATGGCCATTACAGTTCTTCTATGGAATATTGAACCAAGCCGGGATAAATGCCATGGTCTTTTTGCAGACAGCAAAAAATCAAGACAATATTGTAAGAAGGATATATCTACAGGAACTAGGCTATCATCTTACAGAGTCTCATATGAAAAAGCGAGCTCTCTCCAAGAATTTTCCTCATGAACTGAAAGCAACAATCCGGAAAATGGCCAACATACAAGAGCAATAAAAATAAAAGGATGACAATCTTCCTAATGTAAAACAAAAACAAGGAAAATGTTCTGTTTACCCAAGAGCCAAAGACCAAATCAGCTTCTGTGAAATATCACAAAATGGTATGTGCTGAGCACAAACACGATGTGTGTCTTGACTGTGTCTAAAGTGACAAGTGGAACTCTCAAAGTGCCCAAACAAGTAATACATATTCAGATACATTTATATCGAGAACATTTAACGTATTAGTGTATTTAAATTTCGAAAAATACTAATGGGGTACCTACTGCAGCACCCCCAATAAGCAATAGTGTGCAGAATTCACATATGCATTCTAGGGTTAAGTGAGTTTCTGCACAGTAAGCCCACACTTGGGCTGCATGCATGATATGTGGGATATAATAGTATCCGATTTTTCTGCGACAGGCCTGAATCAGGGTAAATAAGTGGATATAAGGCTGGCACGCACCCATTGGCAATATTTCGCTTGATCTTCACATGCTGCCACCATGGCCTTCTATTCATAATAAGGCAGAGGAATTTCACCTCATCTTTAAAGGGAATATTCTCGCCGAATAGAGTGAAATACGAGTTTTTTTTTGGGGAGTTAAGGTGGGGGGGGGGGGGGAAAGGTCGATGGCATGTGAAAACTACCGCCTCTCATTTACCCATGTTTATTTTGATTCGCCATACAAAAAAATTATTTTCAATCTCAGTGAGCTGTGCCTGGTTGCACCGAATGGCAAGCTCAGCATTGAGCGGGCCTTGTATAAATGATATCATTTGCATTAACATCTAAATATAAGCTAGTTAGGGGGCATGGAATATCATGGGTAAATATGTTTATAGAACTGGCCCTATTATGCTACCCTGAGGGACTCCAGGCCTAATGATTTACTTTTCTCAGGTGGCCACTTCAATAGTGACAGAGAATGAGCTTATATCTAAGAGGCTAAAAGAGTAATGTAACAATCTAGGAAATTATTTTATTACATATTATAAATCAGCCCTGCATGGAAAACCTGGTCAAAGGCCTTTCCCATGTCTAAAAATACCACAACCATATGATGATGCCAGTTAAAGGTATTGGTAATATGCTCAGATAATAGGACAAGCTGATTAATGGAATAATTTTTCCTGAAGCCAAATTGCTCATTAGGAAATATGTTAGTTTCACGAATATGATTATTTAGGTGGCGCAATAAAACTTGTTCATGGATCTTAGAGAGCGAACTTAGCAGACTGTTAGGGTGGTAGTTCTGTAAAAGGCTAGAGTCTTTTCCCGGTTTTGGAAAAACAATGACTGTGGCACAGTTCCAGGAGGTAGGGAAGTGAGCAAGATTAAAACTTGCATTTACGCACTCATGTATAGCTTCAAACGTGCTGTCAGGCAATTGTTTGAGAACTATAGCCTGCCGGGAGTTGAACCCAGGTGCTTTGCATGGCTTTATAATTTTTATCGCATTTACACTGGCTTTGTATTAGATTGGTAGGAATTAACACTACACATAATCTACGTCCATAAATGCACAATAACTAATGTCCCTGATATGATCGGGCAGTGTATCTGCACGAGTCCACAGGTTTTTTTTTCCGGGACATGCCTACTAACTCCTGTCTGAATTAGCTCTGTGACTTGTTAGATAGCAGAGTCTAATTCTTCGGAAGTGCTAATAAGAGCTAGTAAATTTAATTCTTCGTCCAGATATTCCCTAAAGCCAGTCCAGTTCACATTCTTATAATCTTTAATGTTGCTAATTGGTGTGATGTTTGTCTGAATATTATTGAACAGCATGCAGAATGGGTAATGGTCCGAAGCCAATTCGTGGAGCACTACGAGATCAAAGGTCATGTTAAGGCCTTTTTTGAGCACGATATAAAGTATATCGGGTCTATGATGGTAGAAAGCCGACTCAAAAGTAGTTTTGCTAGGCGCATAAACAAAATAGTAATTATTTTGCTCCTGGTGCTTGAATAAAGTATTCCCATTGGCTGTGCGTGCAACACAGCCCCAAGTCGGGTGTTTAGCATTTAAATTGCCAACAGTGAGTAAAATAGGGGAGGCATTAATTAATTCATTAAGGAGTGTGCATAAAAGAGTATGGCCTGGCGGGCAGTAAACTGAGTAAATTGCAACTTGATTTCTTAGTTCAATAGTAATGCCCGCCGCTTCAAGCATCTGAAGTTGTTGTCGTTTGGCGGGGTTACACGCAATAGAGTTATGAATTAAAATTAAAACACCGCCACCTAAATTATCGCGGTCTTTACGGTAGAATTTAAAACCCTGGATTGAAAATCTATAGTGGGAGTGCAAGTGAGTTTCGTTTATAGCAATTATTGGGAGCTGGTGGCGAGAAATAAAATCCACCGCTCGTTTTTTATTGCAAATACCGTTAGCATTCCAATAAGCAACATTATTAATAACTACATAACCCAAGAGAGGGCAGACTGCAGTCCTGTCCTCTAGCAGGCAAGGGTAGACTTGGGTAATGCCATTAAGGTAAAACCCACGATGCCCTGACATTTATCATCATGTCCTAGTGTTGAATCTGTCTAGATGACTAATAATTTAAAAAGGAACTTCAGTATTTCTACTAGGGCTGGAGATTTCTGGGTGATATGACACAGTAAATAGTAATTGATTGTAAATCCGGCCATTTTGACTGAGAAGGCTGTCCCTGCTGCACATTTTTCTGCGAGGTGGATAGCTATTGATCCATATCCTCGAACTGGGACAGAGAAGGGGGGGGGGGGGGGGGACTTGTCGGCGACTTTCCTCTACTTGGATGGCTCCTCGCGGGTTTCAAGGCCCTTGGCTGGCTGGCTGGCCCTTGAAGCTCTGCTCTCTCCACCGCAGCCTTGCCGGAAATTTACCCTCCTCGCTTTCTCCTAGCTCTGCATACCCTTCCTACACCACATTCGTGCTGAGGGAAATACCTCTCCTTGGTCTCCACCGTGCCTAGTCACCGGAGCCATCCTTCTCAACCAACATAGTCTTCGAGTTATTTTCACAGCGCTCGTCTACCCCACCATTGTTAGCCTAGAACCAGGTTGCCTCTATCTGGATACTGTACAGTTAAGTTTACCTAAGCTCTTGCTAACGTTAGGAGGTAGTGCAAAACCACTAGTTTATTTCCCATCAAAAGGAATAAACAGCAGTTTCACTGACTCGAGGGTATCCTTTCCCGTAGAGATAGCACCTTTTCCTAGTGTACCTAATACCGCTAAGGGGATTGCAGGTGACCCGGGGAAAACCATGAGCCATACCCACCAACCGAATACCCACACACGCACCTTGGACGGCCACCCATTCTGTGCTCCACGGAGTCCAGAACGGTACAGTCCCGACACTAGGTACTCTGTCTTGAGAGACCGGCTTGCAGTGGCGTCTCGTTAGGGCAAGCAAGGCAAGTAGTGCTTGCCCAGAAAGTTTGCTGACAATGTTATATTTAAAATAAATATTAAATTCTAACTTATATTTACTTTAAGGTAACTTTTCACTCATACGGTACACATTCTACTCGGGAAATAATACTGTACATCATACAAAAACAACTCATTGGCTAGCAAAACCATGATGTTTGGAAGTGCTGTAAGTAATGCTTTCAGCAGATAGGCAGTCGTAATGGTTTCCCAGCCGATGGAGGGGAGGCAGGGTAGAAAAACCGCCCGGGGAGGGGCAAGGGGCTTATGGCCGCATCAACCTGTGTTAGAAGCTATGATTGTAGTGCTTTCTTCACCGAACTGAAGAGGACATAGCTGAAACTGGCCTAGTCGCAAGCAGTTGGCGTTGTGTAGTTTACAGTAACTAGATCGATGCGTGGGCAAGTTTGTGCGCGCAATACAAATCGCATTGTTTTTATTTAATTTAGTTTTGGTGCTGAGAATGTTATACATATTCGTGCACGATGTATACCTACATAAAAATTATAAAATTACCGTGTGACACTGAGAACAGAGTTGATAGAATGAGTGCAAAAGAATCATGTGGATGTAAGTGTGGTGTGCGTGGATTACGAGTAAAGCATTTTTCCAGCAGTGATTTCACTTTTTAGGAAAGATGTGACATCAGAAAAGAGGGTAGGCCAATATCTGAACTTACGATCACGACAACATGCAAGAAAGGCAATTTTGTACGTCATTTCCCAAAATTTTTTTATTAGAAACACTTGTGGTTAACTGGATGTAACAGCCTAAACAAACTGTTTTGCTAGCCATGTTTATTGTTTTCAAAGGATGTTAACACGTGGGTTTTTACATTAAAACATTAATTTACTGTGTATTAATTGTGAGGACATGAATGTTTACAGATGTAATTATAAGTGTAATTTGTGGTCAGTATCAGAAATGTTAATGCAATGCTATAACATGTTATCCAACTTCGTACCGGTGATGAATCTTTGTAAATTCTCGATTTCAGTATATATGGTAGAAAATTTAAATTAATCATAAATAAAGTGATGCTTATAATATGGTTGCAGTCATGAGTTTGCAGCTATTTTAATCAAGTAGTTTTCTAATATGATTATGGCATGTGCTATATCTGTACAATCAATGACCTCTGACAGTGATCAGACCAAACAACCATTAATATCCAAAGCATGCCAATCTGGATGTCGTTCGCATACGTCATACTTCCCTCGCCAACCCTCAGATATTTGGCTGTCTCTAGCGGGTGTATAACAGCTAGAGTGAAAACATCAATATGCGAGCGGTGCGGGAGTACGTGTACATTCTATATGTGCGAAAAGCACAAATTAACGCATGCATTGCAATATTTCCGTTGATAAAATTAACAGTTGGAACAATGGCAAGGTAAAGTTGTGCACTGTGAATGCAGGGAAGTAATTTTGATGTGCTAATGAATCAGAGGAAGGCATTAAAATACTACTTTATGGTAATGAGAGGAGTCAGTGCAGCGATAGTTGTTCCAACCGCAGTTGTTTATAGAATAAAACAGGGAGTAGGGTTCAAGGAAGGTACATTAAAATCTTTTTCTACACCACACAAATATTGAGCGAAATGACAAATGAAGACCAACATTGACGATTTTGACATTCAGGTAGTGAGATGGACAGTAAATAACTCCCACATGATTGATAAGTGTTGACGATTGTTGGGGTGGCTGGTAGCGCATTTGTGCAATTATGATTTGCACTCCTACAACATCGATTCAGAAGGTGAACGGTACTGGAAAAACGTGTGTATGCATTTCATGCACATTTCAAGGCTGATGTAAATATTTGCTCTATAAATACAATAAAACTATGTAGGCCTACATGTCTGAATGTATCAATACCACACGTTCCGAAAGCACAAGGTAGCTTTTCACGACACATTTTCCTGTGGTTATTTAGTAATGTGGCCTGTGGGATGTGTGTGTGTGTTGTCTAATCTAGGCGTATTACCTCTGTATCGGGTTGCGAGACAACCTTTGTGGTGTGAACTATTGCTCTGGGTGACAATGTTCAGTGTCGGTGCGTCGAATTACACGTATTAGCAATTCAAAGACATTAGGCTATCGTAAACACCTGTTACACCCGTGGTTGGTCTTTGCACACACACACATTGCATGATCTGCTCATGTGTCCCTATATCTTCACAACTGTGCAGCAGCTGGTTGAAATGCAATCATCAGTTTATTTTTGGTGAAATATAGCTGCATGATACAAACGGTAACTTACAAGGGCACAAGGATAATGGTAAATATGTTTCCAACTCAGCTGTTATGACTTCCACTACCCTCCCTCTCGCATTCCCTCCCTCCTGTAGGCTATCACTGGAACCTCCCCTCATGCTGTGTGTGAAGAATCTTCTCTTTTGATGCACACTCTACCTGCTTCGTTTTTTCCTGCCTCCTGCTCGTTTGCATTGACTGCTTTCCATCTTTACATAAACGAATAATCATTTTTTCTGTCTACACTTCTGTACAAATAAAATTGCTCCGTATGTAAATACTTCACTGTCGACGGGTATTATAATAATACGATTGGACAAGGTTCCTGGTTTGATGAGGGTATCTTTGTAATATTTTTCACTTGGGCAAATTTAATGTAAAAATTTTAGTATTTTTAAAAGCGGTGTATTTTATATTTAGGTACGAGTTTAAATGGCACCATTTTGCACTTTGCAATCCAAATTTTCATGGGGAGGGCCCCTACCCCCCCCTTTTAATTGGGGGGATCAACGCCACTACTGTCCCCTGTACGCAGTAGCTTGCCCATGAAATTATAGCATGCATCGCCACTGCCGGCTTGCCTACTCCGTAGTCCATTCTCTCCACCAAGTTTAGGTGCCGGAGTTGGTGTGCTCCGAGTCTGGGGAGACAGTTCCCTCATAAGGCCCTCACCCACGTGCAGGGACTGTCAAAGATGAGGTTTGACTCTTAGTGCTCACCACTTTTAGGCACCAAGTACTCAGATAGATTGACAGTTTTCTACAGTATGAACAGTTAAAGGCTACTTGAAACAAGCAGATACGAAAAAGCAACTCACCTGCCTAAGTTTTCACTGCACTGCCGTTGCTAGTTGCTCTCTGCGTCTGTGTCAATGAAGATGACAGAACTAAGATGAAAGAAGCAAAGGGACAGTATGGATGAAGAGTGAGCAATAGAAGAGCAAACTTAGTCATAAAATGAAAATGAGAACTGCAGGGAAAAAATATGAAATTTATGGTACATTCTAAAAAAAAAGTAGACACGTAACTTCATAACTTTTGTAACACATTTATTTCATTATCACAATAATTCAATTAAAAAACTTTACAGTCTTACACTTCCACAGTACAGATACCCACTGCAAAGATCCATACTTCAAGTAACAAATGAAGACAAATATTTTTTCCAATGCATTCCCATGTACTCTTTTCAGATGAAAAATGTAATCAAAAAATACATATTGATGTCAATTATTTATGCGATCAGAAAAAGAAAGACACTACATGCTAGCTGAATAACTGCATGCAACATTAAGTGAAAGAGGTTCAAATGATGCCATATATTCCTCTACTCACCTGCATATACAGTAAAACTCTTATAAGAAGTTTCTGAAGGGAATGAAAGATTCAGGTTTATTAACGTGGGAAACTAAAAATATATAAAAAGGACAGGAATTCAAGTACTCACAGTCTAGTATTTGTTGACAGGCCCACACAAAGAAGGAAGACTCATTTTTCACGCAATTGTGCGATCAGGAGGTTTTGCTGACTAGACCACCTTCATCAGGTGGTAATTTGTAGGACACTGCAATATGGTGGAAGGGTGCTGTTGGTAGTAAACCTCGCGGGTAGAGTTGTGAGAGCCCTGCCACCATCAAACAATAGCTCAGAACTAAGATGCTGGGTTAGCTCATCTATTTATAACAAAATCCTGGCAGTCGCCAGGCCTCATTGTAAAATAACCATAGCTCCAAACCACACTTATCAGTTACACCTGCAAATTTTCATTTTTACTGCCACACCCTAGTTTGCCACCTGGCTGCTAGTTTTACTACTAAACGCACCCTTCCACCATATTGCAGTGTCCTATAACTCGCCACCTGACAAATTTGGCCTAGTCAGCAAAACATGATCGTGCAACCGCATGAAAAATGTGTCGTCGTCCTTTGTGTGTGTGCCTTTTAACAAGTACTAGACTGTGAATACTTCAATTCCTGTCCCATTTTTGGTAGCCTAGCGGCCTACTTGTGACTTTAACTAACTTGGGAAACTATTTAAGAGGGTCAAAAATTACTTTGCTGTTTATAGGCAAGTGTAAAACTACATTAACTTATTAAAGAAAACTTTTAAAAGAAAACTTCTTAAAAAATTTTTACGGTATATAAAATACTAACAAACTCTAATTGGTAACACAAATATGTCACAGAAAGACATTTTACAAACAATATCTTATATTTCACAATGCCAGTTACAAAAACTGCATTTCAGGTGCCACAACAACAGTAATACTAGCTAGCTATTGCTGTTGCCAGACAAGTTGCGAATTGCTGCCGATGCTGGGCTCTGGAGAACCTTCCTGGAGAGCCTTATCATTCCAGACACTGGGTCACGACCAAAGTATTTGACCTGCAGCTCACTGCCCACTTCCAAACCAAGGGCACTAGGGTGGCTCACCTGCATACAATACATGTTTAATATTGGTGCGCGTAACACTAAACACACTCATAAAAGATACTGGTTTTTTGAAAGGAATATAGAAATTCTAAGAAACTTTATACTAGAATAGTAAAGCCTTTGTATAACAAAACTGAAGGGACTGAATTTTTGTGCAATTGTTACGAAGGGTTCTTTATTGAGAGACGATTGCAATGTGCTTCTTTTCTCTTATGTAGAATGGAGTGAATAGATTTAAGCAGCTCTTAACCTCGAGGTCTTGAGAGAGATGGAGGGGAAGTGAGGTGAGTATGGTGAACATGGAGCAGTACTGGAATACAAGGTCAGGGGAAACAGAAGATACTCAAGAAAACTCGCCAACCAGCGGAATCGTTCGGCACGATTCCCACATGCAAAAAATACAGGCACGACCCTTCCTGGAATCCAACTGGTTCCCCTAGGTGGACGGTGAGTTGACAGTCCGACCAGCACATCACCGTGGGCAGCACCTCTCATGCAGAGAATGTTTAATCTAGTTGCTGCAGAAATTGAATTGCATTTGTTCTTTTGTATAAGTTGCGTGCTATAGTTTTCTTGTCAGAGACTTTTATTGCTTTACCCTCAAGCTCACCTTTGCCTGAATCAGACCAAATACACCTCAATTACGTAATTATCATATTTGAAAGTGTTTAGCCAGGTTAACTATTTTATATTAGTTTGTATTTGTTACGGAATAGCCGGGACTCTCCAGGGCAAAATCCCCACAGTAAACATCACGTCCAATTTAATTGCCGGTGTTCAGTTATTCATAGTTAATCATCCCGTATCTCCTCTATGTTGGTATTGTGTAAAGGTGTGTGAACCTAGTGGGCAGATGTATAGTAGAAGGGGAGGTGCGTAAAGCAGACAGCGACACAAAGAACGTCATGCCTTAGCTCAAACTACGGTACGTTCTACATCGGAGGACAAGCCCCTCCCAACATGCCACGACCACGTTCCACGACCAATCTCCCCCTTCATTCCACTCAAAATCACCACCCCACTGGATCACCTTTTTGGTGCTCACTGGTCAGGGTATCCGACGACTGAATACGAGGATCACATTAAATTACTATCCCTGGAAGATAGTACTACTCTTTGTGACACTCCAGCTACGCAACTAGCTAAGACGACTAGTAATGTCAAACTTCAGTCGGGTAGATTAATCCAGGTGTCACACCCAGAAGGTACCGTACTTCCAAAGTTCTGTTCAATAAAACTGACATCTGGAAAAGTTGTACGGGTTCGACTCCAGGCCCAACCAGATAACCGACCCCACGTAGCACCCCCTCTCCCGATTTTGTTCCTACCGACAACCTACTCGCCCAGTTAAGATCTCCTCTGCCAGACCCACGCCCCCACCTCCACGACAAACTAATCACCATCTCATTCCATTCATCCGGGATCATTGGCATCCTGCATATTGGTTACCCTTACAGTGAGGAAGATAGCGTTCCTTGGATGGGCAGCCACATCCATCCACCTCACTCTGCGGTTTGACTCCCCTCACGTCCGACATAAGCCTACCCACACACAACCTAATATTGTGTACAATCCCATACAGCCACAGTGATCAAATAAACCAAGTATTACCTGCCATGGTAGGACAAGCTATGCTGGGAGAGGACAGTCAACATCATCCTCCTACCATGAAGGTAGTAACCCTGAGTAGCATGCGTCAACACTAACCTCCTTCCAACACTTCTACCCTTTCAAGTGCAGCCAATAAGAATACGACACTCACGGGCAATGGAATTCCCCACTGTCGATAACAGCCACGTGTTTACCTCTATCTACAGGGATGTCCAAAATCATCTTTCAACCACCAGGCGTTTCACAAATGAGGTGCAGGGAATATGTGGGGAAATTTAAATACCAAATTCTGCCTCTCAAAACATGGGTGAGAGTATTATGCGATTGAGACAAATACATGAGTAAACACTATATTTTACTTTCAACCCGTCTACGTTTAAGCACACAACCACATTCAGAAAAAACATGTCCATGGAGTGTGTGAATTTATAACACTGCATACAATGATGCTGCACAATAAATTTTGCTTGTAAAGATAACCTGCTATAGCAATTATTAATTTAGACTATATTTTAACAAGTCATGCACCATCAAAATATTGTGGCAAATCCATTTTAAGTTAGTTCTACTTTAATATAGTGGGCTCAAAGTTCTACTATATTTAGTTAAAATAGGTATGTACTTGAATTTTCAAGTTTTACATAAAAAATGTGAAGAATGGCAAAAAATTAAAAGCTGAATAGTGGAAGGCTCGACACATATATCGGTAACAATTTCTAACTACATGTTAGTTTCAGTTTGTGAAAGAGTTTCTCACCTTCCTCTGATCCAACTGTGAGTTATGCAGCAGGGTGGGATTCATTGAAGGATAGAGTGTGACCATGACTCCAATGTCACGCACTTCTACCACTTTAGCAGTGTAGATAGCTCCAAACTCAAGCTCTGGCTGTCGCTCTGATGCAAGCAGTTTCTCAATCATCTCCTTTGCTTCGTCCATAGCACTCTGATATGGTGCGAATATGGTATAAGTGTTTTCGTCAACATGCGATACCTGCAATTACACAGAAAGTAGGACACATGTATGATGTGGGAGACACTGGTTGGATTGAATGACACAAAATTTTTCAAAGAGAATGCTGATAACTGTGAAGAAAATAGATAGTCATCTTTTCAACTCAAGTGTTTACAAGAGGGCTTTCACGAGGAAGATCCAACATATGTACATATTAATTTTCAAACTGGAAAAACCCAAATTTCACTATTACACAGAACTTGGGACAATAAGGGATGTCAAAGTCAATTTCTCGATACCTCGATACCCTCGATTATTACAGGTATCAAAGAATCGAGAATCAAACGTTTAATTGTTGAAAATCCTTGTCCACTTTCACATAATTTTTTGAGTTCATGTTGCACAGAATCAGGTCTTTGGTTTTCCAAATAGGTTGAACCTGTACCGAACTCGCATGCATTAACCGTAATTAACCATTCAATAATGGTTCGACTATGAAAGAATTAAGATAGTACAGTAGAATCTCGATTACCGGCGATAATGCAGGGGAAGAGAGATAGTCGGATAATCAAAACTCGCGGTAAACAAGTAGTTTTTATCTTGATGGCTGCCAGCGGCAGACTGCTATTATCAGTATTTGGCTGCCTCACTTCACTCCGTCACTATATGTGCTGCGTGGCATGGCTTTAATGGGAAAACTGCACTTGTTTTCTTGTTTGCATACTTTCTGACATGATTTAGTACTACGTGTATACTGTTGCAAGAATATTACAAACACACATGGAAATCAACCGCACAATAACTAAACCTGCAAATGTCCGCGTAGACGGAAACACTAAAACAAACTGGCAGTCACGGATGAAAGATCACCGCCGCACATGCGGATACTGTTGATAAGCCGCAGAAGTCGGCATCTGTCTGCAAGCAGATAACACTGGTTAGCAGCAAGCTCCTAGAGTTAAGGGTCGCTGACGTGGAGAATGCATTGCCTTTTAGTCTGTTACGCGATAGTTATTAGTAGTGGGAGCAAAAGGATCCTGGACAAGGATCCTTAATAATACCAGGATTCCTGGTATTATTTTTTGGATTTTTAATTTTGTTTACCTACTATTTAACAGTATATTAGATAAAGAACAGGTACATTTTTCGTACCATACATATTTCCTGTTTGTGAAATTTTCGTTTTTGATGTAGTCGAAATTGAAGGCAATTTTTTTTTCGTGTTTACCTTCACCGAAAATATCAGTCTCTTTTTCTAAAAGTAGGCTGTGTTAAAGTTTTCAATGTACCGAGGATTATATTTACATAGTTGTGAAGAAAAAGTCATACACTACTATGCCATATCATGGTCAAACCAACTGCAGCTGAGTTGCAATAGTGGCCAGCTTGAGGAAAAGCCAGTGATGCAGTTCCTACAGCAAGCTTAGTGCTCATATGTTCCCCCCTGATAACTCTTCTATGGATGATTGAGTGCAACTTGAAGAATGTCATCATAATGTAATTCAGAATGTAAAAACATTCAAACTAGCACAAATAAAAAATTCAAACAGGCCCTTATCAATTGAGCAGGCAAAATTTTATTTAACAGAAAACTCTCTATGGTACACAGAAACTGCTTTGTTACAAACCCCAATGACAATTTTTGCAGTTTGTAATAATGAGGTTTACATAAACGGGCTTTTGCAAATAGTTTGGGGGGGGGGGGGGGGGAGGGGGAGGAGAAAAAAAAAACAAACAAACAAACTTCAAATACTAACACTCATGATTTAGCATAATGGAAAATAAAGATACGCTCATCATCAGCATAACTTCTTTTCACCAGTGGTCTTGGACTTACATTGTAATACAAATTAACTAATATTTTTATCAAGCATACAAATAAACATCAGATTCACCATCTCATTCCAGAGGGAATGAAGACAACTTTGTATTAATGAGAATTTGTATTAGAGGTTTTGTTAATAGGATTTAATTGCATTACCCCCAGTCACTGCTTGTGGATTTCAGAACAGGTAGGACTGCACAGTGATGCTGAATATTTTCATGAAAACAAAATACTGTAGAGCATTCTTTATCCACATCCACACGGCTATTTGTGCTCATTATACAAGTCACAAATAATTTTTATATGTCTGCTGCCTACTTGATGAAAGCTGATTAATTATTATACAAGTCAGGAATAAGTCGTCCTTTGTTTCAAATTTAATTTTCTCCTCTAGTGATATTTGAGAAAAACAAATAGCTCGTAAACAGGCCACATTAATTCCATTCATGTTAAATAAAATTAAAATATAGTGAAAATAGTATAGCTACACAACTCTAAATGGTTCACTTCACACCTGATGTAATCACCAACTTGATGACAACAAAGCACTATAAACATGTGTGTCAGTTGCTCATCCCACGACAACCTCTGTAAGGGCTGGCAGCCTTGGAGCCCAAGTGCGCGCAGAGGACGACACACCCCCATTTCTCTGATAGCAGCATTCCACGTCCCCTGCCAATGGCGTGCACATGTGCTAGCAAGGCTAGATGAGCTGCCTCCGCCACCCAGGGCTAGCACTGTACAAACTACATAAACACGCGTTTGAATTGGTGAATCGAGGGGGATCGGCCTACAATCTTTGGCAGAATAGAAAGCTCGAAGCAATCATAATAAGGTTTATTTAAATTGGGAGCAGCTGCAACATTAAAAATGGTTCACTGTAATTCACAAATAATTCAGGAGGGCTGCAGCCCTATAGGAACCACCACTGATTACACCCAACATACAAAATGAGTCAAACCCTCTTGAGGCAATTTATGGGCTGTTAATTACAGTTACAAATCCTTAAAAATGTCAACCAATGATATTAATAAAATACCATGAAATTACCACCATTATAATGAAACTATTTTGTCTACTGAATTTTATGTGCTTCTACTGCTGTAGAAATTGTTATGTAAATACCTGCACTCCTGTCTCCACCATAAGCCGCTTGAGGTTGCTGCCTCCCATACCGATAAACTTACTCCTCTTGTTGGGTGGCACCTCCAGTTTTTCGATGACTGGCCAGTTATCCTTCTGTTTCCTGCATACCATGGATGACAATTGAAGTTGTTCGTTTTATTTACATTTTATTGCATGTAAGCACTAAAAGTAAATTTTGCTCTATTAATATTAAAGTGTGAAGACTGAAAAAATAAAAATGCTATATGTACAAAGGCATAACCATCAGTGACGTACGAGTCAATCTCAAAACATTGTGGCATCTAAACTTTATAAATTAATTAATTAATTAAATATATTACAAACGTGAAATTTTTAATAATTGGAAAGTGAACACTTCTTTGTGTAGGTTAAAAGAATCCAGCTGCAAACTCAGAGTGCCACCTACATATGCATCAATGCAGGACAGCACTAATTTTAAGGAATTTATATCCCTTTTTTGGTGTTATGTCATAGTCAAAATATCAGCTAGTGTTATAATTTAAACTGTGATTGATGTAATGACTGCACCCTTTATTATAGTAAATTGGCTAAAATAAAGTGCGACTAACAATCTGCCATAATAAACACATAGTGGCTTACAACTACTATGGACAATATACCTTTGCTTGCTGAGGGTTTCATTCATGATGTCGATGATTGCAGATTTAGCTTCAGTGGCTTGCAGCACAGCCTCCATTATGACCTTCAGGGGCAGACCCGGTACCTTGATGTCGGCCTGAAGGGCAGTGATACCTTTCTTGGTGCCGGCCAATTTGAAATCCATGTCTCCCATATAATCTTCAATACCCTGGGGAAATATTTTTCCAAAAACAAAAGTACTGTATATTGATGTGATTGGACCACAAACCAAGGCCAAGTTTTTTTTTGGAACACTCCGTAACATCAATGAAAATCATTACTGCAAACAGAACAATCCCCTTGTAATGACCTTTCCTTCTTCATTTTGGCTCGAACAATTTCAGTACAGATATTTCAATGTTGTAGAACAAAAAAAAAATCACACTGAAGAAAGTAATATATACTAATATTTTAAACAGGTAATGTAAGTTTGTTTATTTGTCTCAGGTAATCTCGGAAACTTATAATTCTTTCACTCTTAGAATCTTCCAGATGGTCATAGGCTGTGTGTGTGTGTGTGTGTGTGGGGGGGGGGGGGGGGGGGAAGAAGAAGAAAAATAGTAGTCCTTGAGTAATTTCAAAATTTGTACTACTTGGCTGCTTTCTACACATACTTTACAAAACTACACGGCCAATTCTTGTAATTCCTTCACTGTTAGAAAGCTAGATTCTTCCAGATGGACATAGGCATATATCAAGTGTAGCCATAGAGGTTCAGTGGGTAGAGTAACGCCGAGTGGAGCCGCAGTGACCCAGTGAGTAGAGTGATCCCAAGTGCAGGTGCAGTGGCACAATGGCAAGAGCACACTCAAGTGGGGCCGCACTGGCTCAGTGGACAGAAATACATCAAGTGGGACCGCAGTGATTCAGTGGATAGAGAGATCTCAAGTGGGGCCTCAGTGGCTAAAGTGATCCCCAAGTGAGGACGCAGTGTCTAAATGGTTAGAGCACTGCCAAGTGGGGCAGCAGTAGCCCAGTGGCTAGAGAGATCCCAAGTGGGGACGCAGTGTCTCAGTGGCTAGAGCACTCTCAAGTGGGGATGCAGTGGCTCAGTGGATAGAGAGATCTCAAGTGGGGCCTCAGTGGCCCAGTGGCTAGAGTGATCCCCAAGTGAGGACGCAGTGTCTCAATGGTTAGAGCACTGCCAAGTGGGGCAGCAGTGGCCCAGTGGCTAGAGAGATCTCAAGTGGGGACGCAGTGTCTCAGTGGCTAGAGCACTCTTAAGTGGGGCTGCAGTGGCTCAGTAGATATAAATATATCAAGTGATGCTACAGTGGCTCAGTAGATATAAATATATCAAGTGATGCTACAGTGGCTCAATGGATCTTAATATTTTCTTAATATCATAAATTTGCAAGTAGTCGTAAGTTGTTGCAGGTAGTCACAAATATATAGGTATGTATTTTAATAACTCCTTAAAACCTGAGCGAAGCGATGCCGGACTGCTAGTTATATTATGAACAGTTGCTTTCTACAGTATATAAATAAACCTTCAGTACAAACGAGCACACACAATTACTAACCAAGATGTCTGTCAACAGATGGTAGTCTTCTAAGTGCTTTGTATCCGTGCCTTCGTAGCGGCTCACCAGCCCAACTGCGACGCCTGCCACTGGGTGGGATATGGGTACCCCAGCATCCATCAGAGCCAAGCTGCCACCACACACAGATGCCATAGAAGACGAACCTGAGTAAAGAAATTAAAACGGCTCTTAACATCAGGGTTTGAGAGCTGATGAGGGAGATTGAGATGAGTATGGAGCAGCGTCAGAATGAAAAGGCGCGGGAAACAGGAGATCCCGACAAAATCCGCCGACCAACAGCACTGTCCAGCACAATTCCCACATGCGAAAATCCAGAGTGACCTGGCCGGGGATTGAACCCGGATTGCCTTGGTGGGAGGCGAACAGGTTAACCGCTCAGCCCCTGTGGCCCCTAAGACGAACCTGAGCCAGCATGCCAAAACACTCATTCATGCTGTACCTTTGGCTACACTAATTCTCACTGTAACTTTGGTTAAGAACGAAATCTGGCTGAAGGTCTTTTGACGTGTTAGGCCTAGGAGTGTGAGAGTAGTAAGGACAACCTAAGTATGTGCATTACATGCCTCACTGCCTCTATACAAAAGACAATGAACTATTATGCAGTAATTCTCATATTGACTGACCTTTTGAGATTCTCAGCAGTGACCCTATCATTGTATTGTGTAAAAATAAAGATATGAACTAGCGTGATCTGAAAATTTTACACAGAAAAACAACTTTGAAATACCCATTTTAACCACGTACCACTATTAAAAAAGGCACTAGAAACGGAATTGAAAAACTGAAAGTACCATTTGGGAATGAAAAATTTCTCAACTGATATTCGTAAACAGCCACTACTCAAAATTTTTTAAACAGTTTTTAAATTACAACTATATAACTAAGGCTCAGAATGCTGTTTGGGGGAATGGACAGCAGCACCCTTAAACCTAACTTCAGTTCCAGCATCTAGAACAGCTTGATAAGATTTGCGGGGGAAATTAATTTGCAACAATTTAACAGTATCATCACTTCTATAAGACAGAACAATCAACAGTCTCACACCTGAAAACTCAAAAACTCTAAAAAGCATGCTCTTTCAATGCCCTATATCCCTTTCTTTCCTGCATATGCATCTTCACTCTTCACAGTAGTCAATACATGAAAACAGCACTAATATTGCACATAAGCAGCAAACAATACATTTGAAAATGAAAATATTATTTATGAAGTCACCAACTGACCTAAAAAATTTCATCAAATTTTCACTATCAAATGTTTGTTTTTGTAAAAATATAACAATAATAATTTAAACAATTCCCACAATTTCCAACACTTGGTAACCACAAACAACAGATGTTGTTTACAATTATGTGTAATGATAGTAGCAAGGTGATAACTTATAATAGGTTCAACAGTACCCCAATTATTTTGCACAGTGATCACTACTATGTATGTACACTGTTGTGTGGTGCACCTAATGACTCACAAATGAAAAAACAATAACATACACTATTAATAGGGAACAAAGTTTAAAATTAAAATTTAATAAAAAAAAAACTACCTAACCCTTCTAACAAAAGCTTTAATCCTAAGAAGTTTTTTAGATCAAGTGAAATTAGTGTTAAAAAAATTAATACAGTACAATACCACAAACGTCCTAGTTACAACTATAGTTAATTCCCCTTTTGTCAACCGAGTTGGCAAAACAGGATGTAATGCAAGGTTGACAAATGAAATCTTTCTGCACCAATTATAAATAAAAAACACTTTCTACCAAGAATAATGACACCTTGCATACCCTCAAAAGACCAAAAGTCAAGTGTTACATTACCCAGGACTTTGAGGAGGCAAAGCAATCAGAACTACCACGCAGACCTCCTCCATGTGGCGAGGAATTTATCAATGTACAGAAGCTATGCAGTTTATAATGCAAGCATTACAACTGGCTCACCTTATGCTTTTCATTTGTCATTAACAGCTGTGTTTCGAACACAAACTATGGCATGTTTCTGACAAGGAGGTTATATACAGTATACATGTGGAGAGGCCCTGCTGCTATGCTGTCTGCAGTGCTGTCTGAAGCCATGGGGCAGAGCTTAATCTCTCACTCAGTAATGGAAGAAGAGCCGGCGCAAGGAAAATGATGCCCCTAGCACGTGAAAAACTTTTACACTTAATACGTTGTTTCTCTGAAACCACTCATTCAAATGGTTTTATATTTTGAGGAATGGCGTACAGTTTCTTCCTTGCCATCAATGAGTATTTACTTTTTAGAAATAACATAACACAACTTAAGGAAAAAATATTTATTAAACATTTGTGCAAAATTATAGAAACGTTTCAGCGTAAAAATTAAGATGCTTTTAATTTTTTTGTTTGAAGAGATAGACAGGGGATGAAATTGTATGAAATGTAGAGGAACAACAGAAATTTTAGGTGAAGGTTGCCAAATTGTTGTCAGTGGTCTGGTTTTGCACGTAATGGGCTGAATAAGTGCAGATGATTTTCTGGTCAGCGTGAATTATAGGCATTGAGTTCAAATACTACATCAAACTCTATATATTTTTTCAACACTATATGAAAGAAATATATAGGCTTGAACAGCCATTCTGCTTATAAATTATCTGCCTCACAACACAGTACACTACCGCAATCAGTTAGGGTAAGTTTGATTCTTTTCTGGGACATGGATTTTAATTTGCTAGGTGGCTGATTAAGCATAACACAGTTAGCAATCTTGTTGTAACTTAAATTTGTAAGCATACGTTTTTACAGATGCAAAATTTTTAAATTATATATAGTGAACATTTTATTTGTGCCATAGACTAATTATTAACCTAAATATTAACAACAAATAACTGAAAAAAAAAAAAAAAAAGTTAAATTAGCCCACATATATGAATATAAATACACACTCTAGAATATAGTTTGGATTCTACAGAGAAGAAAGTAATCAAAATATGAAATAATTCATAACTGAATAAGTTCAGTTTCTTGAGAAATTTAACATGAAAAAAATTACTATTAAGGCCACACTGGAAAAATTATTCCATTAATTGATAGTAATGTATATTTATTTTTATAGGGATCACTTGTACACCATACAGCCAGTCAAACAAACTCTAATTTTGGAACCTTATTGATGTTATATTATCTATTATGTCATTAAATGACATCAAAGTATAAGCTGTAACAATAAATTATCCCTTCATGTTAATGAAACCAATAAGCTTCGAGACAAAATCATTTCATGGTCTGTTAAGGTTAAATGCAATTTGTATTCTTGTGTTAAATGATTTTTGTAGGAGCAACAGAACTTTATTTCATAATTACTTATCAGTTCTGTATACATACATAGTTTCAAGTCACTATACACTTAAGTACTAATTACATATTCTATGTAAACACTTAGGAGAAGGGTACAAGTAGGTCACTAGGCTACAAAAAAACCTCTAAAAGGAAAGAAATTCAAGTACTCACAGTCTAGTACATGTTGACAGGCACACATGCAAAGAAGAACGACACATTCACACGGCTGCAAGATCGCGTGACAAATGTGTCGTCCTTTGTGTGTGTGTGGCTTTCAACAAGTACTAGACTGTGAGTACTTGAATTTCTGTCCTTTTACGTATTTCTAATTACTTTATATATAAGAGGTACTCAGTTTCAGCAACAACAATATTCAACCTGACAAATACGTATAAAATTAGTAACATTACCATTAGACTCCAGCACTTCTGATGTCAACCTGATGGTGAATGGGAAATCCATGGGAACAACTGGTCTCAAGGCCTTTTCAGCCAAAGCCCCATGTCCAAGCTCACGTCGTCCAGTAGGACCAGATCTGCCCACCTCTTTTGTTGCGTACGGGGGGAACTCATAGTGCAGAAAGAAGTTCTTCTCCTTCAAACCACTGATAAAATAAACCATTACTCCATTAGAAACTTATCAATACAGCTGAACCACATATTTTATGTTCAAAACCAGAACAAACTGCATTATTTAGCTAAATCAATTTTTTGTAACATGCACATTAAAATTAAATTGATAAAACAATGAAAACATTCAATTTTCAACCTCGAAGACAACACTCAGACTTGAAAAAGCAATGCCAAAATAATTTTTAACACCTTATTTTCAGAAAAAAATTTTTTTTTAGCAAATTCTGTACATTCTACTGATTCACTTGAATGTTAAATAGAGGAGACAACTGTAGGTATTTAAAATAGTCATATCACTATAACACAACTACTTGCATGCACTAGAATCATGCATAACACACCGCTAACATTCTAATTTCCCCATGTTTTGTTTTCTTAATGTGAATGGGCATTGTTCCATTTGAAAAAATGTAACTTTGTTCAAGAAATACATGTTCTAATACTTATTGAAATCTGTGTCTGGGCTGCACTTATAAGCCCTTGTCTAAACATCACTTCTGTGAAACCAGCACATTAATAGCATCTTTCATTTACAAAACATTTGTGATGCAAGTTTTAGATGATTCATCCTGTATACACACATACATGCACATACAGATACAACATTCTAAGCTTAAGTTTAAAAAATTCTTGATGGTGAATTATGAGGAGGAAACAATTACTATAAAGGATATAAATACAAGAAGCACACTTACAAGTTATACTAGTGATACACACAGCTTTGAAACAGGTATGCAGAAACATTTAATGCCATGAATCTAAATATTCTAACTTAGAGAACATGTCAGTATAACGGCAAAATAAAGATACACAAAACGTCAAAAAGATAATATTAAAAAATATGCGTTTCTGAACACTGATGCAGGCATAAACTGCCCTTTATAAAAGCCATAAACTCAAGTAATTCAAAATAAATAAACCCTTCCAATCTGTTGCTGTTCCATTTCAATTAACCACAACAGGTAGCTGTATAATGCACTCACTGCACAAAGCAAGAACAGAACAATTATAAGATTTGATGGCTCTTAAAATCGAGGTCTTGAGAGCCAATGAGGTGAGAATGGAACAACGCCAGAATGCAACGTAGGGCAAAATGGGAGATCTATAAGTAAAAACCTGCCGACCAACTGCAACATCCGGCACAATTCCCACATGCAAAAATCTGACTGTGACCCCGCCGGGAATTGAACCAGGTTCGCCTTAAGAACAGAACAAGGAGTAGGTGGAAGAGAAGGGAGATGACAGCACTCCAACATGCTAGCAGACCTGCTGCTCACCATGCATGCTCACTCAGCTGGCTGAAGGTGCAACTGAATATTATACATTAACAGACGGATACAAATTCATAATAATTTTGTAGTTGACTGTTTAAACATTTATGATCCATCAGGTCTTAGGACTGAACAGCTGGTGTCCAAAAAAAAAAAAAAAAAAAAACCACGCGCGCATGCATGCACACACACCTTAAGACACTATTTTTTTTAAAATCACATAATATAATTATAATTTTTTTTTTAAATACAAAATCACCGTACTATGGAATGTGAACAGACAAGAGTGGGCTACCTGGTGAGTATGGTAACAGGGTCAAGTTTGAGGGTAGAGTCCGGGGAGTCGAGTGCCACTGTGCAGAACACCTGTGTCTGGCCTCGCTGAAACAGCGATGAGCCATGCAGGGGTTTGTACAAGTCAACTTGGCATGAGATGTTGCGAAGCTGCCCCATGGTTCGTCCATCACACCTGTCCACAGTCACCACCACTAAAAACAGCCACAATGTACCTTTCGTAACAAGCAAAAAGAGCACAAAAATTTACACTGTAAAACAATATAAGCACACTTTATGTAATGAGATTTCAACATTATAAATACATTACCTCAGGAGACAATCAAAGAATCTACCATCGTTCACATTAATGTAACTACCTTAATTTAAAATCACTACAGTGCATTAGCACCAACAGTTATTACAGACTGACTTCAACTTCAAGCAGACCCAAAACCTCTCCCCACAATAACAATGGAAAATGGTTTGATTTAGTAATGCGGACAATGGCAAAGTGACAGCTTCTCAGCCAACCAGCACAAGTTATTAATGGTACCTGCCTATGTAATCACTACTCTTCCTAACAATTCCTACTTTTGTAGGTGGACAGATACTATTCCCACAGTTAGAGATTCAGAGAGGATGAAAGAGCAGCTGACGGTTGGTAAGGCTGAATAACTTATTGCTCAAAGTCAAACAGATGTGATAGCACAACTTGAAATAATATACTTCTACTCATGATACGAATAACTAACCCCATCATTGGTGATCATTTTTAATAATACAGTGAAACCTCTATGTATTGAACTCGGATTGAAATCCCGCATCCATGGAACATATTCTGTGGTTCCATTTTTTATTTATTTGCATAAGACCACATTCGTAGAAATCCACGTGTATTGAAATTTTTTTATCAGTCCACTGAGAAATTATGGATAGAGAATCCACTGTATATCTGGTTAGTTAAGCATACAAGCCCCAAGTCTTGAATTTTTATATTTATGTTCTGTTACACACTTAGTTATTCAAATATTCTGCAAGGAAATTTTTTATACAGATCCTGGAAAAAGTCATGAAAGTTTTTAGAGAAACCTAATAGGTGAGACATCAGATAATTATATTTCTATCCAATGAAAAGCCACAGTAATTACAACAATCACAGCCCAGCCTAATATTAATTATAATTAACTGTATGGCACATTAATTACTGTATACACGAAACAAATATGGTGAATTAAAATAAGTAATATAGCATACCTGACATTGTCTTCAAAGATCATCGACCGAAACGTCTCTTTACATATCTGATTAAAAACTCCTGAAAAAACATGACTGTCTACAGGTTCTCCAACACTTTTATTCAATTTTTCGTGTACGTCTGTTCTGACCAGCTGAACAGCCACGTCCCTTGAAAGTTTGTCATGAGAATGGTCACTGAATATTTCCCTCAAACGCATTTCACACAGACTTTTTACTGCCTGCACCAACTCTTCACTGGGCGGCGATGGCAACTCCAGCTCACGCTTAACTTTCCCGTAATGTTTCTGCAACTGCTGTATGGCCTGGACAATTGCCTGACACTCTTTTACACCAGCTTTAATGGATTTCAGAAAGTCTTGCTGCAATATGTTTTCAGCACTTGCTTCCAACATAACTACGAGATTATGTTTCGTCGAAGTCACAATCAAATTCAAGGAGCTCTCAGACTGTTCCTTCCTTGTTGGATTGATGACAACTTCATTGTTGATGAAACCCACCCTGACTGCACCCACAGGTCCGTTCCACGGAATGTCCGACAACGAAAGAGCGGCTGATGCTGCATTTATGCTCGCCATTACCGGGTCGTTGACACCATCCACAGCAAGCAAGTTGCATATCACCTGAGTTTCATAGCAGTAACCTTCTGGGAACAAGGGCCGCAACGATCTGTCTATGACTCTACTCGTCAAAATTTCTCGCTCTGTTGGGCCTAGTTCTCGCCTAAGAAAATTTGTTGGGATTCGGCCAGCTGCAGCTGCTTTCTGCCTGTAGTCTACCACCAGAGGAAGGAATGATGCTGGTGATGGTTTCATTTTGCTGACTGTCGTAACCATAACAGATGTATTTCCCAATTCTGCAACAGCACAGCCATCTGCGAACCTGGCATACTTCCCAGTTGACAAAGATAAAATACGCCTGAAACAAATTGTTCCCTTGGTTACGGATACAGTCACTGCATGCAAGGAAAAAGTTACAATAGTTATAAGCCAGATAAATTATGAATTTGGACATAGTTATGTAACAGAGAACTTACTTGAGCATTATAAAACAGAGACAAAAAGGATAAAAGAATAAAAATCTTACAAATAAATAAATACATATGAACGTATATGAACATCTGATCACAAATAATTTAATAAATACATAAAAATGAATGTTTCAGGGGAAAGAATTTTATTATTTGATTAAATAATAACTATAAAACTTCGAAATTGTGAATTAGGCATGTCAGTTT
The DNA here is from genome assembly GCA_029891345.1 of Dryococelus australis. NCBI lineage: Eukaryota > Metazoa > Arthropoda > Insecta > Phasmatodea > Phasmatidae > Dryococelus > Dryococelus australis. Next base: position 91,064,093 of record CM057001.1, on the reverse strand, counting down.
CCTAAGAATTTCAGTTGTAGCAGGAGTCCTTAAGGACTGCAAGGACGGGGGCACAGGAAACCATGCAAATCCAAAGGTTTCTAATACTGATGTTTCATGGCATTTATTTCTATTTATATCACAGAATCTCAGTAACTGGAAAAATTTCAAACAAAAATGTTAACCATCAAAAAAGTATACCCAAAACTGACAACTGTTTACACAGTTAAATCAAAATAATGCTACCATTTAGGCAAATTGTCCACACAGCAGTAAAAAAAAACCTCGTTGAGTCATAACCAAAGTCTGTATCTGTGTAGACCCTACATACACAAACTTACATACACAAACACACACATGACATGTAAGTTAATTTGCTTTTTAAAAATTTGCAATGTCTCTGCAAGATCTGGTACATGTGATAGTCATATGCTTAGTATGTCATGTATTGTGAAGTTGGTACTGTTAGGCTTTCCACACGTGGACATTTTTTCTGGCTTAATCTAGCAGGTCATTATCAGCACTGCTGGCTAGACATTCAAGTATTCATCATGGTTGGCACCCCTTACTCTGGTGGCAAGACAGATGAAGTTGCTGGAGTCTTTAATAATGCTTTGGTCCGAGCAACAAGGGAATTGCTACGTGGATGTTGGTTTTCTGTTTGTGAACATCTTTAGTCAAGTAAGCCAGTATACCACAGCACCTCAGGGTATGGGCTGAATGAAACTATACAGTTTAAGGCTGAAGGTTTGTCTATCTGATCTTGCTAAAAGTGTTATTTCTGGAATTGGATAAAGAATTGAGTGTGTCAGCAAAGGTTGTAAGAAAACAAAACACAAGTGATGTTAGCAAAATGAGCCAGTCTGAGAGGACCAATTCAATAATGGCAATCTGGGATGGCTCGCAAGCTGTGGTGTCATCTGGATTCTACTGCGGGTGATATGCACCACATCAGAGCAAGGCCCAACTGGCTGTGGTGTAGCTTAGCTGTGTCTTAGCTCTTTGCACTGGAGATACCCAATAACACTGTACAGTACGACAAAAGGAAGTTGGTTTCATTTTGATTAGCCATGTGTCACCAAGGCAATGTAAGGCTGGCAATAGGCTTATTAGCTTTCACATCTTTATAGTCCTCCTGTGGAGTGGAGAAATTTGGGTGGCTCTTAACACCAAGGTCTTGAAAGCTGATAAGGGCGAAGTGATGTGAGTATGGAGCAGCACCTGAATGCAAGGGGGAGGGGAAACAGGGTATCCAGAGAAAACCCGCCTGCAAGCAGCATCATCAGGCAAGATTCCACATGCAAAAAGTCTGGAAGCGACCCCGCAGGGAATCCAACCTGGTTCACCTACGTAGGAGGTGAGTAGTCTAACCACTACACCACCGTGGCCCCTGGCATTATTTAGGTTTCACTCAACTACTCATATGAATGCATCTATACAGAAATGAATCAGCAATTTTTGAACAATCTGAAAACACCATTTTCAGTAAAGTTACTAAACAACTGCAACTTGGTAATTATGAAGAAGTGTGTCATTGGTCAAAGTAAGTCTGAATAATTTTGAAGAAGAGTGTCATTTGTCAAAGTAAGTCAGAATGGCATGAAAATTGCTGCTGTTGTTTATTCTTTTTTGGCAAAGCTTACCTGGATTAAATTCCATAAATTTCTGTGGTTTACATACAAAAAATGTGATATTGTAGGAGTTACAGGCAGAACCTTACTGTTTACATATTCCATTATGTTCAACAATTCCAGTGTCATACTCTAAACCAAAACAAAACACACATGTTCACACAATATATAATTAGTCATTTTGTTATGTTTTTCTGTTAGTATAAATACAGATTTAGAAATGTGTGGTTCATGATGAGAAGAGTGTGTAACATTCGTAGTTACCACAAAAGTAAACTGGAAAGTCACAGCTCAGCTTAGTTCAATCGGAATACCCAAGACCGTTAAAAGGGTGCCATATCAAATAAAAAATAATAATTCCAGTTTCTGATTGATTCTTCAATTTTATTACTACTTTTTATTTTTTGATAACCCTTTCAAAATCTTCCAGAAATGTAGATACAAGCACTGTTAGTTCAGCTACACGACAGAACAGCGTCTGTCACTACAAAGCTTGCATCGTGAGAAAAAAATTTACGAATGCATTCGGAATACAGCCACGAACTACCAAATCCTGATAAAAAAAAAAACTCCTATTCCACACGGCACCAAGTAAAACTTAAAATATTTCACCCTCTTGCCAAAAAAAAAAGTCTCAATTAAAAAAATATTATAATAACTATTAAAAAAATATATAACCTACAACGCTACAAGTGGTGTTGAGTGCGTGGTTCGTTTTGAATTGTAAGGTGTGAACATATAAAATAAAACTGTATGTGAAATTTCGGGGCTTTCAGGAGGTGAGGAACTGCTACATTTGTATGTGTTCTCTGCATACATACAATTTTGGGGTTACAACCAACTTTTGACCTTTTTTTATTCAACAATTGTGATTAGTGAACAACCCAATATCATGTGTTTACACACATGTTATGACATCACCAACATGGCACCGATGATGGCATATGTTTTTTGCTGTTGCGTAATCCCTTTTATCTCACAATCAAACAGGTCATCCACGGTAACGTGGGGGTTTTCGTGCAGGGGCACTTTCAGTATTTATATACATTAGTATTGGGAAGTATACTTGAGCCCATCTGCCCTAGTGTACGATGCAATACCACATATGGTATCGGTAGTAAACTTGAACCTATCTGCCCAAGTGTACGATGCGATACAATGTATGGTATCTGGTAGTACACTTGCACCCATCTGCCATAGTGTACTATGCGATACAATTTATGGTATCGGGAAATTGAGCCCACCCGCCCCAATATACTATGCGATACCACATGGGGTATCACGAAGTACACATCAACCACAATGGGATCATAGTCAATAAATCACTACTTTTCTGCCTAAACTAATGTATGATATTTGTAAACGACGAATCACAATTTTTGTTAGTTCAATCACACATTTATAATGGGTCATGTGTCAGTGTATCACTGTAATGGGTGCATATTTTGACCACTTGAAAGGATTGTTTCAACACACAATTGCATTTTCCATATAGGTAAATACAATTTGTGCTATATTACACAATATACTGTATCAAATACTACCTACACATATTACACATAACCTAACAGGACCTATCTACAACAACCTAATTCTGCATGTCACTACAAACATCAAACCTATCCAATTATTAATTACAAATGGTAAAGACTCGTTACCTGCTATAGAATCCTGACCTAACATTTATGTACAACACTGTTTACTGCACCCAATACACACATTTCTAAATAAACATCTCAACACTAACATTTACCAAACATATCCATTTTCTGCCAACATGTATTGTTACACTCATTTTACACATTCAACGACAAACACATCATTTGCACTACAGTATGTATATTATTATACGTTGAACACAACACCATAATGCACCAAATAGTTTTATATGAGCTCTGTACATTATTCTATACCACTTCTTTTATATAATGCATACAATTTTATCCCTCTATATGATACATATCCTTTTTATGACACACTAATACATAATAAAACTGAATCTTGAACACACAAACTACTACCTTATTTACTCTATGAATGCAACTATTAACTATTCTAAAATATGAAAAAACATACAGTCCTACAACTTATCAGATCGGAAATACTCACCTGTTGCAAATTACTGCTATACTCGAAGCAACTGCTACTACCCTATTTAATTATACGGCCAATGTACTGATGTCATTAACTATGTCACAATTATAAACAAATCTCTGGTATTAGCTTATACACTAGACCCCAACTATTTATTGCTACTGTAATAATATTGGCATTGAACAGAAATTTTTTTCACACCAACAGTTTGTTAGGACACACAGCAGTATTAAAAAATATAACAACATACCCTGTAATGTAAAGAAATCTTTTTGATAGGGCATTTAGTTTGAAAACACTTATTTGTCTTGTGACCCTGGGAAAACCCACTTTTTCGCCACCTTGGCAAACAGAGACCGGCAATATATATATATATATATATTTATATATATATATATATATATATATTATATATATATATATATATATATATATATATATATATATATATATATATATATCTGTGTGTGTGTGTGTGAGAGAGAGAGAGGGGGGGGGGGGGGGAAAACACGTCAATGTACGTTGTTAGATAAGGCAGAAAGGTAATATTAACCCTGCCAAGCAACATATTCTGCACCGTATCGCAGCAAAAAGAATGTTATTTTCCAGATAAAAAAGTTTTACATAATATATTTTGCATGATTACAAAACATTATCGACACAAAATGTTGCAAGATAAATGCCATTAAAAACTTTATACAATAGCAAAATCTCCACTCTACAGAGCATAACTATTAAAATATTATAAACATTTTCCCTATGAAGCATAAAACCAGTATCTTACATTTTCTTTCTGAACCCCCATTAAGGTTTCCGATTCAAAAACAAGCATTAATCTAAATGTAGGAGCAGAAATAATTTTTCTTCTGATGCACTCTCGCCCTATCACTGGGGCTATATATGTATTTAATATAAACGTGTCTTCACTTTCTGCGGCTATTGCTCTAAGGTTGGGCAAAACTGATATGAGTGCTGATTTCCCTCCGGAGTATGATTATAGGGCCTTTCGGCGGTGGAAGAGTTTCTGACAGGGTTTTTGCCTGGCGGGTAGAGAATTTGCCCACATTTGGGGGACCTAATAGGATACCACCAGGTAGAAGGGCTATGATTATTATAAAGGCAGTCAAAATACAGGATGCCAGCTGTCACTAAGGGACAAATTAAATTTTATGAATTGTGTATAATGGCGACAAAAATTATAATGAAATGGGGATGTATAAGATACTGTCCTGGATAGCACCCTACTTTGCCTCTCCCTCGCTTCTGGGATGCCTATACGGGGCAGACCTCGTGGGCTTATGAGTGGGTATGTAATCAAGGGTACAGGATGCTATCCTGGGTTTACGCACTGGTTTGGGAAGAATGAGAATGTTTTCCTGGCAGCAGTATGTATTCTGCACGTGGTAGAGGGCATAGTGCTACTGGGTTGTGGTTGTGCGGGTGGTTTCACGACAGGCTTCGGTGCTGGAGGGATGAGATAACTTACGTAATAGTAATTTGACCATGGCAAGCAAATCCCTAATAGTGGATCCAGATAGGTGTTGTGATTTTTTTGCTGATTGATGGGACTTCTCCTCATGGTTTGATGGTTCTTACCTCAGGCTGGGGTGAAAGCGGTACGAGCTCACTAGTGTGTGCGACGGGAGGTATACCTCTGACTGAGATACCTCTCGCTGCAGGGCTCGACGAGCTAAACTACGAATACGGCTATTTGGACCAACTCCTTTCTTAGGCATCTGAATACTTTATTGACAAAATATAAAATAGAGAGTTATGAATTTATGCTCAAATGGGGCTCTTCCCATGTACTAACTGATTGGATTAGCTTGCTCATATCCTAGCAGTCAGGGTTCAGCCCTCCTGGGGAGTGTCTTGTACAGTCACTCCAAGGTGATAAATGTGAGATATGACTTGCTAGTGTCTGAGTGCTTCCGCAGACATGCTCAGGTGTACCGGACATAACTCAGGAGTCCCAGTCTTATAAAGACTGTAGCCTTATGCAAGCTCCAGTGTTTTGAGCCACTTGTTGCCAATAAGTAATCGTACATTTAAAATTATTTAAGTTTACATAAATAAGTAGTGACAAATAACTACCTCACCAAAAGATTAAATTTAAACAGCCTATTTATTACCACTTTGGAAGACAACTGGGATAACAGTTCTGTATAATCCACGCTAAAATAATTAATTGAAATTATTTTACCAAGTGAAGACGAACCTGATTAAATAAATTCAAACTCCAAATAAAATTCCAAGCAGCTAATCTTGCAGTTTACAGTGAGTACGAGGGGTGGTTAGTGTCCAGAAGGGACGTCATTACGGTCTGCTACCACGGAAATCAAGGAGTAACTTGTGTAAAGGGAGCAGGGGTGAGGACGATGGGTTACCTTCGGATTCTTCACTAAAGGGTTTTCTCCGCGAGCTGCACGGTGGATGCTGGTGCTGCTGGAGGAGCTATCTGCCGGCAACTGGAGCTGGAGGTTGAGAGCCTTTGCATGCTTGTAGAGGAAGGCTGGTCTTCTTCAGACTTGGAGAAGATGGTGGCCTTCTTCAGACCCCGGAGAGCCCTCCGACCTTACACAGGTCGGGCTGGCCGATGTATTCTGGCGAGAACGTTTTCAGTGCTCCTTATACATCCAAAAATCTCAGCTCGTGGCTGTCGCAGGGTTGCAGGGGTCCCTATCCTTCCAGTGCAGGGGTTAGAAATTTCAGGGCAATGGGTTGGGCCACGCATTTCTTATCGCCCTGGCTGGAGGCTGATGAAATATTTACCGCCGCCTCTTGAGTCTCTGCAGCGATGATGTCACTGGTCGCAGCGGTGCCTCTCTCTTGTGGTGACCCTGCTAACTTTCTTACCTGGTCTAGCGCGTCTATGGCTCGGCGGATAAAACAATCTTCGGTCTTAGGAGTGGCGACCGCATGCCGAATTCTGGGCGGGCAGTACAATTTCAAAAATTAATAGCCTTAATTATTCATGTGTCTATAGTTGTCCAATGCGTGGAATCAATTCTGTAGCCACGGGATTAATTGTCTGCCCACCCCCTGAAGTGACGTACAACCATCTCAAGCTAGATCACTTCTGCTTGAGGTATGGGGGGTTACTGCCCAGTCATTCTTGTGGTGATATATCTAAATTGCTGCTCTGGACTCACGCCTCTTCTGTGTGCGCGTGGCCATTTGAGTTGCCAGGGCCCGTTATCTGGTCGGGTGGCATCTGCTCAGTGTCACTGGGCTAACTGCCTTTTCTCACTCTCCCTCTCTTCCCTTTCCATTGCAGTCCTGAGTTGGCGGCGCGGTGTCTCGTCCCGGTGGCCAGTTCATTCTTTGCTTCCACAGCAGGGCGGAGAGTTTCGAGGCAGGGATTTTGCAGGAGCAGTCGTGTTGGTTTACGAACCCTGGCCTTCATAGTTCGAGGGCCAGCTCACAGAATATGAAAGCCGAGTAATTTAATACAATTGCGTGGTACAATATCATGTTTCTAGCAATTTAAAAGGAAATAAATATTTACCTATGACCTCGAGATAAAAGTGTAGCTAAAAGAGAGTCCCACTCACAAGGACAAGCAAAGGGATGTTTACCGTGGCCCCTGTGGGATGACTTTAACTGGTCTACTTCGAGCCAGCACTGTTGCATGGTAAACAATTTACGTGTGAAAAACACCACGAGTTCTTTACTCTTTAATAGTATTACGCCCTAACAAGGCATCAGTATCTCCATACAATTAAAAGGCACAGAGCAAAGAAGAAATGCATACACTTGCGATTGTCACATATAAGACATGGTTCACTTGCAATAATTAACACGTATGGCCCTTTTCATTAACAATACACATCAACACTTGGCTTAGGTTAAAAACATTTTGGTATTAAGTTTCCTTACATTTTAGGTAGTCATTTATCTGACATAATATTTCACCAGCTAGGTTACACACATATTCCTTCTGAAAACTTTTTTAATGTATTCTTTCCGGGGTAGGCTACTGCCTGGTTGAAGTACGTGACATCTGAAGTTACGTACCTTTTCATCTATTACATTTCCCAATTCTGGTACAAGTCTTACGTTACATAATTATTAGTTAGGCTACGGCCCGGTTTAATTTTCATGACAATTGAAATTACGCTATTTACGTTTGGGAAATTATGTAAGCTCTACAAAACTGTCACTCTTACAGTTTGTCAAGTCCTTATCCTAGGTCTCATGTAATCTTTTACGTGTTCTAGCCTAAATTATCTAGACAAAGTTACTTTACGCAATTTCTTGTCAGTTCCCTTTCTTAAATACATTACAATTATGGCACTTATACCTTAGCTCCCATTTCACTTTACTGGAATTAGGTACAAAAGAATTTCTCTCATTCTACAATTCACTTGTGGCACAGCTTACGTTAGTATCCTATTGTTTACAAGACACTTCTTTACTTTTTATTAAAGCTTACTGGGGGAACAACTGATTTCTTATTGTTGTTCTAGGTTTTCTAGACTCCATTTGAATCCTAGTTTGCTATGCCGTACTACTGTCGGGATATATCAAACGTACGTTCATTGTGACTTCATTCACTTAAAACACAACAACATAATCTTGCAAGGGGAATACTTTCCTTCTTAATCTACAAGGCATAATTTAAAAAGGAAACTCCAATCTTTTTCTTTTTAATCCTAACTTACCTGAGAGTGCATAACTACGTACGTTTCATTTACTGCATCAACTTTGGTTTCTCTCAACTTATTTCTTACACTTATGTACACTTTGGTTTTACTCAGTTGTCCCTCTTACATTGTCACATTACATTACCTTGGCAATTAGCACAATTTGCATTCTTAGTAATGCCGGGAATTTCCTGGGCGGCGGTTACGGCACGCTCAGAGTGAGTTTCCGCCTCATGCACTTACTGCAAATTACATCTGATACTAATTCAAGGTCGCCCAGTGACGCATTGTTAGGAATGGTGATGATTAGGTTATGTGAGTTAACGGGCCTGCTGATAGGCTTTGTTTACGTACATCGCACTTCTTAACGGTGCTCACGGAGTTTCGTACCTTTATGTTAAACGTGTCGTACTGATATATTTCACCACAAAATAATCTTACATCAATTATAATTTTGTACATTACGTGAGCACTCTAGGGGGGTAGGACCAATAAAGCATGAACTTTTCAGTTTGTTTGAGATTGACGCTAGGTTACTTTCCACCGTATTGTTACTGGCAAGCAAGGGACCAATGTTATTTAAAAAAGCAAGACATTAAAAAATCGTCACATCTACATTAGAAGGTGCACATTGTCAGGGGAAAATCTACATTTTAATAAGGGCACTTATTAATGTAGGACCTCTGTTCCTGGCAATGTGTTCCGAATCCTTAACCTTAAAAATTCTTAATCTAACAAGTACACGTTTATACAATTCTGCGGGTTATCACTACCCTTTCTTCTTGGGAGGCAAATAATGAACTTTGCACACTACCTAGCTAACCAGATTAGAATTTTTATTGTGGGACTTTTTTTGTCACCTAACCTTCCCTACTAAACAAGATATTACAAGTTTTTGCACTCTTGTACTCTGTGTTCTCCTTACACTATCACTCCCTACTATGTTACACTATCTATGTAGCACAGCGTGGGGGGGGGGGGATAATATTTAAAGGTGGCCTCAGCCAAGTACTCATTCAGGTGATATGGATGTTGGGCGACGGCGCTTGCTGAGGTGTCGCTTTGGCGGTCGTCCTCTCTTTCGTTGTAGAGCCGCTGTGGTGGAAGGCCACCTGAACACAGCAGGTACTCTCCAAGACGTTTCCTTGTAACACCCAGGGATGCAGATTGTGCACCTGGCACGTAGCGGGGTAGCTCAGTGTGGTGCGACAGCTGCAGATGGCGGCCCTAGGCCAGCGGCCTGAATGACTTTGTTGTCAGCCAGTGGGATGGCTCTTATTGTTGCCTGGATCATCAGCGCAGGTGGACTCATTCTCTCTCGTGCTTCTCTGACAATTGGGATGCAGCACTCGCAGGTATCTTCCGTTCCAGACAATGGAGGGGCTGTAAAGGCAACGCCGACGCTCTGAGGCATCCGGTAGACAGTTTTAACATACTTGGTGGTGGTGCGCGTTACCCGTCTAGTTGCCTCTCCAGTCAATGTTTCTCTATCTGCAGCTGTCACCTGGTTGACCGATGCCTTAGTTGTTCCCGTGGTGCATGGTGGGCTCCCTCCAGTTGCTTGTTCTTCTCTTCCGTTGCTATTGATGATTGGGAAGGATGGGCAGGGTGGCAGGGTGCGTAACCTCATGTCCCTATCCACAGACATTTCCACGCCCTCGGGGGGTAGAGTGGCCGAGACTGAGCCTGGAGGTAATGGATACATCGCTTCATCCAGGTCAGTCTCTGTGGGCAGCACTTCCTCTGGTGTAGGAGCAAAGGCTGGGGAGATGTGTTTGCCGATCAGCGGGGTTGTCTCAGTTTCCTGGCGCTTGACAGCCAGGGGTGCGACAAGTGAGATGCTCTCTACCCCCCGGGGTGTCAGGAATATCAAACTTGCCTCATTCGCTCAACAAATCAATACACACCCAAGTACCGTGGCCCATCACCCTCTTATTGCTACTACTACACGCTAAATACGTTAACGTAAAATTGTCAGCAGAGTAAATCATACATGTCATTACAGATGATCCTCAAATAATGCTCTCCAAGGACTCATGCTTTTAATATGCTAGCAACTAAAAACACTGAGTTTACATATGAGGGTTTCAGTATTACACCCATATTAAAAGTCATAAAAATCTGACTACCATATAAAAATATATTTAGCACATATAATTATTATTCCCATGTAAAAAATACTTGATGCTTAAAGCAAAGCCAGTAAACTCTTTCGCACACAATGTTAAAATTTGCTCAACACAAATATGGTTAAATAGTTAATAACATAAAATATATAAAAGATTATTTTAAAAAATCTGGCCAAAAACTGTTCATACAATATTATTAAAAATCAGAGTTGCTCCCGGATTTACCACTAGCGGAGTTGAAAATTTTTCTACCATAACTTGACTTCCACACAATTTAGCATAGGTCTCAGAACCAGGGGATGACGCCTCAATGCATTGCTACCATACCTTGGCACTGGCACGTCTCATACGTGCCTGCAGGAAAAAACAGCAGTAGAAAAACATGTTGGAGCCTTACAATCAGTAAGCCAGCCACGACGTCTTGCAGATAACCTCAGCTCGCCACTCCATCACCAAACGGAAACAGCTGTTCGCTCTAGAAACAGTGTCGCAGCTACACACCACTGCGTATAAATGTTGGCCTCCAGGGAATGGTTGCCGATGCCGGTCCACACTCCCACACATAATATTTTGCGTACTCATATTAAAGAGCATAGAGCACATTAACCACAGTAACTATTCTCCTCACAGCCGTAGAATTTCGCAAAACGTGTTGTTTGCCCACACGCGAATTATTAATGTCCTTGTCCACAGCGAACGGGCTATATTAACAAGTCTAAATGCATAGTTACTTTCAATCGGGATATACACACGTTAGGAAATAAAAGTAACACGTTCTGGCACACAACGAAATGCAGTTTGTGAATGTTTATTTTAGTTCCACCCGTAATTTGCATGAGTGTTTTCAATAAAGTTATTCCACTCGTACCACGGCCTGGTGCAATCTCACACAGTTACATATGCATACGCTATGCTTGCCGGGCCTGCCCACTTCACACTTGGTGGCCAGTTGTCAGATGTCTGCCGGTAACATGTGCATTATACCACCAGCTCGCGTCGCCAGGCACTTCTGATGCCGCTCTCCATCTACCACTTCTGACTGCCAACTCGCGTCTCCCTCGTCTGCCACACTGGCTGGAGCAGCACATATGCCTCCGACCAGGTGACGTCACCCACCCGCCAGTGGCGAAATACGGTGGTGACCCCTCACACTACAGTTACAAGTTGCATGCATAATTACATAAGACTAAATATTCAATATTGTTACACTAAATTACAATACATAATAAAATTATTTGTAATCAAACACAAAATTATAGATAATGAATAGTATAAGAAAAATAAGGCCAGCCCTTAAAAATGCACATATTAAAAGCTAGTTACAAATAGGGATACCAACTGCTGCAGAATATGACCAGAAAACCAAACTTCCTAGGTGACGATATTCGTATCGTCACACAATGAGTAGAACATGAGGAGTCTGTGGTTACCTGTATGCGACCTTGGGGGTCGGCTGGAGGTTCACTCGCCTACGTGATGATACTTCCTATAAGGTGCCTTTCTACACTAACACTATCAGCAGGGCTACACCATGAGCTCTCAGTAACTGCACTTCAATTTCCGGTTTGGTGTCTGGTTAGGTAGGGGACGTACGAGCTCAGAGTTGAAGGCAGTATCCATGGGGATACTCCTCCTCTGAACGAATAATGGGGATACATTCAATAGGACATGGGAGGATGTGAATCCACCCGTCCCGTGTCCGGTGTTTCAGGTCTACTGACCTGAGGTCAGGGTGTGTGCCTCGCCTACCTCTCTTGGGTAGTCTGGGTTCGGTTCCCTCGGGGGGTTCAGTCTCTACGAAGTTCGTTTGGACTTTGCATTGGTAGTCCTGGGTTTGAGTCCTGTAGTGGGCTTAGTCTTACTCTCATTTGTCTCAGGCTAAGTGGCCTTTCGCTAGCCGTGGTTCCAAGTCCTTCGGGGTTTCTGTTCGCTCTAGGGGCAAATCTCTCCTCTCAATTGGGGGTGGTGCATTTTGCGGCTGGGGAGCTGGGATTCTCGTCTTCTGCGGTTGCCAGGTTGGGCAGTCCCAGTTAAAATGCCGGTTGTCAGGAGGGTCTGGGGAAGGGCTTGGGCCTGCATCCTTGACGGCGCATGCCGGCATATTCTTCCCAGACAGAGGCCGGTTATTCTGCTCTATTTCCCTTTCCCTGCCTGCCAACTATTTGATGGTTTGAGGCCGCGAGATAGGCAGGAGGTTTCTGAGCGAGATAGGCAGGAGGTTTCTGAATGAAGGCAAAAGGGTGTGGGAGATGCTACTAACACTTTTTCCTTTGCTTTGCTCTGGATAAATTCTCTTATGAATACATTCCTTCTGCGGATAAATAACTCCACTTTCTCATCGGGTGTTTGGGTTCATGAATGGAAGTCCGTGCTCAAACCCGACAGGACCTCGTCTCCTGTGAAATGCGTGGAGAGTTGGGTTCGGAACTGGGGCCATCCCTAAATGAATTCTCCATATTTTTCCCACCATATCTAGGCTTGTCCATCCAGCTGGTGGTGTGCTCTGCCTACACTCTGTTTTAGGGGTATGAGGTGTTTACTCATCTCCTTTTCACATTTGCGTGAAAATTCCTCTGAGTCTTCATAAGGCCTACCATTAAATTCTGGTAATATAAATTCTGTAGGCATACTGGAGGTAACGGGACTAGTTCGTGGTACTGGGTTCAAGGGTCAGTGGGTGTGCTCCCTTCGACACACCTCACACTGGTATACCTGTCCCGTGTTAATCGTCCTCTCGCCTGGCCACCCGATACAATTAAGGCGGGAATCACGGTTGCATAAAATACAGTTTACCTTATGGTATCCTTGGCCGTCACACTCTGGCCACTGGCATGCTCTAACTTGTGCATGCCTACATGACTCGGCACTTGAATTCTAGGCTGTCTGTGAACTTAGGGGCAACATCCCACCCTAAACAGATATAGTGATACTGCCAACGGCAGTATGTGCATGGGATTATGTTGACATCTGCTCCGGTACATCCTTGTACAGGGCATCATTTGTTTTGTTCTCCCTCGTAGTTAGCCTGAGCTAACTCTACCTGGGGGTCATATGTAAACTCTCTTCGGAGATGTACATGATTGCAAATGGTGTTGAGCGCCACGAGGTGTTTAACTTGACTCCCGAAGTCAAACTAGTTGCTCCTCTGCAGGGTGACTTGTGACTTTGTGTGTGTGTGTGTGTGGGGGGGGGGGGGGGGGACTGGCTCAGTCCCAGCTACCAAGGCTGAGCTACTTGGAGCTGTACGCCCCACGTCGGGCACCAATTGAGGCACTCTGGCCCTATCACGAGGGCTAGCTATATATTTATAAATTTAATATGTAAGCCGCTTCCCTTTCTGCGGCTGTCACTGTCACTCCAACGTTGGTAAAACTGATACGAGTGCTGATTTCCTTCTAGGGTATGATTATAGGGTCCTTCGGTGATGGAAGAGTTTCTGAAGGGGTTTTCGCTTGGCGGGTCAAAGATTTGCCCACGTTAGACCTAATGGGATACCGTCTAGTAGATGGGCTATGATTAGTTGGAGGGGAATCTAACCACAGGGTGAGCTTGATCATAAAGGTCTCCCTCCCAGAGAGCTTCACTTTGCTCACCATAAAGGCCATCAAAATACGGAATGCCAGCTGTCACTAAGGGACAAATGAAATTTTATGAATTACGAATAATTGAGATGAAAATGATAACAAAATAGGGAAGTATGAAATACTGTCCTGGATAGTGCCCTACTCTGCCTCTCACTCACTTCCGGGATGCCTATATGGGGCAGGCCTCGTGGGCTTATGAGTGGGTATGAAATCAAGGGTAGGGGATACTACCGTGGGTTTACGCACTGGTTTTAGATGAATGACAATGCTGAGCACTTTCCCAGCAGCGGTACGGATTCTACACTTCGTAAGGGGCGTAGTGCTACTAGGTTGTGGGAGTGGGGATGGTTTCACGACAGGCTTCGGGGGCGGAGGGATAAGATAACTTACGTAATTGTAATTTGACCACGGCCAGCAGATCTCTAATAATGGATCCAGATAGATGTCATGATTTTTTGCTGATTGATGAGACTTCCCCTCGTGCTTTGACGGTTCTTACCTTGGACTGGAGTAGAAGTGGTGCGAGCTCACTAGCGTGTATGACGGGAGGTATATCTCTGACTGGGATAGCGCTCGCTGCAGGGCTCACCAAGCTAAACTACGAATACTGCTATTTTGACCAACTCCTTTCTTAGGCATCTGAATACTTTATTGACAAAATATAAAATAGAGAGGTAAATGAATTTATTAATTTCTGCTAAAATGGGGCTCTTCCCATGTACTAACTGATTGGATTAGCTTGCTCGTATCCTAGCAGTCTGGGTTCAGCCCTGCTGGGTAGTGTCTTGTACAGTCACTCCGAGGCGATAAACGTGAGATATGACTTGCTAGTGTCAGAGTGCTTCCGCAGATATGCTCAGGTGCAATGTACACACTTCAGGAGACCCGGTCTTATACAGACTGTAGCCTTATGCACACTCCAGGAAACCTAAAGTGTTCGGCCCATTAATGCGAATTCTTCCAAGGTTGCTTAGTTAGTGTTTTGAGCCACTTGCTGCCAATAATTGGTGGTAAATTTAAAATGATTTAAATTTAAATAAATAAGGAGTGATAAATAACTATGTCACCAAAGGATAAAATTTTACACGGTTTATTTATTACAGCTTTGGAAGACAACGGGGATAACGGTTCTGTATAATCCAAGCTAAAAGAATTCATTGAAATTATTTTACTTTACATCAGGTGAAGGCGAACCTGATGAAATAAATTCAAACTCCAAATAAAATTCCAAGCAGCTAATCTTGTGGTTTACAGTGAGTACGAGGGGTGGTTAGTATCCAGAAGGGACGTCGTTACAGCCTGCTACCACGGAAATCAAGGATTGACTTGTGTAAGGGGGGCAGGGGTAAGGATGATAGGTTACCTTCGGATTCTTCACCAAGGAGTTTTCTCTGCGGGCTGCAGAGTGGATGCTGGTGCTGCTGGAGGAGCCGGTTGCCTGCTGCTGGAGCTGGAGGCTGAGAGCCTTTGCAAGCTTTTACTCTGGCAAGAGCGTTTTCGGTGCTCGTTATATATCCAAAATCTCAGCTTTGTGGCTGTCACACAGGTGCGGGGGTCGCTAGCCTTCCAGTGCAGGGGTTTTTATTCAGGGTAATGGGCTGTGCCAAGCATTTATTATCGCCCTGGCTGGAGGCTGATGACATATTTACCACCTCCTCTTGAGTCTCGGCGGTGATGACATCACTGGTCGCAGGGGTGCTGCTCTCCTGCGGTGACTGTCTGATATGCTCTAGCGTGTCCGTGACTCGGCAGGTAAAACCATCTTCGCCTTGGGCGTGGCGACCACATGTCGAATTCTGGGTGGGCAGTACAATTTCAATAATTAATTGCATTAATTAGTCATGTGTCTGTAGTTGTCCAATGCGTGGAATCAACCCTGTAGCCACGAGATTAACTGTCTGCCACTTTTGACTTGCCCTAAATGCTCTCAGTGCTTGCTGATGGAGTGAAGTCGTCCAGTAGAGGGGGCAGGTGTGGACCACAGCAGGTTGGCATGCATCACTTTTTAACACGATTTTCTTAACACACATACAGTTTCACTTCAATTCGAGCATGAATATTTCAAATTAATTTTACAGACGGAAAATGAAACCAGTATTAAAACATTAAACTACGTATAATCTGAACTACAAACAATCATTTTCAAGACCCGAGGAGTCTTCAGCGTTACTTACCTTGAATCCATCCATGACCACTGACAGGAGCCAATTCCTCCCATACTTGGTCCCAGCCCAGGTTTATAAATAGCCCTTCCATACATGAGGTAAGAAAATCTCTAGGGGCATAGATTGTTCCAGAATACAAAATTGAGCAAATAATAAAAACATTCCCAGTTCAATATTTTTGGCCACATCGTCTTGAAGCATCTTGTATTAGCCCTCCAACAGGAGCCAATAAGGATGTAGTGACATAACTTGGCTCGGTCCCTCATTTGACCTCGAAGTCAACTATCGTCGGACATCAGTTACGCTGGGCGATCCATGTATTCGCCCTGGCCAGCCAGCACAGCTGATCAGCAATGAAAAGTTGTCATCCAAGGTAGGGAGGGATATTTTATTAAATATTGTGGTGTAGATGGGAAAAAAGCTAGTTTTTTTTATGTACGAATATGTCTGTGTTAAACATGAGATGGCTGGGCATCTCAGCCTGTTACTTTTATAATGTGCAAATTGACGTTATGGATATTTACTAAAGCTGCATACATGCAATGAGTATTTGAGTAAAATATACCATGTTTCTATTGGTCATCCTTCCTGTCAAAAAGTGAGTACTTTGTCATTTTAATGTCAATCTTGGCTGCGAATGTACGTTATTTGTTTTTATGTACGCAAAGGTTACAACTCGTGGGAATTCATACAGACTAGTCCCTACATAAGTTAAGCATGGTGTTAACAGAATCAAGTCCATAGTGTACATTTCCCTGAAACACAGTAATTACCAGTAATTAAGTATGGTATTGGGCTCAGCCAGCCAATATATGTTATGACCCCTATGAAATGATGAAATAAAATGGTAAAATGTGTGGGTGTAGTGTACATCTTGTTACCAAAGGTCTGTTTATATGTGTGATGTAGTTAATGATGTTAAGACATTGTGCGTGTAGGTTAGTAAAAATGAAAAGAAACAAGAAAGAAAAAAACAAGTGCATGTTGGGAAAAAAAAAAAAAAAAAAAGAGGTAGCGTTCAGTAATGGAAACAAATGTACAGTGTTACGTTGGAAGCTATTGTATGTTGGTACTGTATGTCGTAAAATGGATACTTGTGCCTGGTGTTATGGTAATTGCAATATAGTGATAAAACAGTAAATGTGGTGTAAAATGAAGTGTTCTAGAATAAATACGTTGAGTGGTAACAGTGAACTGTAGGATGAAATAGGATGTAGGAGTGTCCAATGTCAATGTAAAAATACATGGTGCATGATGATGACATGTTCAACATCTAAAAATAAGGATGAGGGTGATATTACGTGGTGGCCGAAAATGGATATGTTGGCAAAAGGCAAGTGAAGAATTATTTACATACAACAATGTGTATAGTGTGTAATAAACAGTGTTGAAGGTAGGTCAGGGTTCTGTAGTAGCAATGAGTCCTTGCAGTAGTGGTATCGGGCAATATATTTGAGCAGGTGGGTTCAAATACTTCTCGATACCACATATGGTATCGAATAGTACACTTGGGCAGATGGGCTCTATGTTGATAACAACAGCTGAAATTGTTCCCACCCGAAAATTCCCACGCTCCCTGTCACATTGTGGGAGGAAAGTAAACATGTGATATCAGCGCCATTTTGGTGATGACATTTGTTCCTCATACACTGGATATAAAATGTATAAGCCTAACTCTATTCTTAAAGATAGTGGGAACCAGAAAAAAAAAAAAAACAAATTAAAACAAAGTTAAATGTTTAATTTCTAATTCAATATGCAAATTAGACAGTTTACTGTCTGGTTAAATATGTACGTAGTCCCTGACTTTCTATTACCATTTATAATTATTATTATTATAAATTCTGCTATAATTAATGTAGTGAATATTCCTAGATTTTTATTTAGTTAGCTCTATGCAGTGATACATGTCATGTGAAGTATTACTGTGCTAATCTTATTGTAGCTTGCTCGGCTTAAGAGTCATTCTACAATGCATTAATACATTAACAAATGGACATGGGACACACATAAATAACAATTGAATGAAGTGAGATGAATTTTAGCTTGTCTACAATACACAGAAACGTAACAATCTGCAACCTACGAAATAAAACAATCTTTTCTGTAACGAAAGTCTGAAATACACTTTAAAATAACATACCCAAATTTTTTATATTTGTACACCAGTAATGATAAATTTATTATTTTATAAGTAATATTGCCAAATAATACATGTGTGTTTACTAAACCAAAAATGGTAATTGCACCAAACCACAACATGGTTTTCCTGTAAACCACAATGGCGATGAACACAAATATCAACAAACCAAATGCTATATTCCTGTTGACTATGTAGATTCATGGTTGGGAGTTGCCCAGCTTTCTTACATTGACAACCATCCATACATAATATGCAAGCACATTCATCCCATTGTAGATTGAACGCTGAGTGTAAGTGCTCCTATTGCAGTGATATGTATACTAACGAGTCTGTTTCACTTCTTGATGTGAAGTGCTGGTATGCTTTTCATGCTACCTTTTCTAGCAATGTCTAGTAATAGACTTAATGCTCTCTGTCATATCTGTTCTACCTACCCTAAAAAAATATCTCCACCTACATAAAACAACTCTGTGCTCAAGAAGATTTATGATTTCATTGAAGTGTAGTGGAAGGTTGGATTATGGATGGGATCCTCGATACTGCGATACACTCGACACTTTACAGTATCGAATATTGCACGAGAATATCCAAAAGTATGGAAAGTGGAAAATAATTTTCGTGTACCATAATTATGGTACAAGCATACCGTAACTTTCAGAATGTGTACGATAATTTTTAAAAACATACCATAATATAATTTGCATCCTTTGGGCATTCCTACGCACCCATAACATTTTACATAGGTCCAATGACTCGCAAGATATTAACAGAAACTTTTTTATGCGTACAATAATTATCTCTCCTGGCGGCGAGCATTCCAAAGCTTACCCCAAGTATTTCAAAAAGCCTTCATGGGTCAAGATCGGACAAACGGTTCACAAGTTATCAAATTTTAAAAGTACAAGTATACTATAATATACGTACCATATTTAATTCATAGCATAATATTCACACAACTGTGAGCACGTTGAGGTGTTTTAAGGCAACCCATACACAGGCCTACCACAATTATGATTTTTGACATAATTTACTTTTGTGGCACATAATTGATGCACAATAAAAATGTGTAGAGAATTGCGAAAAAGCACTGATAGGCACAAGTAAACCACTTGAGTAGTTATTGTACACCCAATACGGCCTACCACAATTATATGCTGCACCAAAATTTTGCATTTGATTCATTTTTATTCCATTAATCACTTTTATATGGTATATATTTCAGGTACAATAATAGAAGGTTGAGAGTTGCGAGCAAGCACCAATAGGCACAAGCGTGCAAATTTAGTAGGTATGATGCAACTGCATTATTAAATATTCACAAAAAATTCCCCATAATTATCAGATACACCTTCCCGAACTTCAGGAAAAAACTTCGGGAATACAAAACGATTTTCTCGTCGGGCGAAAATTAATTTTTTCCAGATATTTTCAGGAATAATTTATGTTCACGTCTGTAGGTTGTTACAACTAAAATACACGTCAGGAGTCATGTGAGAAGCTTTGTATAGGCTCTTTACGTAAGCGATTATGATTTGATGAATCAAATCTTGTCAATAAAATTTTGATTTTTCCGCTTCATATATTTTAACGTTCGTTACATAAGCTAAAATAATTTTTGTGCATCATATATTATGCAAAGTTAACACTATGCCTTTATTGGGAAAATTAACTGAAACTGGCTGCAAACTTGCACTATTATGAAGTTACGATGAACCGTGCACACTGAATTTGTCTTAAATAAGAGCAACATCAAAATAAACTAGTGCATGACGAATGTTTAATTTAACTCCAAATATTTATTTAACTGAGATCTAACATGGTGTTTCTATTATGGGTTTGGTTAAAACAATTCATAACACGCCAGCAAATTGACTTTGTTTTTCGTTCGGAATGTTTTTGTTTGTAATTGTGTGTTGTGCTCACTCATTGACAAACTCCAAATGAGGCAAATTTGCGATGAGAAAAATATAATTAATTTACTCTGCTACTTTTCATTGCGTAATCGATACTAGAGGAATTAGATTTGTTAGCATACAAATGCGGCATGTTGCATTAAGAACCTGCCTGATGCGACTTGGCTGTGATTGCACTACGTCAATCGAATTGTGTTCACGGACATTAAAACTTCCACTGAAAGTTAATTTGAGTAAACTGGTGTCAATGTATACACATTTTTCTACCAAAAATTAAAACGAAAAATGTGAAAATTCCTTAGCATATGTCACGAAATTATAAAGAAAATAGCAGTGAACTGAAAACATCAAGGCAATGTTTGCAAACAAATTTTAAGTGACATTTTTGTTTTATTGTGTTGTAAGTCCCAGAGGGGGAGGCAATATTGGAGGAAGAGGAGGTTACATCAGGGGTACCACAGGGAAGTGTGCTGGGTCCTTTGTTATTTACTATAATGGTAATTAACATGGGTTTGGGGATTAGGGGAAAAATCAGATTGTTTGCAGACGATTGTGTTGTATATGCTGTGATAGAAGAAGGGGGTGGAAATTTGCAGGCGGACATTGATAAGATATGGTTGTGGACCAGAAAAAATAAAATGAAGATAAATGTAAGAAAAACTAAGGTAGTGAGGTTCACAAGGAAGAAGATGATAAGAAGGGACATGTACCGATGGGAGGGATAAGAGATAGAAGAAGCAGCAGAATATAAATATCTAGGGATTGTACTGCAGGGAGACCTCAGGTGGAAAAAAACAGGTAGAGAGGGTGGTTGCAAAGGGAAGGGCTCTGGGTATGCTGGGAAGGGTGCTGAATGGAGTCAGCTGTGAGGTGAAGGAGAAGGTGTCTGGCACAATGGTATGGCCAATGTTAGAATATGCTGCAGCAGTATGGGACCCGTATGTGGAGGTGGAGGTGCGAGAACTGGAAAAGGTGCAGAGAAAGGCAGCAAGATGGATGAAGGGTAGGTGGAGAAGGCAGGGGCAAGATGGTGAGGAAGAAGGGAACTATAGGACATCAGTGATGATGAAAGAAATGGGGTGGAGCTCATTGAAGGACAGGAGGAAAATTGAACGGTTAGTCAGGATGGTGAATGAAGAGGGAGGGTGGGGAGGGCTACACTACAAGCTAAGTAAGGGTGTGTTTAGAGGAAGAGGAAACAACAGTGAGAACCTTCAGAGGGTGTAGAGGAGAACGGAGCTGGGTAGGCAGTCCATGCTTGTGAGGTCTGTGAGGGAGTGGAATGTGTTGTGGGAGGAATTGGTATCTGTGAGAGGGGTTGGTAAATTCAGGAAGGGAGTGGAAAAGGAGTTGGTCGGGTGAAGGAGAGGTGAGAGAGCTCGCCACCGGGAGGTAGCCAAATTGCGAGTGTGTGTATGTATGTAAAACCAAAATTTTTTATTATTTAAAAATATTCTAAGGGATTTTCCTATTAAATTGAAGTACGAAGGCATATTTTAAATAAGTGCTCCAAACCCAGGGGGTTAATTCGTAGTGCAACAACTAAGTGTATAAAAATAAAAAGCAATATGACTTTTTTTAGCTCGAATCTAATATTTAGCACATACAGTTATTATTCTATGTTTATTTTTTCTTTAATGGAATAAGTCATGATAGAATGTTATTCACTAGATTTTGAAACCCACAAACTTCTTTATATAACCTAAAATATTCCCAGAATTCCCGAATTCCCAGAGGAAATTTAATTTTTCCACCCTAATTTTTCCAGATGGCAAAATTTCATCCCCCCCCCCTTCCCCCCAAAAAAAAAACTACTACTACAACAACAAAATAAGTGTGTACTGAGCTATCATTTTCCTCAAAGTTTGCTTACAGCTTTTACTGTGGAAACGTGATTCTATAAAATTGAACAAAACCGTGTTCGTTTATCATTGGTTAAGAACGTTTAGGTTACAGGCTGTTCCCCATTTGTTTCCAGTGTAATGTGGGTTTTTATATACTGTAGTTCAGCGTGTGTCAACGACACTAGTAAAATGAGCAATTTTCTTGGCCAAGTTGTTTTGTGTTCATGACAATTTAAATTTGGTATTGAGAAAAGTATCGGTATTGAGTATCGTGAGAATGTATTGTTATTGAAACTGGTATTGAGTATCAAGGAAATGTAGTATCGACCCAACCCTAATTTGGATGGCTCCAAACGGTGAGGTCTCGAGAGCAAAGAGGACGAAACAGGGTGTGTGTGGAGCAGTGCCAGAATGCATGGCCAGGTGAATTGGAAGATCCCCGAGAAAACTGGCCAATCAGGGGCTTCGTCTGGCACAATTTGCACATGTGAGAATCAGGGTGTGATCCCGCCGGGAATCTAAGCTGGTTGGCCTTGGTGGTTGAATAGTCTAACCACTACAGCTCCGTCCACAGTCAACATGGCGCACATAACTTACATAGCATAAAGAAGTAAAAACCTGCATTTGAGATGGTGACGTCCACAACTAGTATTTGGCATGACTTACTTGCCGTTATTTGAGTGACTTGGTGTTAAGATGGTCATCTCTGAGTATCTTACGCCAAGTTATCGCTGGCGAATGAGAATGTGAAACATCATAAAAACTGCTGTAGCCAACTCATGAATACAAAAATCCTTGCACTGGACAATTATTTCTTATTCGTTTGCTCTTTCTAATTGATTAAAAAAGGTTTTTTTTTTTTTTTGTTTCACGTTATTGTTGAATGTAGACAAGATGGTTTTGCTTGTATGCTTTGTAAGTAACATTATTTAAAACCTAGGCTACCATCACCGTAGCGTTCAGTAACAAAATAACAGTGGCATTACTGTGGAAGTATTAAAATGTACTGGCTACAACCACAGAAAGAAAACTGATACGCTGCCAATGAGAAATGAGCACAAAAAAAAAGACAGGATGTAAATGTATCACGGATATTTAGGCTTACAGTATGTTGGCTAATCTGATATTTATTTTTATCTACTCATGATGAAAAACGTTTCACAGGAATTGTGTTTTGGGATATTTAAATTTTGGTACACATGTTAATAATTGCGTTGACTATTCAAATAAACAGAAATCTGAACTGTAGCGCAAAGTTCATTTAATAACTATGTTCTTGTTACAAGCTTCCACTACATTGACTCTCATGGTTGGAAATGTTATCTCGTGATTGGCTGGCATAGAACTCAACGTAAGAGAATTGAAAATATTAAATTCTCTTTACGCCGCTACCACGAGCAAGCCACCATCTTACGCCATTATGTTGTGTTGTAGCTGGTCCCATATACAAGTGTGGGCTGAATTTTTATTGTTATTTTTAACGTGATTGTAGCCGGGCCTTAAGTCAAGTTGATTGTGGACGGGGTCTACACCACCACAGCCCCTATTTCATTGTAATAGACCTACAGTGTTTTTTTTTTTATAAAAATGAATGCATACGTTTTGTATGTTTTTTTGTACTAATTTTGTTATCCATAAATATCCAATTTAATATCCATAAATATAAAATACCACAATGGTAAATGACATGGGTTTGGGGATTAGGGGAAAAATAAGATTGTTTACAGACAATTATGTTGTGTATGCAGAAGTTAAGGGGGAGGGGGGCAACTTGTAGGTGGACATTGACAACATATGGTTGTGGGCCAGGGAAATTAAAATAAAGATAAATGTAAGAAAAAACCTAAGGTAGTAAGGTTTACAAGGAAGAAGATGATACGCAGGGACATGTACAGATGGGAGGGACAAGAAATAGAAGAAGCAGAAGAATATAAGTATACACGCCAGCTAGAGATTGTATTGCAAGGAGATCTTAGTTGGTAAAAACCAGCCAGAGAGAGAGGTTGCAAACTGAAGAAAGGCTATGGGTATGTTGGGAAGGGTGCTGAAGGGAGTCAGCTGTGAGGTGGAGAAGGCACATGGCACAATGGTACAACCAACATTAGAATATGCTGCAGCAGTATGAGACCCATACATGGAGGTGGAGGTGTGAGAGCTGGAATAGGTGCAGAGAAAGGCAGTAAGATGGCTGAAGCGTAAGTGGAGAAGGCAGGGACAGTATGGTAAGGACGAAGGGAACTACAGGCCATCAGTGATGCAGAAAGAAATGGGGTGGAGCTCATTGAAGGGCAGGAGGAAAGTTGAACGGCTAACTGCTTCAGAGGGTGTGGTAGAGAACGGAGCGCGGTAGACAGTCCATGCTTGTGAAGTCTGTGAAGAATTGGAATGTGTTGCGGGAGGAATTGGTATCTGTGTGCAGGAGGGGGGGGGGGGGTTGGAAAGTTCAGGAAGGGAGTGGAAGAGAAGTTTGGTTGGGTAAGGGAGAGGTGAGCGAACTTGCCACCGGACGGTAGCCTTATTGCGAGTGTATTATTATTATAATTACTTACCCATTTGCAAAATGGATATCCACTTCCGGTACTCTGGACCCTGTATCACTCAAACTTCGACATGTAAAATTGCACAGTTGTCGTATATTGCGAAAAGCACTTCTACTTCTTACATCTAATTTGTCCGGTAATTTAGAACACTTTCCACATAACCTACTCAAGGGCGCTGCCATTTTAATTTCCTAACCAATCCATTCCAACGCTAATCAAGATAGCCAATATAATGGACAGTTCCATCACGAGTATGGTCGAGATCTTGGACTATGACAAGAACGTTAAAGTAAATTAGTGGCAGCACTGGGTGTAAATTCATTACTTGTCTTCTTTGTTTCGTTCCTCTATGTTGCTTTTCTCTATGGTGTTTGTTTACATCAGGTTTTATCATATTCCCTTTTGTGTTATTCTAACCAATTCGTCTACCAAAATCAAGATGTATAAAGCAGCAGAAATCTTTTAGTAACACGTGTATGAGTACTTATTTTCATAACATTACAGTTGTGTTAAAATATTTATTTCATTGGTAACAATATATCGTAATTAGGAGACAATGGGTGTTCCAGCATTTTTTCGATGGCTTAGCAAGAAATACGTATCTGTAATAGTTCCCTGCATCGAGGAGAAGGTTTGTGGTATTTTACATTTTGAATACATACTGAGAGAGATATCTGATTTCGGCTGTGCTGCATACTGTGCACACAGGTGCTCCCTTGCCTGTGCCCTTGTCCAGCGTGTCGGGGAACTCAATGTATCATTCATTCATATATTTAATCATTCATTATTCATCCAAAATAACAAATAACATATTAATGGTATAGGACAAGTTATATGTGCTTTAAAAACAAAACAAATATGTATTAAGTTGTTAAATTATGGAAATTATGAATAATTTGCAAGATAATTTCTATATACAGTACATATAATGCTGGATTTACATTGGCGCGACAGGTGTAACATTACTGTAAATTGTGGTTGTAATGAAAATGCTGTGAGGTGACGTGGCATAAAAAACACTATTTTGACAACTCGTGGCTGAAAATACAAAAATGTTCCAGAAGGCCACGTGTTTATATGCGAGAAGGATTGAAGAGTAATAATTTGAAACACTACCATATTAGCGTTCATGTATTATAGTTTTCTAGTTGGAAAAAAATAGACCCTATGGGCCTAACCATGTCAATATAGTATATTATAGCTAGGTTGGCATTCCAATCTGTTTTAGTTTTGCCGAGTTACGTTTGTTTGCATTCTGTTAATTTTATTTCAAGGGGGAAAAAAAAAGGAAACCAGGAGGGAATGGGGGCTTTAGTTTAGAGTCTTTTGTGAGATTGCAGTGGCATTTTGAGTTGCATATTGTTTTGACGGAGCAGTCAGTGGAAAATTTTGCTTGTATGGAAATAGGTAACAGTCAAATTATTGTAACTTTAAAAATTTCAACTTCAAGGAAAAAAACAAAACGCAACATACACTATACATTGCTGTTAAGAATTCGTACAGAAGCAGCAATTTACACACACACACACACACACACAGTCCGAAGTTAACCATACACTCAAATTCACGATACTTACAGGTAAATAAACAAATTATATTTACACACTACAGTGTAAGTGTTGAAAGTGCACGATTTTCAGGCACTGTTTGTAAAATTCGCAATCCTTTGAACACGTGTTTTACTATGGAAATCCTTACAAGATTACTTCACTTAAATCATGTTTATTCATCACTAGCATTAAAGAACTTATTTGCAGAATTCAGTAAAATCAACACTGCACTCTGTAAATCTTGTGTCTGTTTTTTTTTGTGTAAGATCATTAACTGAGTCTACAGAGACTAATATGCTAGTATCATCTGCAAATAAAATTGGAGTAGTGTCTGTGGTTAAGGGGCATGGAAGGTAATTTATATAAACTAGGAAGAGTAGGGGGCCTAATATAGAGCCTTCTGGAATCTCATGCTTGAATTTTCTTGTTTCATAGTAGAGTGAAGTATAATTTTTCCTTTGATCCGCACTTGTCTGTTTGAAAGGTATGAGCTTATTAGATTATTGGGTGTACCTGAGACTCCGTAAAAATTTAATTTTTCTATAAGTATAACCAATAGAAACCACAAAAACAATAGTGCGGAGGGCTATGAAGATCAGGGAAAATGTGGGTTTAAAGAAGTGAAAAATATGTACATAATCGTAATATTTATTCACAAAAATACATTAATTTGTAAAAAGACCTAACCAAGCAATACCTAAATTGGCAATATTACCATTACAAGTTACAAATACGATAGTGGGGAGGGCTTTGAACGTCAGGGAAATTGCAGATTAAAACGAGTAATAAATATGTACATTTTCATGATAAAATTTTTCCGGCAATTTCCCTCCAGTTCTTAGCCCTCCCCACTATCGTGCTTGTAACTTAAACTGGTAATATTGTCAATTTAGGTATTGTTAGGTTTGATATTTTTGCAATTAAAAACGTGTTTTCGTGATACAATATTACGATTAGGTATATCACAAATAGCACAAAAATAAATTAAATTGCAAAACTAGGTAACCAAACAATACCTAAATTCATGATATTACCTATACACACAGACGGACACACACACACACAAATAAACATGATTTTTCAGTGTGAATGGCCTATGCTTGAAATTCATTTCTGCAGAAGCTCCAAGCTTTGCTGATGTCTGACCACTTTGCGATCAAAGGCAACGAGGTTTAATCACTGTTTTTGGGATTTACTCCCCTACTGGCGCTGGGACCTTGGCTCGGTGCGTAATGTTTGGGTACCCTTGTACAGTATTTTTAAGTGCAAGGGGGCTACACTTGAATATCATTTCTGGGGAAACTACAATCTTCTCTGATGCATGACCACTTCGTGGTCACTACCTAAAGAAGAAAGTTGGCGAGGTTGACTCACTGTTTTGGGGATTTACTCCCCTGCTGGCACTGGAACTCTGGCTTGATACGTAATGTTGGCTACGCTTGAACAGTATGTTTCCGTGCAAGGGGCTATGCTTCAACATAATTCATACATATCAACTATCATGAAGTTAACTTTAATTTTGTTACGTATGCCACATTTGACATTACTCGCAGCAATTAACACACACACATGCAATATTACACAGTTAAAGTAATTGGAATATAATAAATTTCAATACTACAACAAACAATTACATTACCCACCCAATCAATCATTGTTTTTGTGTCATAAATCAGTATGCACAACACACTGTGTATTCTTTTTGATGATACTCCATACAAACTTAAATTACCGCACAATTATTACAATTCCACTTATTCCATGCATATATTAGCATAGAGACACTCAAAATTTTGCACAATTATTTGATTTAACATGTCTAACTGAACGACAATGCAACTGTGACATAAACAATTGAAAAATCGTCCTACTACAGGGTATTCAAAATAATGGTACACTGGCACAACATTATGTTACAATTCGTACCATTACTATTTCATCATGGTACACAAGGTCAAATAATAATACAATTACCATGAAAGTGGTATGTCTAAAATGTCGACTGACGTAAACAAAGCTACAGAACTCCTTGTATTTTAACTATTTTATATTTGACATTCTAGTTAATGCATCATCAAGCCCCTGTAAATATTGAACAGGTAAGCCATACACAACCCATATAAATTTTTTTGTTGGTCAAATATGTCTCTTTAAAAAAGAGCTATTCTAGACAATTATCATTGCTGGATGTGTAGCTATTTGATATGTGGCGTACCTAACCAAATTAAACCTTACCTCACGATGTGTAACTTACAAGTGTTCTATGAACTGCCACACAAAGATATGCAGTATCATGTGTTAGCAAACAGTACCCGTTTTATTTATATATCCTGCTGTTAGGTATTCTTTGGTTATGTCTTTTTCCATGTAACGTATTTACATAAGAAAATGTAATGATAATGTACATATTTTACCCCACAATTTTCCTGATATTCACAGCCCTCCCGTCTATTGTAGTTGTGGTTTGTATTGATAATACATTGGGATTGGCAGTATGAGGGAAGTGCAAATGGCAGAAAGGTTGGTGTGGCAGTATGGGAGAGGAGACAAGAAGGGGGCAGAAATATTCCTGAGAGACAGGTTTAAAAAATGGTCTATGGAGGAGGGTGTACAGGGGTTGTGAAGAGAGTTTAGAGGATTAATGGAAGTTATGTTGGATAAGTTTGTGTCAATGAAAAGGTTACGGACTGGGGGAGAGCCGCCA
Organism: Dryococelus australis; assembly: GCA_029891345.1. Taxonomy (NCBI): domain Eukaryota; kingdom Metazoa; phylum Arthropoda; class Insecta; order Phasmatodea; family Phasmatidae; genus Dryococelus; species Dryococelus australis. The sequence continues at coordinate 91,035,171 of CM057001.1, read as the reverse complement.
TATTATGGACAGGAGATTTTAAAAATGAAGAAGTACAGAAAATTACATGCGAAGTGGAGAAATGAAGGGATAATAAGATCTAAAGAAATTATGAAACAAATGGGTAGGGAGCTTGAAAGGAAGATCAAACAGGCAAAGAATGTATTTCTGGGGAACATGGTGGAAGAAGGAAAAGGCAAGGAATGGGGGAAATTATTTAGGTATGTTAGGCGGTTAAGGGGTGGAGAGGAAGGGATCCCTCTGCTAACAGGAAGGGATGGTAGGCATGCGATAAATGACCAAGAAAAATCGGAGATGCTGCAAGGACACTACTTGTCAGTGTTTGAGGCAAAGGAGGGTTGGAATAGGGGGGCAAACAGGGTTCGGGGGGTGTATAGTGAGTTTAAGATGAGGGAGTGGGAGATAGAAAAGGTAATTAGGGGTTTGGAGAGCAGTAAGGCAGGGGGACCAGATGGGATAGGAAACGTAGCACTAAAGTTTGGTGGCAAGGAGTTGGCGAAATATTTAGAAGTGCTGTTTAAAACGTCCTTAGGAGAGGGTAAGTTACCACAAGATTGAAAGGATGCTATGGTGGTACCTATACACAAGCAGGGAGAGGATAGGGGGAGGCCTGGCAGCTACAGACCGGTGAGTCTCACATCAAGTAGAGGAAAAGTAATGGAGAGGCTGGTGGTGCAGTATGTGGTGAGGGTTATGAACAATAGGAATTGGTTGGAGGAGTCCCAGCATGGTTTCAGGAGGGGATACTCATGTGAGAGACAGCTGGCTGGGTTATTAGAGAACCTGGTGCTGGTAGTTGATGAGGGGAAGCAGGTGGATGCCTGCTTCATAGATTTTGAGAAGGTATTTGATAAGGTGCCCCATGGGACATTGATGAGGAAAGTGGAGGCGCTGATACCAGACAGGAGGGTAGTGGAATGGATACGGGACATTCTCAGGGGGCGAAGGCAAAGGGTGGAAGTGGGGGAGGCAATATCGGAGGAAAGGAAGTTATATCAGGGGTACCACAGGGAAGCGTGCTGGGTCCTTTGTTATTTACCATAATGGTAAATGACATGGGTTTGGGGATTAGGGGAAAAATCAGATTGTTTGCAGACGATTGTGTTGTATATGTTGAGGTAGGAGAGGGGGGCGGAAATTTGCAGGCGGACATTGATAAGATATGGTTGTGGACCAGAAAAAATAAAATGAAGATAAATGTAAGAAAAACTAAGGTAGTGAGGTTCACAAGGAAGAAGATGATAAGCAGGAACATGTACCGATGGGAGGGACAAGAGATAGAAGAAGCAGCAGAATATAAATATCTAGGGATTGTACTGCAGGGAGACCTCAGGAGGAAAAAACAGGTAGAGAGGGTGGTTGCAAAGGGAAGGGCTCTGGGTATGCTGGGAAGGGTGCTGAATGGAGTCAGCTGTGAGGTGAAGGTGTCTAGCACAATGGTATGGGCAATGTTAGAATATGCTGCAGCAGTATGGGACTCCGTATGTGGAGGTGGAGGTGCGATAACTGGAAAAGGTGCAGAGAAAGGCAGCAAGATGGGTGAAGGGTAGGTGGAGAAGGCAGGGGCAACATGGTGAGGAAGGAGGGAACTATAGGCCATCAGTGATGAAAGAAATGGGGTAGAGCTCATTGAGGGACAGGAGGAAAGTTGAATGGCTAGTTAGGATGTACAGGATGGTGAATGAAGAGGGAGGATGGGGAGGGCTACACTGCAAGCTAAGTAAGGAGGTGTTTAGAGGAAGAGGAAACAACAATGAGAAGCTTCAGAGGGTGTGGAGGAGAACGGAGCAGGGTAGGCAGTCCATGCTTGCGAGATCTGTGAGGGAGTGGAATGTTTTGAGGGAGGAATTGGTATCTGTGAGAGGGATTAGTATATTCAGGAAGGGAGTGGAAAAGGAGTTGGTTGGGTGAAGGAGAGGTGAGAGAGCTCGCCACCGGGCGGTAGCCTAATTGCGAGTGTATGTATATGCATGTATATATGTTGATGCCCCCAGTAAATTTGTGTTCTGTGTTATTAGTAAGAGAGAAATTATACCACTTTTCGTGAACTTTTCCTTTGTTTTTGGGAAAGTCTATGTTCTTTAAAATTACCGAAGGCTTTTATTTTCGTGTGCTCTTGCGTTCTTGATCTGCAACGATGCTCTCCTTTTTGGAAAACAAATGCAGCATGCAATGAAAACATGTAAAAGTTTTTAATGACTCTTCTAATGGGTGCAAATATATGCACGGACAATTAAAATAAAGGTAATTACTCAATACCTTGATTTGAATTGTAAGCACCTTTTTATATTTGAAATGATTTCACTACTAAGTACTCTTATTGAGTGCAGTGAACACTTATTGTATGGCCAAAACTTCTACATACACCTATTATCACAAACTAAAATTAAGTACTTTTTAAATAATTAATCCCATTAAATACAATGCCTTAAAAGTATTTAACGTATCCAACTCCGGAAATAACCTTACATTAAAATTTTGTAACATAGTGGCAGATACCAGAGAGCATGAGAGAGTTTGAGTACATATAACTTTGTGCACACTGTTTTTCGTGCTCTCTGACAAATTGAGACAACCAAAGAGCTTTCTCCTTAATGTCGTCAGCAAAAGCAAGAGTGCGAGAGAGCGCTCTCTGTGCCAATTGAGACACTTCCCAAAATATGTTCTCAACATAGAAGAATGATTATAAATGGCCTGTAAAATATAAAAACACACTTTCAAAGAAAATGCAGACAACTGAACTACCATACAAAACTATTTGCATTCAACATGTACTGCAGAAAAACAGATAGAACTTATGGAAACCATCCCATTGAGGGATGCACACTGGGTGGGCATGTGCCATCAGAGAAAAAAATTTTTAAAGCTTTATCAAAAAGGATAGGAAGAATAATGCATTAAATTTGGCTTTCTTTCACAGAATTTAGGTTACTTGGAGATGTAAAGGAATTTGAAACAAAATTGTTTGGTTATAGCATATTTTTAATCTTGTAAGGTTACCTTAAAATTTCAATTGCATTGGCATAGTTTGGCCACTATGTGGACATTTCATGTCACCCTTCCATTTCACGTTGAGCTATAAAATAATGAGCTAACAGCATCCCATTACGGCCTCCAGAACAAACTTGTAGGCTCCCATAAGAATTTGTGATGGTATAAAATATGTCAGTTACAAAGTGTATACAGACATATAGTTATGAAACATATACATATAAAACATAGGCTATATTACAAGTAGACAGATATTAAGATTAATCAAAATATTTATACAAAGTTCATAAGCTATATACACTTAAATTGTAGTGGACAAGTAAAACATGTAATACACATACACACATTAACAGTATTAATACATGCACTTGTGCACACACATTATGTTTGCTCTAGATATTTTACTTGTTAACTTGGGGGTGAGTGATGGCCTACCGACAAAGGTAACAAACTATCCTTTGTACTATAATAATACAGAAATTAGGAGTTTAAGAATTCATCAACAGTATAATAAAGCTTAGAAATTGAATACTTCAGGGCATGCATGAATTTTTTATCTTTATTTTTTCTTAACAGGTGGAGGCTTATTATATAGTTTTGTAACAGTTTAGTATGTGCCTTTCTGATGCATTGTTGACCTTATTTGAGGTAGGTGCAAATCATCACTTGCTCTTGTATTATAACAATGAAATGACTAATTTGTTTTGAATATGTCTATGATATTTCTTAAGAATATGACAGTAGAAAAAAATATTGACTTGTTAATGGGAGAATTTTATGTTTTTTAAATAGTGGTTTACATGAATCCCTAATTCTACATTTTCCCACATGTTTTAGTGGTTGTATTTTAAGATATTTTTTATAGTAAAATAATTTTCAAAGAAATTTTCACATTCAGACATTAAAAAATGTTTTATTTGTAATGTGATTTTTTGATTATGTATATGCAGACCTTTTTCGTTTTTGTATACATAGTATTTCAAGTTAAATCATATGCATGTTGTACTCCAAGTTCTGTAGCCTAGCATCTGATATTTTGTATATTGTTCAAACACTGTAAAATTAAAAAAAATCTGAGGTCAAATTTTTTGCTTCTGTGTATTGTTACAGCCGAAAGAACTAAATGGAATAACAATTCCAGTTGATGCAACAAAAGAAAATCCCAATGGCGTGGAATTTGACAATTTGTATTTGGACATGAATGGCATCATCCATCCATGCACACATCCTGAAGACAAGTAAGATTGTAGTTTATTAATTTCTGCTTTGTTGTTTAATAATTTACTTTTTTTTGTATATGGTATGGTTGCTGCATGTTGTGTTATTGGTAAAACAGAAAATTTGTGAAATGAACTTAGGCCACAATATGATCAACCCTATGCTTGTGGCAATTCTTGTTATTTTGGCCCCAAAGCTAGTTCATGCTATCCATACAATAATAATAATAGTAATAGTAATAATAATAATATATGCCATTCATGATTACTTCCCAATTTTTTATGCCCTGCTAATTTTTACTTTTGGTTTCCGATTACATATCCTTCTGCTACATGTAAACATAAACACTGCCATGCGACTTCTATGTTTTAACTGTCAAATGCATTGTTTACTGTTTTCAACTGTTAAAAGAATTCTGCCATATTTGAAATACCATTTCTTACAAAAGGCCTATAATCATATTTAGGTCAGCTTTATGACTTTTAACAATGTCTGTATTGAGAATAGTTCTTGTGGTTATTGTTTTACATTGTAAACACATTTGTTTATACACAATATAGCACATTATACGTAATATGCATTAATAGTTTGCTGTGACTGTGTGTAATGCCGTTACAACTGCGGGGGAAAGAACTGTAGTATTTAACCTTTTGTTATTGATGTGTACTGGGTTATTTCGTTAAAAGAACAGCCTCAGTTGGAATAAATATTAAAACAAAGGAGCAACCAGTCAAGTGAAAAATACAGTAAATTCAAGTACTTAATTCACGTTGCTCATATTTTTGACGCCGCTGTGTGAGACGAGACGAAGAATGACACAATTACTTACTGGTAATTTGGGCACCAGCGGTGCTTCCCAATCACCGCACTATTAAGACTTAAGGTTCTCGGGGACGCTGTGGGTTCTGTGTGTCCGTCTCACCCATGCATACTTATAAAGACGTACGCAATACTAAACTTTTTACTAAACATCACCGGAAATACACACTTACTAAAATATGTGTGGCTAGGACACTGTCACTTCTGAATGAAAGAGTTACGTTCACTGTAGAATTGTTTTTATTGTTATTATGCATACACATCAATGTGCAATAAAAGTATGATTATCTCGGTCATGGCTAGCCAATTCTGCTTGGGTGCTCCCCAGCCCACAATTAATCTAGTGCACACCTAGATGGATGATCTCACTGAGGTGCGTGAAAGCACAGCCTTCACAAGGGAAGCGGGTCGACAGCCGCTAGGGTGGACTGATGGTTTTCCTTGAAAACAGAACACTGTGAATTTCAAATGAAACCTTTAATACATATTAACATGTGTGATTACTCGGCATCACTAACGCAAACTTGTCGGGGCTCACCCTCCAGCACGTGGGTAGTGTGGTGACGGCCTATACACAGAGCTGGCTAGGACGGGAATAATTGCACCAGACACTAATTACAAAATTACCTAAACCCTTAAATGGTACATGAAACAAGATGGGACACGAGATGAATATTCACAATGAACACACACGTGTGAAAACAAGCTTAGATGGCGCGGATGCCGCTGGATGAAGTTCGTAGCGGACCACGTGGTGCAGGTGAAAGTGCAATATTTCTGCGTGGAAATGGCAAACTGAATTCAAACAAAATGTTATTCTTGCTAAGAAAATTATTCTCTTTATGATTGTAGTTTTTACACGCGTGTAACAAAGTTACAATGAAACACCATAAACATAGGCGGATGGCGCCTGTTTCAAGTTGCGCAGGTCGCATGACCTCTCAGACATCTTTCTACGCCTTCTCCTTGATTAAGTTAAAAATGCCACAAAGGCACAATAAATTAATAAAGCGGAAGCTTAATGCTGGGGAAAATGTTTGGCAAAAACGTACGCAAGCAAAGGTTAACCAGTAAACTAAATTGACTATGGAAACCTAAATCAGTGGACAAAAGTTGTTGTGCGCACGAGACAGTGTCTTACCTCGCCAGCTCTCCTTGATAGACTGTCCAGAGACAAGCGTCGCACGGACCTACCATGGCCGCCTACGGGGTTCACATAAGCAGAAGTGCTATGCACACAGAGTAAAATATTTTATTATTGAAAATAAATGGCACAAATTAAATTAAGTATTGTTTTACATTTCTATAATTTTCTTGTGAATTTTCATATTATTTTAGTGTCTCTTTATGAGGGTGTTCATGCCGGAATATTAAGTGTTCTTAATCTCTGTGCTTACGGGCACTTTGAATTTTATAACCAAATAATTTAAAAATAGTAACAAACACTTGAACACATTTTAAGTCGTATTAAACACTGCAAATACAATAGAACATATTTTACACTGAAAATACAATAGAACATATTTTACACTGAAAATAACATTTATACAAACGTTCAAAATTATTGGCCTCTTTGTGCACATGCAGGACACGTGACACTTGCATGGTGAGTGCCATCATGGGCTCCAGTGCTGCTGGCTGTTAGCCGGCATCATTTTATACATAGCAGTGACAAACCTAAAATATAGTGGTCAACATACACACAGATGGGCGTACCATAACTTTCATTCTGCTCATACATTATATTTATGCATTGTTACTTACTATTTTCTAAGTTTATTTCATTATTTACAGGGGATTGGTATTTTGTTGGGATTGCGGCAAACATTCAAATTGCAGAAATGTAACCATGTTACACAATTGGGTTTCAGCAACACCTAGGACAAAGTTATGTTGTAATAATCAAATAGACATAACTTTCAAAAAATTAGTTTCGTCATAAAAGCTGTTTACGGTTAAAACGTATAAATTTTGCCCGTCCAATATTTGCAATCACACTGTAGTGCCACGGGCACTCCGCAAGCATTCCAGTTAAGAGAGAGAACATTTTAGTGAAGTATTTTCACAACTTATCAAGTTCTGCGGTGTCTACAACAGGAAGCTGTATCCGTTCTAGTACTGCCTACGGTGATTTCAGCACTCCATGACTACGATAGCTAACCATGTTTGACGGGAAATACGTTTTGTTATTCACTGTATTTTCGTCCCATGGCTCCTAGAATCACGTGCTGTATCACGCGCTATTTTCCCGTCACATGATTTCAATACCACACTTTGGGGCCGTGTGCAAAGTTCCAGTTCATTGGTTGACGCCCTAACCTTGCTCTCTCATTGGTTGGCGACGCTTCTCACCCTGACTTCTCATTGGTGAGAGACTGCTCATGTGCGACTTCTAGGTGGAGGGAGACTTCTCCCCACTACACTCATGTTGCTTTATTATGCCATGTACGGCCTGAGGAAGAGAGACTTCAGCAGAGGACACCAGAGACTGCACATCACCGCCTGGGACGACTCGCCTGAGCTGCGCTGAGACTCCACTCTCCTTCACCACTGCTGTCACATAATGTTTTTGCTTCAATTACCATTATTATTTTATATTAACAATTCCCATATCGTCTTCCGCCACATCGCCAAGTAAGTAAATGTATAACTAAAAGTGTAACAGTTTCAGTGTTTGATTTAATTGAAAGTGTTTAATTGACTTAGAGTATTTCTTATTGAGTGTTTGTGCTCAGCCCTAGACTGCTCGGGCACCACAACACACACACTGGCACACCGGCAACAATACTCTTTTGCACACAGCTATCACAACACACATTACATTTGATGCCGTCGGGTGAGACAAGAGATGAACACTGTCGCAAAATTACTGGTAATTTGTCTCCAGCTGTGCTTCCCAATCACCGCACTATTCAGACTCAGGGTTCTCAGGGATGTTGTGGGCTCTGTGTGTCCGTCTCACCCGTGCGTACTTACAAACGCGTTGGCAATGCTAAACTTTTAATAAAATCACTGAAATAAACAATTGATAGCACATATGTGGCTAGGACACTGTGTCACTACTGAATAAAAAATTGAGTTCACTGTAGACTTGTTTTATTGATATTGTTTATACACATCAACGTGCCAATGAAATGGTTATCTCGGTCATGACTAGCCAATTCCATTTGGGTGCTCCCCAACCTGTAATTAATCTAGCGCTCCCCAACCTGTAATTAATCTAGCGCACACCTAAATGGATGATCTCACCGAGGTGTGTGAAAGCACAGCCTTCACAAGGGAAGAGGACCGATAGCCTCTAGGGTGGACTGACGGTTTTTCCCTGAAGACAGGACACGGTGAATTACAAATTAATACCCTTAATACACATTAACACGAGTGATTACTCGACATAACTAACGCAAACTCGCCGGGGCTCGCCCTCCAGCATGTTGTTAGTGTGGTGACGGCTTATACACAGAGCCTGCTATGATGGGATAATTGCACCGTACACTAATTACACAATTACATAGACCCTTGAATGAGACATGAAATAAAATGGGACACAGGATGAATATTCACAATAAACACGCACATGTGTGAAAACAAGCTTAGGTGGCGCGTATGCCGTTGGATGAAGTTTGTAGCTGACCACGCGGTGCAGGGGAAATTGCAATAGTTCTGCATGGAAACGGCAAACTAAATTCAAATAAAGTATTATTTGTGTTTAGCATGTGGTTCTCTATACGATTAGAGTCGTTACAGGCTTGTAACATGCCTGATGGCGGTGAACTCAAACATTACTGTGACCGCGTGGTCAAGTACAAAAAGCATCAATTTACGTGAAAATACATTGAAACCTGAATAAAACTGACCTAAAACCCTGAAATATACGCAATGATGGCGTATACAACGACTTGGCTTCAGTCGGCCACATGGTTATACGTGATGTTGCCGTAAAATATTCAAACACGAAAATTACCCTTAAGTACATACATAAAAATAAAGCTCTTAAAATTGTGTGTAGCAATAATGCAGAAGTTACACTGAAATGCCGTAAACATAGGTAGATGTTGTCTGATTCAAAATGCATGGGTCACGTGACCTCTCCGACATCTTTCTCCTCCGTCTCCTCGATTAAGTAAAAAATGCCACAAGGACGTAAGAATTAGTAAAGCGGAATCATAATGCTGGGGAAAATGTCTGGCAAAAACGTATGCAAGCAAAGATTAACCGGTAAACTAAATTGACTATGGCAACCTACATCAGTAAACAAAAGTTGTAGTGCGCACGTGACAGTGTCTTACCTCGCCAGCTCTCCTCGACAGACTGTCCAGATACAAGCGTCATATGGTCCTATCATGGCCACCTATGGGGTTCACATAAGTGGAAGTGCTATGCACGCTGAGTGAAATATTTTATATTGAAAATAAAATGGTACAAATTAAATTAGATGTTGTTTTACATTTCTGTAATTTTGTTATGAGTTTCAATATTATTTTAATGTCTCTTTGTGATGGCGTTCATGCCAGAATATTAAGTGTTCTTAATCTCGGCGCCGCAGGCACTTTGAATATTCATAACCAAACAATTAAAATCAGAACAAGCACTTTAACACATTTTAAGACATATTGAACACTGTAAAGATAATGTAACACATGTTACCCTGAAATGAACACCTATACGAAAGTTCAAAATTATTGGCCTCCTTGCGCACATGCGGAACACGTGACGCGTGAGTGCCGTCATGGGCTCTAGTGCTGCTGGCTGTTAGCCGGCATCACAGTATATTTATTCCTGCAGTGAAAAACAAATTTATCACATCATCGTAAGTTGCTTGGGTAGGTTTAAAAACATGTGTACAGACATGATGTGGTACATTAAGTATTTTTAACAAGAAGAGAAATTAATGCTTCGTTCAGCAACACGCCATGGCATGTCGCTAATCGCCATCTCTGTCAACTTCAGATTTGTAACCATCCCGCCATTACGTCTAAATATATTATAATACGTATTCAAACAATAGAATCTAGTTTCAGTTGGAAATTGCAATTTCAGAAATCGTTATTTTTACTGTAATAAATATGGTTCTGCTGTTAGCAGTGATGTGAAACTTCCCGAGAGAGAGCGACAAGCCCCACTCCACCTATGCACTGTAATTTGTGCTGGTATTTTTAACTGTAAAATTTAAATATGTTTCCTTCAGTGCTACCTAAAAATTTAAATATACCAATAGGCAATGTTTAATTTTCAAATAACACACCAAAATACTAGGTTTTAACCATATTTTAACTGTTAACTCTTTCTTACTAGCCATTGCCAACACATCACTGCTATCACTGTTTTTAATATGTATTTAATTAATAATAAATTACAAGTTACAGAAGATACTACATTAAAGTTTCATTTATTCAAAAATATAATACTTTAAAATTAATTTCTGTGTTATATATTTGTGTTATACAAGGTAGTTAAAACATAGTTTTACATATTACTCCTAGGATGATTTTTCAAAGGTTGTTTCAAAACATCTAAAGAAACAGTGAATAGACTATAATAATTTTTATTTTTATTTTAGAAATTTGAAGTGTCAAACAGACAATTAAGACCTTGACAAGGCTGGTACTGATAAAAATACAAACACTGAATTGTATGGACAACTGTACAAACACAGAATTTTGGATAAATACACAAAAAAAGAAAACACACTAGCTATTAACTACGTTGTCTGTATGCTTGAGCAAGAGAAGCTGCCACGGTTTTCCTGCCTTCCAGACACCGTAACTTGGGCACATTCAAAGAAATTATAGAAATAATAGCAAAAAAACACTAAATATAGCAAACAAAAAATAAAGAATAATTCACAATTAATGCAGTCAATCAGACATTAATTACCTCACCGTTATATGTACAGACCATGCATACTTAGTAATTTAACATATTTGACAAAGGGCTATATATTTTTTTAATAGTAATTAGTATTGATTACACGTTTTATTATGTTGGAAGAGGTTTGTGATGACGTGAAGGTCTCGTGTTTTCTTTGCACATAGGATGGAACTCTCAGACATATGTTTTTAGTATCTTCACTGCATTCAAAAACAGAGAAAAACTCTTAAGAAAAATAAAGGCATCTAAAGCAGAATGTCTATGTTTTACGGTATGAGTTTCGTCATGTAGTAAAATATCTTTATAGTAAAAATGTGTACCACTTGTGTGAAACCTCTTATAAATAAGTTTGAAAAATTTAATCTGAATATCTTTTAAATGTTAAGAATCAGTCTCCTTGAGGAAGTTCTACACTAAAGAACTATATTCGAACTTGCATCTTATTGAAGAATAGTACAGACATAATAATGATCGCTGGTGTAAAATTCCTTTCTTTCATCCTCAGCTTCTCACGTCTGCCTTCCCCATTTACCCTTAACCCACCTCACTGACACTCTTTGCACCTTCTCCAGCTCCTATACTTCCCATACTACTGCATACTACAATAGTATGGTTCCCATACTACTGCAGCGTATTCTATTATTGGCGTAATCATAGCTTTATAAGCCTTCCATGACTGGGAGTTTGTCTCACCAGCTCTTCTGTACATTGTGACAATAAGTACGTAGCACAGTTCCCAGGGTACACATCTGTCTCTCAACAGGATTGCTTCGCAGGTGGCGTATACTTGTAGTAGTTGGCAAACATTTTAAAATCACGTAGCCCTGAGTGCCACATTTTGCATGTAAATTGGCTACCATGGTCTGTTAGCACACATTGTGGCTTACCAATTTCATCTAAAAATAACTTCAGTTTTGCTAGCAGTATTGTGGCCTTTGGAATAGTGGGTACAATTGAGTATGTTTGGAAAATAAATCAGTCATATTTTACTCCAGACTTAGAGGTAGGTAATGGGCTAGTCTGCCAACACCAATTCTAGAGGTTCCTTTGGTAAAATTGCTTGTAAATGTCCTTGCAAATTTTCTTTTGGGTGCTGTGCCATCTGGCATAAATCACACGAGGAGGCAACTGCCTTTACTGTTTTTGGCATGTTGGGCCAGTACAGTTTTCATTTTAAAGTCTCACATAATTTGGTAGACCCCACATGGCCTAGTAGAATATGCATTTCACTGGTCAACTGCTGTGTTAATTCTGTTAGAATAACAGGCTTCCAAAATCTTCAAAAGTAGATTTAGCAGTGTTGTGATGAAATAAAACTCTAAATGACCCACAATACATGCAAAGCAACTTATGATCTTCAGGCAATTGAGTTAATTTCTCTTGAACATTTTGGCGGAAAGCATCTTGGCCTTGTTTAGTAGCAAGCTGTTATAAATTCTGGGCAAGTTCAGCACTCAGATTGTCCTTTTTTGCGAGTTAACTAGCTACCAAAAATTCATGTTTGTCCCATTTTAGCTATGCCATGTTCAGTGTACCATTGGACATACTGCTCAAATAATCTGCAGCTTCATTGTTGGTCCCCTTTGTATAATCAATTTCTATATTGTATTCTTGGAGCAGTAAATACCAACATGTTAGGTGGATTCCGAATATTTTCCCTACCTTTAGGCACACCAAGGCTTGATGGTCCGTAAGTAATTTAATTTGCTCTCCAAGTAATAAGTCCTGGAATTTCTGTAAGGCCCAGACATAGTGAGTGCTTCCTTTTCTATGACTGCGTAGTTGCGTTCTGCTCAGTTCAGTGTACAACTGGCCATGGCAACTGTTTTTTTACTGCATGAATTGTGTAACTGTGCCAACTTCACGCCTAGTGCACATACTGAAGTTTTCGTATACAATAAAATTCTCTGCCCTGAATTGGGTGATGGATGGCATGCTCTTTCAGGAAATTAGCTTTCAGACCTTAAAACGCAACCTGTTTATCATTCTTCCATTCCCAAAACTTTCCTTTCTTTTACTGAGCAAAAAGTGGGACGGCAGTGTTAGCAATTTTATCGGAATAGTTACGATAGAAGCCAATTACTCTCAAGAATGTTCGTAACTGCTTCTGGTTTCGTGGGGCTGGAAATTGGGAAATAGCTCTTAGCTTGTCTGGTGATGTGCGAATGCCATTTTGGTAGTCCTTTAACTGCTAAGGCCAAAATTATTTTAGGTCCACCTAGTCTTTCCAATAACAAAGTAGTCTGCCTGTTGACTATAGGACTGGCTCGGGATGTCACCTCTGAAATTTTGATGCATGGGACAGATAAAATTGGCATGAATACCATGGTTTTCCAAATCAATGATGAAATCTTAGCTTACACTGCTAATTTCCACCCCACTGTCCAAGAGAGTTGATACATTGATACCTGCTACTTACAATATTACCTCTGGCCACAAGACAGTGGCTGAATTTTGTAGCTCGTCAACTGGTTCATTGTACAGAAAATCTTGCTCTGATTCATCTGATGACACTGTGGCTACTTGCAAAATTTTTCTTTATTTAACTTTAAGATTATTGTCATAATTAATCTCCCACTGTTTTAATACTGCCTCCTTTCCTGTATCATTTAGGATCAGCGCTCAGAGATTAACATCGCCAATCCTTTTTAGTTTGACGGATTGTTAAGTTGGTAGTTGCTGGCACCTCGAGCCTGACTTCATTGATTGTATTGAGGCATTTGTTGGAAGTTTGGTACAAATGGATTAAGTAGTGCTTGCCTCTCGAAGTAACCTTGCTCGCTGTGATTACTTTGGCTTTTTGCATTCTGCACAGACTTTATTTAGGACTACATGTACACTTGCATCTATATGGGTGGCTGCTGTACATTAGCGGGCAGTGGTGGTTGCGTAAGGTCAAGATGTTTTAGTGGGTAGCAAACTGGTGTGGGTGGTTGTGTGTAGGAAGGAGGTACGGATGGTGGTGACTCATTTTCTGGTACTTGTTCGTCCACGTTTCTCTGTGACCCACGGCTCCGGTACCTTTCCCTCCAAGGTCGCCCTCCTAGTCCACCCTCATGTTTATCCCTATGCTCACCTTCATCACCACTCGTGTGTCATCTGTTTGAACATCTGAAGTGTTCCACACTAAAGTCTGTGATGCTTATAATCCCAATTTACTATATGAACCTGCGGGTTACTTGTTTTCCCAGAGCACTGTTGTTTGTGGGTTTGCAGTGTAGCATTGTTATGACGTGGCTGGTATGTTTGATATTACGGTGTTGCGCAGTCTTGTGTGTGCTTGTTATCTTTATTCCTGGCTGCTCGCGTAGTTCTGTCAATTTGCTCAAACTTTAGGAGTTGGTAGCATAACTCAGACAGGTTGTTGTAAGTTAACTAAGAAGTATGTATTTGATCCCCGATACAGCAACTGTGTAATAATAATTTCAAGAAATTCTGAGTCTTCCATTGGGGCTGTTAAATGTCTAGTACGCTCATACATGCGATAGAAGTGTTCTTCTAGCGTAGTGATCTTGATTTAAACTTTTCGGCATGTAACCGTGCTCACAAATTCCCTTGTATCTTAGCAGTCCAGAATTGCTCTAAAAACAACATCTATTATTCGGTAATACTGTGTTTGCTGTGTTTCGTGACTTCCCACCACTATAGTACCGACAATCTCAAACTGAAATCAATGCAGCACAGTTGTTCTTGTTCATTAAGTCCAAACAGTTGATAGTAATTGGTCAATATTTTTAAGTATGGCACGGGATTGTCGTGAGACAGGCCCGAAAATTGTGGTACGCTATCCATCCAAGATCTGACAATATTAGGCATAACATAGGCAGTATTTGTTACAGTAGTTATGATCGGCTGTGGCGAGTCATTTTCACCACATGTATGTTCCGACTCAGTCGTGTGTTCAGGTGTGACATATGTATATTCTGTCACGGAACTACTCCCCTCCCCTCTGTGTACTGTAGCGAATTAGGTCTTATGCCTTATGGGCTTAAACCTAATCATACTTGGGAGCAAGTCAGGCGGTATTAAGAACTTATAATAAAGGCGAGGTGTAGTTGGGGAAAACTCCAGGGTAGTCTCTTATATCTCTATATACTATTAGACGTTCAATCAAAACATGTATTCAACTCAATACAAAACTTACTCTAAAAGGGGGGAATGATTTATATCTTAACTGACTCCAGTTAATATCAGCTATGTATATTTATCTAATAGTCTCTTGTAAATCCCTATTGACTTATATTACCTCTTTATGATGCTGAAGGCTGTTTGAAGTCTTTCTCATACAGCGGCAGTCCCGGAATGCCTTGCATCCTCAGGGGGCTACTGTCTGGTAGTAGGTCAGCGACAGGCCTCGTTTCGTACCTCCGCACACGCTATATGGTTGGCGCCGCGGTGTGTTGCTCAATCATGTTATTAAAACATCTTCTTTGTCTTACACGGGCTCATTTTAAGTAATATTGCTAAGTGGTTTCCAGCCAAGCTCAGGAAGCTACTTGGTCGCTCGCTACTGTATGTTGTCCACACTGCAATTAATATCTCTCAGCTGTAACTTTAGTTCATATTTTAATTTTTCCTGCACAAATTGTGCAACCTTTAAACCGACTTTATAAGTGATTATTGAAAGAACTTAAGCGTGTTTCAATATGTTTTAATACAGAATTACTGGATGTGTGATTGTGTACTCTATCTTCTCCTTCGAAAATATACACTTCTACAATAGCTGGTTGTACAGACATTCCTGTGCATATAGTTACTACTTACTTCGTATCTCTAATGTGGAATTTTCCAAATGAGCGGTGAGGTCTCGCTGCACCTGCGTGATTGTAAGTGCAATATTTTTTTCCCCAGAGTTCCGCCTGCGTTTCCGCCGCACGAGTCTGGCAGGAATTCTCTATATTTTTAGTCGCCTACCTTATTTGAGATTTTAATTCTACGTGCTGGCGTGATAGTTCCTCTTAATGTTCGACTTGTCAGTCTTTTAACTCATATTTGATATTCATCAGCGTAGTTTGCTGTTTCGCTAAAATGTCCATTAACTACACGAATTTTTCAGTGTTAGTTAACAGCATTACTTCACTGCTTGCTTTTATTTTTGCATTGCTTTATTTTATATCTGCATTGCCTGCTTTTATTTCTGCATTGCTTACTTTTATTTCTATGTTGCGTGCTTTTATTTTTTAGTTGCTTGCTTTTATTTCTGCATTGCTTGCTTTTATTTTTGAGTTACTCACTTTTTTTTCTAAGTTGCTTGCTTTTGTTTCTGCGTTGCTTATTTTTATTTCTATGTTGCTCACTTTTATTTTAATGTCGCTCTATTCTAATCTACCTATGCACACATCTATATCCCTCTTAAAATTGGCCATGAGTTGAGTCATAAGCTCTGTTAATGCTACCATATTATGAGTGGGTGTGAGTGCATCAGTGTTATATGCATGTGACATGGATGTGTTTGCCATTAAATCATGGTTATTCTGTTCCTCATTCGCGATGTACACTTCGCTTGTATCTAGCACTACTTCCTCTATGGAGACAGTTGACTCTGTTCCATTTCTTTCATGTACCACTTCCAACAAGTCTCTTACTTAACCTTTACTACTTCTCAAAAAGTACGGCACTCATGTATTTAAAAGATCCATCTTAACTGTTGCCAGCTGTCTAAATACAAATTCTCTGAAGACCCTAAGATATCTCTACGGCCCTATGCTATAGGTAGCCAAAATTTATGTAGGGTGAAATTACATGGGTGTATTGTGTCTGTGAAAATGAAATAGTGTTTGTTGAAGGAATATTTTGTGACATAAGCTATTAATTTAGCAATGACAGTACTTAAGGTCATACAAAAAATATAACAGAAAGACCACACAAATGACAGTTCTACTACTATTAAAAAATGAATTGCAACTGACAGTAATTTAAATGGATTTAATTTACAAAACAAATAAAGATAAACAGAATAATTTAAATAAATATACGGTTATTATAAAGCATATTAATTGTTATTAATTAATTGGGATCAACAACCTCTCAAATGTTATTTAAGTCTTTCAATTAGCTCCAGCATAACTCAACTAATAAAGGAAAAGCAAAGACAAAATGGCTACTGGGACGATGTGAGAGTCTTGGGGTTCCCGAAAAATAAAATAATTAAAATGTGTCCATTGCAAAATAACAATTCAGCCCAAGGTTACTGTACAATTCGGTGCAGACAGGACAATCCATAAAAAGGTGAGCTGGCATTTATACCACCTGGACTGATGGAGATACATATTCTGTTGGCATCGTGGAGATCACTTCTTAATGTGAATATAAATAACTTTCCAGCTATTGTTATTTTTTAATTGTTCATCGACATATATCATTTTCCATACTAGCAAAGTTCTTCAAAAGGTTATTTTTTTCACAGACTAATTAGGAAATAACAATAGATAAAAATCTTAGCACATTAAAGAAAACTATAATTTGCTAAACAAAGTTCTACCAAAGAGAATGAAAAATTAAATTACCTTTAATTTCAGAGTCTTTGCATGGAGCATAAATAAATTGACTGTAATAGAAAGGCATCAAGAAATTTAAGAGGTGGTTACTAACATAAATATCAAAGTCTTTGGGCTTAAAATGTCAATGATAATATTATAACCCAAATCATTATAACCATTGCAATGTTGAAATTTAAAACAAAACACAGTCAGTTACTTATTAAATTAAAACTTTATAAAATGTAATGTTACCTGGTAAATGCCTCTATCCCTTTTTCTCTCTCTCCATCGCTTATCAATTTTTCAGAACATTTATTTTGTCATGTTCTCCCACAGCTATACATATGATCTTCCCTGCTCATCGTTAGCCTTTATTGTGATATCCTTCCAATGTACTTGAGTTCCATTAACTTTCCAGGGCACCTCTCTACTCCATATTCTATACATGTCTGTCACCTCTTTAGTAATGTGACTCACTCTCATAGCACCGAGCGAGGTGGCGCAGTGCTATCTCATTGGACTCGCATTCGGGAGGACCCGGGTTTGATTCCCAGTCAAGCCGTACTGATTTCAGTTTCCCATAGTTTTCCTAAATCATTCCAGGCAAATGCTGGGATGGGTCCCAAACAAAGGCTATGGCCGATTCCTTCCCAATCCTTCCCTGTGTAACTAGCACTGTCTCTAGTGACCTCGCTGTCTACGAGATGTTAAGCCCACTTACCTAACTTACCTACCTACCACTCTCATAGCAATATTGTTTTTGCCTACCCGGTCACATCATTTAACTTCTAAAGGTATTCATTTTATCAAGTTTTTGGTGGTACTCTTGTTTCTGGGTTATAGGCTGTTCATGGTAAAGTGAGCTCTTTTGTAATCAACTCTTGAAAAATGTCACTGCCCCTATCTGCATATATTTGAACAGGGACACAGACTGGCATGCACGCAGTTAGGTTGTTAACTACTGAGGAAAAACAGTTCCGTGTTTTAACATTGAATTAAATTTGTTTGGTAAAAATTTGTGAGTAGTGAAATATTTATTTTGCTTTCTGTTTTTTTTATGCATATGAGTGTAAGAAATAGCAAATATATAAAATATTTAATTTTCTCATAATTTTACATTTTCGCTTGACCGATGCATGAATGAAATGATGAGGCCCACTTCATTGTTAATTTTACTTATGGTGGAAGTATACATGAAGTGATTAAAAGTCGACATATAAGTGTAGTATATTCACGGTAAAGTGGCCACTTTTGAAAGCCCTCTCATTTTAAGTAATAGTCAATAATACAGTTTCTTTTAGCCTTAGACGTTAACTTCAGAGTGTGGTGGAATATACACACTGTGTTTATTACGTACATGGCAATATTATTTTTAAAAGGTGGTTAAAGGATAGAAAGTGACTGTAAGGAAATAGTAACTAGGGCCTCAGAAGTGCTCACTTTACTGTGAACAGTCTATTGATCTTAAGCATGGCTTTCAAAAGTGCTCAGTTTACCATGAACAGCTTTTAAAAATAAGCATTCACAATTTTTTTTTTTTTTGTTTCTGATATAATTTTTTTCCTCTGTGAAGGCCAGCACCGAAGAATGAAGACGAAATGATGGTTGCAATTTTCGACTGTATTGACAGACTTTTTACCATTGTACGACCAAGAAAACTTCTTTACATGGCCATTGATGGAGTTGTAAGTAAAAGTTTTTATGTTGCTAATCCAGAGTAAAATTACTGATCATAACAGGATGTTATTGAACTGTACTGTTAAAGCTTTATTCATAACAGAACATCCAGTTTTTATATTAAATAAAACAGTATTTTAAAATATTGATGTTTGGTATTGTCTCATTGATGTGTCTCAAACACAGAAGCCAAAATCTTCAAAACTCTGGTTGTAGAGGTAAAGGCATGTGTGTGTTCTTCTTCCTTAACTTTTACCTCATATTTATGTATTAGTTGTGTGCGAAATATTTTGTGAGCTTTGAAGTTTTTTTCTAAAGTGACCCATCCTTATGTTTAAAGGCCCCTCGTGCAAAAATGAACCAACAGAGGTCTCGTCGTTTTCGAACTGCGAAGGAAAGTGTTGAAAAGATTGAAGAAGTTGCACGTCTCAGGTCAGAATTGGCAGCAAAAGGTTGCTTTTTGCCTCCTGAGAAACCAAGAGGTGAACACTTTGACAGCAACTGCATAACTCCGGTAGGTTATTGTCATAAGAATTATTGTTAGGTGGAAACATTGTTTTCCAGTAAGCATGTGCAGTTTACGTATTTGTAGAAGGTTTGGTTAACATGGATGGGCAAGGATGGTTTTCATCGGAACCAACTGACTTACTCTAAGGGAAGGCAAGTGTAAAGAATGTGTGGGATGAGATGTGAATGGAGCAGCAACAGAATTAACTCGAGGAAGCAACTGATGTATTTCAAGGAAAACCCACAATGTTAGTATCCAATATTAGAGAGATCTTGTTTGAAGGAAAAAAAACAGCCCACCGAGGGTTTGACTTATATTGTTAAACTTTAGATATATGTAATAGGAACTGTTTAACAACTAACCAAATACTGTATTGTACTGTGGGTTTGTTTCTCAAGAATGTTAAATATAATACAGTTAAGAATTGTAAATGCAACATTAATTTTTTATTTTGCAACGTAGTTCTATTGTGTGTGAAAATTTGGGCCTCAATTGCAAGTACTGTTTGCACATTCAATTATGATATAAAGCATTCAGATTTATGTTGCATCTAATATGTGGATGCTGAGTGTAAATTAGATGAAGATTAAGTTAGCATGGTGAGTTTACTAACAGTCCTTTTTTGTTAAGGAGGATTGAGTGTTCTAAAATGGCAATATTGACATATTTGAGAACTGAGAAATTTTGCTTTCACAATTTTAGGGTACACCTTTCATGGACCGGCTGTCAACATGCCTCCATTATTATGTTCATGATCGAATGAATACCAACCCAGCTTGGAAAGGTATCAAAGTTATTCTGTCAGATGCTAATGTACCTGGTGAAGGAGAACACAAAATCATGGACTA
This sequence comes from Dryococelus australis, assembly GCA_029891345.1. Classification (NCBI taxonomy): domain Eukaryota; kingdom Metazoa; phylum Arthropoda; class Insecta; order Phasmatodea; family Phasmatidae; genus Dryococelus; species Dryococelus australis. The sequence continues at coordinate 91,014,763 of CM057001.1, read as the reverse complement.
CATTCGTAGGCAAAGAGGTAAGAAATAATTTTTGATTTATAAAAATTTTAACATTAACAGTGACACATGAATTTAAAAGGGTTGTGAAAATATAACACGTAACTGCATGAGGTTTTATGATGATGCGAAATTTGGAAGAACTGTCTATGGTTGGAATTTTATTTTATTATCGATATGGAGTAGTAAGGTGTATGTTATCTAACAGGAAAATAAGTATTTGGACTAGGAGCCTTGCATTTATGGGGAAGTCATGAAATGTTAATCAAACTAGTAGAGTATGTACCAAAATAAACCAGTATTCTTTTGAAATGTAGTTAATCTGGAGGTAGCATATCATAAAACCCAAAATATTCTGAATTATAAATTTCAAAAGAATTGAAAAATTTCAAACCAGCCGAAACGCTCACTATGATGTGACTTTTGAAAATAATCATGGAAGTATTTGAGTCTTATTGTATACTTACGTCTGAATTAAAAAAAAAAAAACCTTTCTCAACGCCAGTGTTACTTGTCGAAGATCAAATCAATCTCTATTAAGAACTTTTTGATGCAAAGTATGGACTATGAAAACCAGTATCATTGTTTCAACAGTTATTGTGGTATGGTCAGTGAAATGTGTGAAAACTAAGGTGACAATTGCAGTTAGCAATTTTCATTCAGATATGTAGTAGTACCCTTTTTACCCGAAAGGAAGATGAGGTTTTTTGACAGAAAATGAATAGAAAAATAAGGGGTCATCTACAATTCATGGTCGTCTTCAATTCAAAACCTAGGCACAAATACTATGCACACTGCTAGTACAGTATTTAAGTTTGTGTTACATGCACAAAATTACTATGGGCTCCTATTCATAATTTTTTACTCAGGTAGCAGTTAGTCATCCAAAATTGGGGTGCCATGAGAGAGAGGATTTTGTCAAAGGCTTTTCATGCTTAAATACAGTATGTTCTATGCTATATTTGTATGTATTTTTGTAGTGTTGAGACTGTACCTGTCAACTTTAACAAGGACCCCTTATCTAATGTCATGCCCCCTCTCCCCTCCCTGTTATAAAGAGGAAGCACTTTGCTGGGTAGCAAAATGACTCAAGTCACGATTATATAATACCTACAAAAGTTTTACAGTGTAAGAAAAATGCTGCTACCATACAGCCAGGTTAGACGCACGTATTTCATTGTGATTAGTTTTTCTTTAAAAGTAATAAAATATATCATATTATTCATATAATAGCATTTCTTCTTGAAGGGTTTGTAATAAATTCATGCAAAAATACTTTCAACCTAAATAATTTTTTCAGTGCTTCACACGGGTAGTTTCGAATTAAGGTTTAAATATTTTTCCCTCAAAAATAATTTTTTTAGGAAGGGGTCGTCTTCCTTTCGGGTAAATACGGTATGTGCATTTTACTTCGTTTCTCATTACATATTATCTTCTCTCTTTATCATTTTCTCAACTAATCCGTCTGACCAGGAGCCTGTTGTAATTGTTTTTGTATGTTGCAAAGACTAGTTGAACATTAGTAGAGCTTAATTAATATTTGTTTGTTCAGTTACATGTTTACGTGTAAGGTCTACATATTTACAAATAGTGAGCTACTCACTCTGCTCATATGCTTAACTACAGTTACACTCCTGTTTGAATGTAATACTCTTGTGAAGATATAGTGAACGTTAACTTTGATGTATTTTGAATGTGTTTTAAATTGTGGACTTAAGGTACAATGGGAGTGACTTCCTATGGAGCACTGCACTTGACTGTACAACACGCAGAACTTGTTAGAAAATAATGCATGCACTACCAACATTTTCATAAAAGTACAGTGATTTATGTTGTGTATGAAAGATGAATACATATTTGTTGCGGAAAGTGGCGGCCGTGCAAATTTTACAGGAGAGAGAAAATTTGAAGCCATGTTGGATACAATTTATTTTCAGTTGCTGAAGAGATCACGTCTTAAACAGGGCATTTACAACTGTTCAATTTAACTGCGAATAGACTATATCCACAATTCTGAGAAGTTATGTGGAGGAATTTTGAATGCATTTTCTACTAAACTTTGTGTTTGCCATATTAAAAGATTCATAACTCTCTTAAATGCTAAATCAGAAGGGTGGTTTACGTGATGAAATATCCAAAAATTTTATCCTTCAGGATGAAAGACTATACCCAGTTATTTTGATTAAAATTTGTGTGGCAGCGCTTGCATACACTATTTTACGTGGACGCAAACTCAATTTCCTCCGCTGAGTGTTGTGTGTACGTCACATCGTTACTTGTGTGTACGTCACATTGTTACTTGTTGTGTGTTCATCACATCGTTACTTGTTGTGTACAAGCAAGGATATTCGTTTCTTTTCTACCACTGAAGGTTACAAGTTCATTTAGAATCACAACCAATCTTTTGTGAACCAAATAATGCTACAAACAAAGTGAAATGTTGATTATTTTAATTGTTTATATGATGCATAAAAATAATCTTTCATATTTCCATTATTAAATGAGGCTTTGAAATTTTATTTTTTAATATTCTGTGTAAAATGGCTGTTTTTTCAAAGGCAATTATGCTTTTATATAATTGTCATGCTACTGGGCGCTGTAGTACTGATTACAGCGGTGATACAAATGATAAAAAACAATCATTATAGTAGTAAGTTTTCCTTCGATGCGACCTGCCCCACCACATGTACAGTCAAGTGCATACACCTATGAACACTCCCTTATATCACAGAAAGTGCTCATCGGGTTTTCAAACTAATCACATCACTGAACTCGCCGCTTAATAATGTGTTATGATATTGTAAGAAATAGGTATATTTAAAAATCAAAGTTGATATTGATATCTCAGTATTTATTTACATCTCAGAACAGACATAGACTATGTCTTATGACTCCTGTAGTGCCATTTACAAATTCGAAATTAAATTTTGATACCTGGCTATATCTCAACTACTTTATTATTATGTAATCGTATGTATACTGATAAGTATACCTATAGGTATGTGATCATCCTATGTTGTAGTGTGTTGCCTACCATGTACACAATATGGGTCAACGGTAAAAACATTAACATCCTGAAACACTTACATAAATATTGGGTGTTTGGTCTTTGAAATTTTAACACCAAAAAATATGAACAGTAGAATAATTTTGAAATGAAAAATAGCAACAGTAGATATTAAAGGCCGATTCTACCGCACCCACATTTTTATCGAAAAATGAAGCAATTTGAGACCAAAATCGTGGTTTTTTTGCCCCAAAATCATGGTTTGAAATTTAAGAAATTAACCATTCTAAGAAAACAAGCAAATTCACTCCAAAATCAAGCATTTTTAGCCCAAAATCAAGTCAATTTGCCACGTTTTCAAAAATGTCCAAGCATGATTTGTGCCACCTTAAAAACATTAAATTTTAAGCTAAAATCAAGCAAATTTCTCACTTTTCAAGCAAAATTTTCATGTTTTCTAGAAATAGCAATTTTGCATGCAAGCAATCCAAATAAAGTTAAATAAGCAAAAATCAAATGAAAATATTAAAAAAATGTTATTGATAGAATTTATATATTTTTTAAAGAAAATTGTAGCTAGTGGACAAATTTTCCATTTTTCATTTCTTTTAAACCTTTATACATGATAAAAAACCCCTTCTCATTTATTAGTTTCAAAGAATTTTTATCAAGTGTCTTGACGTAGCGCTCAGGCAATGAAATTTTAAGTTTGCAATCTAAAATACAATTAATTTTTTTACCGAAATTAGATTCATAAATTTCAAAATCTATAGCGGTAAACAATTTATTTGTTTCGAGATCTTGTAGTTTGTTGAATTCAAGTGAATTGTTCAACTTGTTCAGCAGAGATTCCATTTTTTGTATTATTTACAAAGAAACAAATTATTAAAGAAAAATATATTTTCGTACTCTTTAATTATATTGTTATTCTTATTAAATAAAAAAATGGAAAATAGAGAAAAACAATGTAAAAAGTGTGGCGAAGCATTAAATATAGAAAGTTTTCACACACATAAGATAAGCATATTAACACTTTAAAAAAATAATAAATAAATAATAATAATAATAATGTTGTGCTGAATATGACAAAAATCAATATGAGTTACAAAATGAGAAAATACTATGCGAATGTGGAAAATATGTTTGTAATCTATATCTCAAAAAGCATAAAAATACTAAACTACACAATACAAATGAAATTCGACATGCTGATTATTCAACTAACACGTGTGTAGTATGCAATGAGAATAAATCTATTGATTCATTTTACCTCCACAAAGCTACTATAGACAAATTACAACTAAATGCAAAAAATGCTTTAGTGAATATGATAGAAGTCGTTATAAGTTAAAAAATGAGAAAATAATATGTGAATGTGGAAAATATGTTTGTAATGGATATCTCGAAAAGCATAAAAATAATAAATTACACAATGCAATAGTAGATATTCTAAAAGAAATTCAACATGATAATTATTCAACAAAAACATGTACAGTATGTAAAGAGATTAAATTTATAAATTCATTTTCTCGTCATAAAACTACTAAGGACAAACATATGACAATATGTAAAAAATGCTATATTGAAAAATTTCCTCATAAGAAGAAGTTAAATAGTTAAAAATGATTTCATTATTAAAAATAATTTAAGCTCATATTTTGATTTTATACAATTTTTATTTTCTACCCCCATTTTTGCAGTCATCATAAATTTGTTTTCTTATAAATAGACGATAAGAATGACATTCCGCAATATCGCAGTTGAGTTGGGTGAGAAGAGATTGAGAGAGTTGAGAATTATAGGTAGAGATTTAAAAATTAAATATCGATACAGGCTACGTAAAGCTGATCTAATTTCATTTATTATAAATCAACAAAGAAAAAGAAACTTACAAATTTACCCTTTTCAAATTACACTATAAAATATAGAAAAGCTAAAAAACAAAATAAATATTTCCATTCTCTAATAATGTATTTGAAAAACCCAGAAATAAAAGCAAATGTATAACAAAGAATAATTTTACAATTTTACCGTTATCAGGTGCCAATATCAATGCATTATATAAACAAGATAAAAAGAGATTAAAAGTAATATTCCCTTATTCTACTGATGTGTTTGTTAGCAAAAGAAATAGAAGAACCAGTGAAAAGTACAGAGTTAATACAGCTTTTAAAAGTAGGATATCAACATATAACAAGAAAAATTCCTTTAATTTAGTACAGCCTAATCAATTTTTAACTTCAGTAAAAAATAAGGTTTTTGAGACAACACGCTATCATCTTAGGAATTTTAGAGGGGTGAAAACCAGCATTAAATTATATACCAATTGTCGCAAGCAGGAAAATAATCAAGTAGAATTATTTACATTTCAGTCATATAATCACACAACATGAAACGAAGGAGAAATGATAAAGATTTATAAAATTATGAAATAGTAATTATTTACACAACTATCTGAATTTCAAAGAAGAGGTTCTGGGTGGACTTTAGATAGCGTAATTGGAATACAATTAGCAATAAATAAGTATAATCCATTAAATGGATCATCATATATTGAACTACCAAAAGCGATTAAGAATAAAAAAGCATGCATAAATGTTAAAAACAATGATCAAAATTGTTTTCTTTGGGTGATAAAGTTGCATTGTATCCAGTAGAAAAAGATCCGCAAAAAAAAAAGTATCTAAATGTAAAAATATGGGGCTTAATATCGATACAGTAATAGATAAATTTGAGTATCCAATTAAATTTGATGATATACCAAAAATAGAAAATCACATTGACATATCTATAAATGTATACTCTATTGAAGATGAAGGTAAGAAATCCATGTTACATCCACTAAAACTTACATTAAGGATAAGCACATAAATTTACTTTATTTCAAAAATGATACAAACTCGCATTATTGTTGGATTAAAGATTTATCTAGGTTAGTTTCAGCACAAAAAATAATAAACAACATAAAACTTAAATATGTGATATGTGCCTTCAATTCTTTTATTCTCAAGAGAAATTTAATAAACATACAGAAGACTCTACATGTGTTTTTTAATCAGAAACACCAGTGTTGTATTTTGATTCGACATCATTTTTTAATGCATAATCAAAAACAATAGTTTTATATTTTGAATCAACATGTTTTTTTAATGCATAATTTTATATATATATATATAATATTATATTGATCACGTCTTTTTTAAAAGGTTCACCTATATTAACAATTCTTCGCCCCAGAAAAGAAACATATGATTTCGTAAAACCAAAACAAGTTCTTAAATTCACTTTGTAAAGAAGAAACACTCGAATTGCATTTTGAATCTACTTATTTTTTTTAATCTTCAGCAATATTATCAAAGTTTTTATTTAAAGATTCAATTAATGGTTTCCCAAATATATCTTGTCATTTAATAACATATAAATTATTTCATTGAACTTAAAATTTCTCGATAAAAAGATATAATACTATTAAACATAAATGTCCACAGATAATAGAATTAAATTTCTGAACTTGATCATCATTGTAATAAACATTATTGTTTTTGAATTAATTAGTTAAATTATTAGGAATATTGTCACCAAATGAATCAAAATAATAAGCATTATTATTTTCTTTAAAATAGCGAACCCAATGAGTGCCAGGATGTGTTGAAATATCAAAATTAACCCCAGCACAGTCATTTTTGTGCATGTTTTTTGGTAGTTCGTCAATCATATTAACATTTCTGAAATTTTTAATATTAAATTTTTTTTAACATATTTTACAATATCGATATTGGATAATGGAGCTAATTTTTTTTTGGCCTTCCTCTTTTTTTAGCAGCTACACTACTTCTTGATTTATTTTCCATTGCTAAATTATGTCTTTTTTGTTCTTCTAATTTTTTATTTTTACTTGTTTGTTCAGCAGAACTATATATTGAAGTTGCTACTCTTTTTATAAAGCACCAAAGCCAGTTAAAGCAGCAACTACGAGGGAAATAATTCCTCCATGATCTAAACCACTTCCAGATTTTTCTTTTAATATTTTTTTTATTATTAGCAAGAAACCTTTGGCTTCTTTTAATTTTTTATTTTTTTCGCTCAAATTGATCTTTTCTTAAAAATTTATTTATACCCAAATCTTTTAATTGATGAATGGGTATATCGAAAGTAAAGCTTTTTATCATTATTTTCACACACACACACGCACGCACGCACACACACACACACTTATAACATTTAAATTCTTTAACCTAGTTTTCTTTTTGTAAATATTGTTGAGGCAACAGCAGCAGAAACAATTTTTTCACCAATCGGAGTATTTTTATCTAACATGATTTCTTTTGCTTCTTTTTGTAAAAATTTTATCTGCTTCATGCCTAGATTCTAAATCTTTATGGTCTCTATATGCAATATCATGAAATTTGCTAGCTCCATCTAATTAATTTATTCCTGAGTCTCCTTTTTCTAATCTTTCATTTAATTTTGTAAATGGTCCACAATAATTATAACCTGGCAAATGCATTTCAGGCAAATTTAAATTGTTTAGTGCCCAATTTATCACACTTTTTCCGTAGTATTCAGAATTCCAAAATGAGTGTGGAATTAAATTTAAAACTCGTATCAGATATGGAATTCGTTTCGGATTATTAACAACAAAATCAGAAAATTTATTGTTTTACATATTCATTATACGTACTTTTTCATTGTAATAATTATTTCCAGCAGTTTCTTCACCATGAATAATTAACAATCTATCGATTAATTTTCTAACATTGTTCATCCAAATATGTTCTGTTGGCAATATATTGTATTTTTTAATACCTTCTCCAGATGCAGGAGAATTTTTTACATATTCATGAAAAACTGGTTTAATTATTTCATTATACTTCCAACCGATACTCGAAGCTACGCTCATAGTGTGAGAACATAATTTTGATATGCTGCATTTGTTAATAAAACAATTTCTGCATGATTTTTATAGTCCTCATTAGTGAATTTATCTTCACCAGTGGTTTTATCTACAAGATCATCTTTTTTACTTTTTGTTAACAAATTAGTAAGTCCTACTGTTAATTCATATTTTTTATATTTGACAAATAGTAAATCGCCATCTATTTTTACTTTTGTATCTTCAATTGTAAAACCTTTCCCATCTCCTCGTAAACCAAATTTATCATTAATAACATTAATATTTTTAGAAATATATTTTCCAAGATTTATAGTAGAAACACCTGCTATAGATGGCAAATTTTTTTATTGAGTAACGCCCACTGGTGATTTTGGGAATAACTCTTTTTCATATTATGTTTCTTATGGTGGTGGTGGTTAATCTAAATTTTTTTGCAGCAACAGGTACTAGTGCGTTATTAAATTTTTATTTTCTTTGCTTGCTTGTTCTACTTTTTTTGCCAATATTTTGTAATTTGCGAATTAATGGTAGATTTCTTCTTCTTCTTCTTGATATTCCCATAGGAGATGGCTTTCTTTTCCAAACGATGCATATGTTTTGGTAGAATATCGCCTACTAAAAAGAGAGAAAGTTGGAGATGAGGCAAAATACGAAAAATTAGATAATATTGATGTTTGTTCTAATTTTTTTCCATTTCAGTTTTCTAGAGTAGAAATTTCAAAACACAGACATATTATTGAAGCTGTTAATAATTCAGAAATAACTTCAACAATGATGGATATTTTGCTAAGATCACCAGGTGAACAAAATTATTTAGAGTCTACTGGTGTTGATAATAAATTTCGAGTAAAATCTGTTCGTAGTGATAAAATTAATGAAATAATACATCCATTATGATATTTGTTTGGCTTTATTTGCGATAATAATGAAACTTACTGGAAAGGTGGAGATATTCATCTCATAACAATTGTTTATTTGTTTACGAAACTAAGAAAGCAGATGGTTCAGTTGATAAAACTTATGCTGATCCAGGTAGAATTTTTATTGAAAAACACATCTATTGCAATTAAAGAAAAAATATAAAATTCCTATTGGTTTTAAGTGTTGGCAATTTTTAGAAAAAGAAGTTCCTCCTGGGATAACTATTTTTAATTTTGATATAAAAGATCAGTTTAATAATTTGCAATTTGACATGCCGGATTTTGTAACTGTGGGTATCCTAACTAACAGGAAAAATCGAGCTGAGCAATATGTGCATGCTTCAATGTTTGATCATTGTAATGTGAGAAATATTTTTGTTAAAAATGGTAGAAATGAAATTTTTCCAGAAGAAAATTAGAATCTAGATATCGAAAATGATCTTTGATTTAAAATGTTTCTGGCTTTTAATAATTTTAGGAATTCTAGAACAAAATTAGATACTGTATACAGAAATAATTAAATTTATTATAAGCCAACTACAAACTGTCATGGCGATATCAATTATTATTCATTTTGGGGAAGAAGACCATTGTATGTTATTAACTGCCTATATAAAAAAACAGCAGTAGTTAAAGATAAAACAAATATAAAAATTAGTATAGATTTAAAAAAGCTGTTGAGGCTGGCACCATCAGGTGAGACACGAGATGAACTATGACACAAATATTTACTGGTAATTTGGGCGCCAATGGTGCTTCCCAATCATCGCACTATTAAGACTCAGGGTTCTCAGAAATTCTGTGGGTTCTGTGTGTCCGTCTCACCCGTGCGTACTTACAAACATGTTGGCAATACTAAACTTTTACTAAACATCACATGAAATAAACGCTTAATAAAATATATGTGGTTAGAACACTGTCACTACTGAATAAAAGAGATAGGTTCACTGTAGACTTGCTTTTATTGTTACTATGTATACAAATCAACATGCCATGAAATTAATGATACACTCGGTCGTGTCTGACTAACTCCGCTTGAGTGCTCCCCAGCGCGCAATTAATCTAGCACATGCCTAGATAGACAATCTCACTGTGGTGTATGAAAACACAATCTTCACAAGGGAAGCGAGTCGACAGCCGCTAGGGTGGACTGACGATTTTTCCCTGAAGATAGGACACTGTGAATTACAAAATTAAACCCTGATGATATATTAACACATGTGATTACTCAGCATCACTAACGCAAACTCGTCAGGGCTCGCCCTCCAGCACATAGGTAGTGTGGTGACGGCCTATACACAGAGCTGGCTAGGACGGGAATAATTACATAAACCCTCAAAGATACATGAAACAAGATAGGACACAAGATGAGTATTCACAATAAACACACACATGTGTGAAAACAAGTTTAGATGGTGCGGATGCCGTTGGATAAAGTTCATAGCGGACCACGTGATGCAGGTGAAATTGCAATATTTCTTCGTGGAAACGGCAAATTAAAGTCAGACAAAATATTATTCTTGCTGAGAAAATTATTCTTTTTTGGTTGAAGTTGTTACAGGCTTGTAACATGCCTGATGGCGGTAAAATCACACATTAACATGACCGCGTGGTCAAGTACAAAAGCATCAATTTACGTGAAATTACACGGAACCTTAATAAAAATTTAACATAGAACCCTTAATAAAATATTGCACACATGATGTTACATAAATAAGCTCTCAAAATGCAACGATGGCATTTACAAGTACTTGGCGTTGGTTGACCACGTGGTTATACGTGATGTTGCCGTAAAATATTCAAAGATGGAAAATACCCTCAAATACATACATAAGACCAAAGCCCTTAAAATTGCACGTAGAAATAATGCAGATGTTACATTGAAATGCCATGAACATAGGTATATGGTGCGCAATTAAAATTGCGTGGTTCGCGTGATCTCTTCGACATCTTTCTGCTTGTTCTCCTTGATTAAGGTAAAAATGCAGCAAGGGCGCAATAAGTTAATAAAGCGGAAGCATATTGCTGGGGAAAATGTCTAGCAAAAATGTACGCAAGCAAAGGTTAACCGGTAAACTATAGAAACCTAAATCAATGAACAAAAGTTGTAGTGCATACGTGACAGTGTCTTACCTCGCCAGCTCTCCACGACAGACTGTCCAGATACAAGCATCACACAGACCTACCATGGCCGTCTACGTGGTTCATTTAAGCGGGAGTGGTATGTACGCCAAGTAAAATATTTTATTATTAATAATAAAATGGCACAAATAAAATAAAATATTGTTTTACATTTCTATAGTTTTCTTATGGATTTTTATATTATGTTAGTGTCTCTTTAAGATGGCATTCATGCCGGAATATCAGTGTTCTTAATCTTGTGCAGCGGTCACTTTCAATATTGTAACTAAACAATTTCAAATTAACAACAAACACTTAAAATATTTAAAGACATATTAAACCCTGCAAACACAATATAACACATTTTACACTGAAAAATAATATTTTTATGGTAGTTCAGAATGATTATTGGCCTCTTTGCGCACGTGCGGGAAACATGACACTTGCGTGGTGAGCGCCGTCATGGGCTCTAACGCCGCTGGCTGTTAGCCGGCGTCAAGGCTAATACAATTTGTAATGTTGTTTAAAGTAGCCTGCAAAATTTAAGTTATGATTATTTGAAAGAAAATATCACTGAATATATATAAATTTTTTATTTTGTTAAATGGATAATGTAAACGATTTTACAGAAATAAGAAATTGTTTCAATATTTTAATACAAATTTTAGACTCATAGTTGTGTGGTTGCATTTAAAAGTTTTACGAATTTTTGATCAAATAAAGAATCATTTTTCTAATTAAAATTTTCTCATAGTATTACTTTTTTTATAAAACATATATAAATTTTTAAGTATTATAAATGGATAAAATTATAGAACTTTTACAACTTAAGATTATTGGATAAGAAATTATAAAAACAGAAACTTTTATTGATAAAGAATTGGACATGACTTCATCTCGACAGCCTGGCTGCCTTTTTCATTTCAAAATTGTTTTAAAAATCGATGAAAATTATGTAAGATCAGATAAATTTTCTCATTTTAAAGACAATGTTTATGATTTAGACTGCTGTGATGGTTGGGATTATGGAATCAGTAATGGCTATACTTCAGATTTTTCTTTATTTTTAGACTTTAGAAAGTCTTATTGGTATTTTACTTTTGTTGAATAAAATCTATCAATTCTATCAATTATATTTTTTAATATTTTCATTTGATTTTTGCTTATTTTGTTTTATTTAGATTACTCACTTGCAAATTTGCTAATTCTGGAAAACTTGAAAATTTTGTTTGAAAAGTGAGAAATTTGTTTGATTTTAGCTTAAAATTTAATGTTTTTAAGGTGGCACAAATACTGCTCTGGCATTTTTGAAAAAGTGGTAAATTTACATGATTTTGAGGTAAAAATGCTTGATTTGGTGTAAAAATCTTAGTTTTGAGAAATCCTTTTTTTAAAATTTTTTAGAGCTTAAATTTTGCCTCAAAACCTTGATTTTGGAGCAAAAAACCACGATTTTTCGATGAAAATTGAGTTGCGCTAAAATTGGCGATTTATATCTACTAGCAACAATGAATTTATCAAAAGGAATTATTGATTTAGGTTAATAGTATAACTAAAGCACTGAATAAAACATGGCAATGAAAACTACATAGAAAAAATAAATAAAAACAACAGGCTTTGTAGGTGCTGCAAGTTTTTTTGGTATAATTTTTTATCGGCTGCAAAACTGTTTGCTAACGGCTACAGAATTGGGGCTCGTTTTGAAATCACTAAAATATGTTTTGTGGTTGATACAAGATAATTCTATTATTAACCTAAAATATTTGGCAGGTCAATTTTAACTAAATGTTTTAACTCACACTATTACAAAAACTTTGCAAACCTAACATACTACTAAATTATAAGCATGGGTAATTTAACAATCACTGTAATTATGATAACTACCAACAGAAGTAATTAGTAATCTAAGTATTGCTGTTACAGTAATGTGGATTCATCACAAAATGGGCAGTTACGGAAATCATATTTTTAAAAATGCTACTCTGCTTTACTTTTATATAAGCATTCGTAAAGAAAAAAATATTTTGATCCGGTTTTCTAATATGTATTTCATCTCTACTTTGAACTGTAGTATGATGCAAATTTAGAACATTTATAGTAACATGCACATCTATGCAAAATTTCTATTAGAATGCACACATCAATACATTAATCTTTAAGATGCACTTACACATACAAAAGAAAAAAATAATTGTATACGTTTCTGTTTTGAAAATGATAAAAAGAAAATATAGTTTATATTTTAGATGAATATTACTTGTTTGTACAACAACTTCAGTAGTATAAATACATAACTACATATCTTCTCTAAAATATTATAAAACTAACAATAATATTTAACTTTACCGCAAAAATGTTTATTTCCAGAAATAACTATTTCAAAATTATACTTATACCTACCTGTAAGATCAATCACATTCGTTGCTTGAGAGTAAATAATTTTAAGAAATTGCTACTGTATTTTCAAAAATATACATTGTTACTTGTTCATTGCCCTAAAGTTATATGACTACTGAGGCAATTTTTTTTCAAGGTCAGTTTATGCAGAATTGTTTAAGTAAATGACAGTCTGTTCAAAACACTGGCAATTTTTTACACTGTACTGTTGAGTCGGCCACTAACTATAGAACCTACGCTGGTGAGATAAAGTGTCTGTGTATTTCACTGGGTTGCACTACAGCTTAATGAAGGGTGTTAAAAGGAGTTAGTTTATTCTTTATCGCTATGGCAAGTGTCTGAATAATTATCACATATGATTCTCACCAGTCCCTTTCCTATCTCAGCTTAGTAACTGCTGTGTTGGTTATCTACAGGTTTATCACTGGTTGAAAATAGCAGTTATTTGAGTGTCTGGAAGCTAATCTCACTGTCTATGAACTGGTGGTTATTAAATTCACTATTACTTCAGGTCTGTAACGAGTCCTGATTGTCACTGTGTGGTAGCTTAATTACTACTACCTTGTCGATGTCTCAAGTTACTGAGCACTTCACTTCTTGTTGGCGGTCTTGTTCTTCGCCGGTTTTCCCCTTGGTCTTAGTGCTGCATGGACCTAATACGGCCGTATGAAACGAGATGTGGGCCTCCATGGTGACTCCTTATACGGGTCTGGCACTTTACCTGCTTTAGCAGCTTGAGGGGGCTACAATCAGCTGAGTTCAGCATTTGGTGCTGGGGTATCGTCTTCAGCAGCAACCGTTGGGGAGGACTGATCGTGTACTAAGGACGATGAGGCAGTGTGAGAGAGTGGCAAGGTAGAGCCCTCCACCTCGACTGCTCGGGTTCCTACCTGTGGGGCAGGAAGTTTCTTCACTGAGACAGTGCGAGGGAGTGGCAGAGTACTGCCCTCCACTTCGACTGCTGGGGTTCTTTCACAACGAGCTGGGAGTTGCTGGACATAGATGGTCTCGCTGTCCAGATCTGTGGCCACAGAGGGAGGGATGGCCCTTCAACATTTGCGGCTCTCGTGTGAATGGGAATAGTTTCCTCTCGGAGAAGAGGAGGTTGTAGGGCATCTGGGTCAGCATTGCTGGGTGTCCTGGGTTCATTAGTAGTCAGTCGAGCAGGTGGCAGAACGGGCCTCTCATCCTTGACTTTACAATGGGATCTTCCTTTGGGGCAGAAAATGGGGGCGGAGTGTCAGTGTCTTCGTTGCTCGACAGTCCCAATTGTTGGTGGTATATCCTCGGGGAAAATAATTGGCTTCGTGGAAGTTGAAATGACCTTGATTCTTGGCTTGGGAGATGTGACAGGCTAAGGAGGAAGGTGCTGATCGTGCTTCCGCCTCCTTCGCCTGCGGTGATCCGGATTGTTCTAAAATCCAGTTTGGCGTGCAAAGTGTTTGGTTATGCTCCCTACCCATAGGACTTCCCCAGGACACTTCGCTACAGCTCGGGATGGCCCAATCAGGTCTGGTGGTGACCTTGTAGGCATAGCTGGTAGGTGTCGAGGGCTATTCTCCCAAGTAGAGAATAGCTAGGCTTCCTGTCTGGTTTGGGAGTTCGTGTCTCTTGCCTCCTTGTTGGCCTTGGCTCGACTCTAGTAGGGGACAGCTTCTGTTGACTTAGTGGTGGGGTTGGTTCAGGATGACTTGGGGCTTCCTTGCCTCCCCATCTCACCCCTGGGAGTTACAGGTGGAATTGGTCCAGCTAGGGTCAGAGCACTTGCAGCTGTAACAGCTGTACTACAGTTTCAGTTGGTGGGGCTGTGTGCTGCACAGAGGCACCGTTACCCTAGTCCCAGTGGACCGTGAAGCGCTTATCTTTTTTGCCAATGTGCACCCCCTCGGGAAATACTCAACGGAACATTCGTTCCTTCCTTTGGGTGAATATTTGGCTTCGTCCCCTGGTACCTGGGCCTGGCTTTAGAATTGTGTAGTCAGCTTGGCCGTACTTCTTCACCAGTAAACACAGTCACCAGCCCTACAAAACTGCTTCCAATCTGTTATAAATTCGCCCTAGCGATCCCATTATTCTAGCGCCTGACCCATTGCTTTGTTTGGAGGTCTGTCTTGCTAAATTCCCTCTCACATTCCATGGTGAATACAATGGGGTCCTCGTGGGGTCGCCCTGCGAAGTCCGGGAACTGGAGTTCCAGGTCATGTCTCTTAGCAGGATATCCTGGGGCTGTTCCCGGCTGTCTGGAAGAATGGGATCGGTGAGGATGGGTTTCATAGGCTTGCCTACACATTTTGCATTGGTATGCTAGTCCAAATCTGGTAACCCTTTCATCTGGCCAGCCTATGCAGGCATGGTGGTACAGCTCATTACAAACTGTACAACGTATTCTATTAACACCATATCCCGGACACGTGACCTGGTTACAAAAAGTAGTCTGTTGTGCTTGACAGGCATCGCACCTATATTCGAGTCCCTCAGTACTCCTTCTTCGTCCACCCATCCAATGCAAAGATGGTGGAATGATTTACGGCAGTGGGCGCTTGTAATGCTAAATTTGCCAGTACCCCTACAGTTGGTATGGCTACATTTATGGTTGGCAACGTCCACCATGTCATCGGTTGCCAATTTGGTTGTATTAACGTTGGCATCGGACATTGTGGTGGTTTGGGCACCACAGGGTGTTTCAAGACTTCCCAAAGTGTGATTACGGATCCCGGCTAAGTCTTAGCTTTCGGGGGCATTCTGACCTGGTCCTGTGGTTACTTATTTAACAGTAATCGATGCTCTGGCCCTGTGTTGGGCACCAGAAAATCACTTGACGCATTTTGGTCTATAGAACTATAGGTACTGT
The DNA here is from genome assembly GCA_029891345.1 of Dryococelus australis. Taxonomy (NCBI): domain Eukaryota; kingdom Metazoa; phylum Arthropoda; class Insecta; order Phasmatodea; family Phasmatidae; genus Dryococelus; species Dryococelus australis. The sequence goes on along the minus strand of CM057001.1, from coordinate 90,998,576 downwards.
CAATGTGGTTTCGTGCTAGGTCATGCTGGCTCGGTTTAGCCCAGACTAGGCGTTAGAGCTAGGTTTCTGGTTAGCTACCGGTACTGTGTGTGTCAGTTAGCAACTGGGTATGAATTTAAATGCGGTTGGAACAACAGGTTTGGTTGGGACACTAGGTCGCTTAGTGGTACCTGTCTTACCAGTGGTTTCTTCTGTCACTGAAAACCAAGTTGATGCTTGCTAGCTGGAACTGACGACTCTTGTAGGAAGGTGGCGTGCACTGATACATTGCGGACCAACACAGTACTGTCGGTTCCACTCTGCGGCTTCTCTGCTCCAGAACCAGCAGTTGGTTGCCCCATATTTCACTTCAGTGCCTTTGACCAGAGCACATACTACGGGATGGTACTCTTGTGCTATGCAAGTGTGTGCTGGGAAGTATACAAAAGTAAATACTGGAGAGGAAGGTCTCTCCAGATGACGGGTGGTCTGAGCTCCGTCCCATTCTGCTTGTCTGCTAAGTGCAGGAGGGTCTAATATACACACTCGCTTGGCGCGGTATAGGCGGCTTTTTGCTCCTCTCTCTGTGAGCCGTGCCTTTTCCCAAAAGGCATAGAGGTGTGGTTGACATTTAAGTATAGTTTCTAATCATCGTGAACATGAGACAGATCCTTAACTAAGTGTACATCCAATAGCGGTTGCCAGCACTGGCTTGGTACTCTAATCTGTTCCCCGACTGACGCACAAACCCTCATCCTACCACTATAGGATGAGGGTCGCACCATGGGTTAGGCCTTCAGTCCCAAGCAAATTTTCCTTCCAGCACCATAAGCGCTCCTGTGGAATACAACTTGAGGTGATTGTCTTGCCCCTGCTGGATGAGTTGCTAGTGGTTGGGGCTCCACCGTTCTATCCACTATGGTGTCTCGAACGGGTGGCCGTCGAAAGGTGTGTGTCTTAGACGTACAGATTCCTGAAGGCTCTTTGCAGTCCTACTCTATGGTTCATGCTGGTATAGCAATACCTGGTCTCCCTTGACATTGTACGGTCGATATAGTTTCTAGTGATCAAAGGGAAATACCTCTAGAATAGATATCCACAGTGAAAGGAACAATCTCTTTTTGTTAGATATAATAAACTCTTTGATGCATGCTACCTCCTAACCAAGCAGAGTCCAATATGGAAGTAACCTACGGTATAAAGGTGTAGGCTCCAAGACTAACCAAGATAGATAATGGTGTTGACCGCTATGAAAGTAACACTGGTCGCAGCTATTGTATCTAAGGGATGTCTAGAAGTGACCTTACAAAAAGGGGATCACCACTATAAGAGCAGTGGGTTTAGTTGTCTCAACCAGCAAGTAGAGATGGCTGCTGAACGAAGAGGTACAGCAGCAGAGAGTGTGTTGAAGTCTGCAGGTGCTGTTGAAGAAGAGTCTCCTGTAGATGCAGATGGTGGTAGAAGCTGCAGAAGCCTCTGATAATGGCAATGGAGCTTCTGGTAGCAGGTGGTAGAGGCTGCGGGAGCCTCTGGTAATGTCTATGTTGGTAGCCTCTGGTGGCTGCCGAAGACTGTTGACAATAGAGAGTCCCAGCACAAGAAGTGTTAGAGCAAACTACTGGAGAAAGAATAACTCCCAAGTCCTGGTGTGCACGGTTATAGTCCGCTGGACAGGTGCAACACCAGACTACGGTGGGAGGTGTGATGTCTCCTCATGACGTCCCCCTGGTGCGAGGCTGGGGTGGGAGTAGCTACCCTCTGCCCAGCGCTCGGCTTCGTGGATATTCGGGTGCGCTCAGTTTTGCCCCGAGGCAAGTTGCAGCTTGTTGACTCTGTTGTGGGGGGGGGGGGGGTGGCTTCTTGCCAGCTTTTGCAACCTTTTGTTCACATGTTTAGAATCGCCCTCCAGGGTACTGGTAATCTAAGGACACTCATGAAAGATGTTGCCCAGTTTGACCCTTCCTCGGGTTACGTAGAACTACGTGAGGCTGATAAGTCGTAGTCGTTTAGCAGATAAACAGAAAAACTGCACACGTCAAGTTCAGCAGGGTGGCTTGCATCAGGGATAACACGGAAAACCTGGATAAGTCAGGGAGGTTTGTGTGAGGTCATGTAATTTTGTTATAATAGTTAAAAATATATTTTATAAGAAAATAAATATTGGATTCTAACACTTCTGCTACATGCCATCTTATGAATTTATTGCAATGTGACTTTAGTTATTCCACTTTCATGGAAAAATTTATGAGCTTGTGGACAGTTTTGCTGTATGTATAGTTGCAACTATTATTACACATATTTTCTTGCCTGATTTTTTCGTTTGTTTTTTGCAGTACTCCTTTACATTGTGGAAAATTTGTTTATAAGTGTCAGTGTAAGACTTTTCAAGTAAATATTTCAAAATTTTAAAAATAATTCAAACCCTTTCAGGGGTTCTCGTTGAATTGATACATTGTATTGTCTCTTGTTTTTGTATCGTGACTTATTTCTTGCTATGGGAATACTAGTATTTGACATCTGTCACCTTTTTCCATTTGCTATATTTGTACGTAAGAGTTTTTTTTTGCATAGGGAAGCATCCATAAGTGAAAGTTATGTAATTCTTACCCATAAAAAAATTATAATTTATTTTAGCAAAAACATTAAAATATTTTTATTATTGGCCACGTAAGTTGTCTAGGGAAATGTAACAGGATACCTGGAAAAGTCAGGGAAATGTCAGGGATTTTTCTATAAGGATCCTGCTAGTACAAAATAATGAAAAATATTGTGTTTGTTTTAGAATTAAAGTCGTTCTTCCATCTGTAATGAACTTGCTATCGACGAAACGTTAAGCCCAACTGCCTAACTACTTAAAGTCGTTCTTATAAAGCAAAAAAATAATAATTTAAAAATTTATCTTTTGAACAGATTTTCTAATCACAAACTATACTCCAGCGTGGCCATAAGTATGTACAGAAACTACTACAAAATTTAAAAACGTACGGAATGTTTGTATTTTATCCTACGAATTCTTGCTATTTGTATAATACCACGTGTGTTTTAGAAGGGACTTTCGCTTTAACAATTAATCAAAAAAATTGATTTCTAATTCAGTGGACATGATGTCACTATCCTCTTTTCATGTCACATATATTTTGTAACTCTGTAAAATATTTTACTACAATTTACTTATTTAAATACGTGAAACATGATGAAATAAATAAGAGTATTTTAATTAAAGTTTAAATATGTTTTCATTTTGAATGCTTCAGAAAGCACATTTTACAAAAAATAATGTAAATTGTACTGTAGCTGTATATAACAATAAATTAGTAAACAGTAAAGTGCACACTTCGTAGGCCCTAGCTACTTTTTTTTTCTTTGCAGCCATTTTTGTCCCTTAGCCACATTTAAAATAAATATTGCCATGTAACTAATAAACACAGCGTGTATATTCTACCATACTCAGAAGTTAACGTTAAAGGCTAAAATAAAATGTATTTTTTTACTATTACTCCAATTGAGAAAGCTTTCAAACAAAAGTGCTCACTTTATTGTGAGTAGCCTACACAAATATTTTTTATACTGTGACAGATTTTATGCAGATCATCTAAGCAATAAAAGCTATAATTTTTATAACTTTAATGAACGTATATAAAACCAGGTATTGAAAGTCATTTGTAACAACAATTTTGCACGTACAACCATAGTAATTATTAAAATTGATCTTCTTAACAAAGTTCTTCCTCCTCCTCCTCCTCCCTCCTCCCACCACCTGCCCCCCCCCCCCTCCACTCCCTCACTTCTCTCATACTACTCCTCCGCCTCCCTTCCCCACATCATCCTCATCTTCATTCACATTCTCATCCTCCTGAGCATATTTTAAAGCATCCTAAATATAAATACACTTAAATGTGTTTTAAAAATAGACTCTTATTGATTTATTTTGTTAAGAAAATTATAGAAAAATTTGTTATGTAGTTGCAACATATAGACATTCTCATTTCACATGCAATGTAAATTATTTTCTGACAATTTTGGAGTGTGTGTATGTGCTGCTGTTACTTGAGCTCTGTGTATTGTACAGCCTGGTGCAGTGCTCAATCAGAAACCACTTTCTTTCTACCGTAAAAGCCTTGACATTTGTGGACAACCAAAAGCTGTTGTTCTGTGGTGGTGCAACGTTGAAAATAAGCTGTATATGTGTTGAAAATAAGCTGTATATTTTGTGTTTGCAGCCCAACCGGACCATGACCCCAACACTCAGCACTGCTTGTGTGGGGCTGATGCTGACCTTATCATGTTGGGCTTGGCCACCCATGAGCCGTACTTCACGATCATCAGGGAGGAGTTCAAGCCAAACAAACCAAAACCATGCGACATTTGTGCGCAGATGGGTAAGTACTTCCGAAAGCTGTAGGGGATTATAGTTATCCCTTGTGTTCTAGTGGATCACTACAGCATTATAGTAATTATGTAGTTTTAATTCAGTACACATGTACGTACTAGCTAGCTACTATTTTGCTGAAGCAAAATAAAATATTTACTTTATAATATTGAACAATATTACATAACAGTGATTATAAAGATATTATAATTTGTAAATGAGAAATGTTATATTCACCGTTATGGTAAGAATTCTAAAAATCCAAACACAGATTGATAGGTCAGTCATTCCATGTCAAGTGATCCAAAAATTTTGCACTTTTAAACTTGACCCTCTTAGATTTTTTTTCAAATTTGACTTGCATAATGTACTACCAGAGATAGTAAAACACATTGCGTAATTTTGTAAATTTTTTGGTAATGTAGTTTTAAAGTTACAGCCCTCTCAAGTTGTAAAAATTTGACATTTTTTCATTTTTATTTGATTACAGAATTGACTATTACTTGGGCTAGAAAAATGGTTGAAGGATAAATTTTTTAGTACCTTTTAGTAACTTATTTTTCAGGCTTTCATATAATACATATGATCACCAGTTTTGGGAGTAAATTCTTTTCTAGGTCACCCAATTTTAAATTTTACTTGAATATCTGAAAAAATGTATTGATGCATGACAGTCCCGGCTGGTTGACTGTCCCTCTCTTAGGTGACTTACTCGACGCTAGGCGAGTCGCATCTCAAGGTAGCTATTCATCTCAGGGTACGGGGCCAGCCCGGAGTACAGCACTGGCCTGGTTGGCCGTTGACTTGGTACGAAGTCTGGTTTGGCGATTTTCACCCAGTATGGAGCGGGTTTAGGTTGTGGTGCAGTGGGGTGGCCTGACTGTTCATTGGGTGGCTGTACTGACTGCCCCTGTTCCCACTATCTGGGTGGCACTCGACTGGGAGATAGTGTGTGCGTGTGAGGTGCTAGGTTGTGATTCTGGTATGTTGGTGGACCTCTTGCCAAACAGTGTCTCCTGCACTATGGGGTGATACCCTTCCACAACTTTGGTAGGTGGCTCGAACAAATCCGCTGGCGTGATGGTTGGTACAGGTATGGTGAGTCGTCTTAGCAGTGCAACCTGTTCACGTGCATTGAGCAGTCCGAATCCGCTAGGAAGGATATGTAGACCCTGTGGATTCTTTAATATAGCCCTCGCATTAGGCACAAAACTAGGGGCTGCAGGAGGTAGGCAGTTGATGTGTGCGTGTCCAAGTGTGGGTGCCAGTTACTGCCGCCAACACCGTGCCTCACTCTTGACTCCTCCACCGGGTTGGAGAAGGTTTGTGCTACAAAGCTTTGGTTACAAGAACCGCACAGTGTTGTGCCATGGAGGTCGGTTTTCCTGCACCAGAGCACAGCCCTCTCGGCACCACAAAGTGAGCAGTGAGAGTTGAGCACTCTTGCTGCCAGCAAGTTGATCCCACCAGGAGCATACCTAGTGACGTGGCTCTACCGTTCCTCCCACCTGGTGCAAAGAACGGGTGGCCTTCCAATACTGGTGACGTGATTGTCCAGTGATCACTGGTCTTCCTGAACTCCAAGAAGTTCCTCTCCTCAGCACCGCACAGTGAGCGGTGAGGCGGGGGTGACTTAGAGCCGGCAAGACAACTTCCAAAGGGCGGTATCCTAATGTTATGGCTCGACCATTCACTGCACAGGGCAGAGAATGGGTGGCTTTCCAAGAATGTTCTGTTGTATTGTACGTGTAAGTTTGGTACGTTCAATCCCTGTCTTCTGCTGATTTCTTCGGCTCCAATAATGATGCAAGGAAGGAACTCTGAGTGAAAGTCAAGAGATCTGGTAAGATCAGTGTTTATTGATCCCAAGGAAATAAACACAAATGGTACAAGTACTATCTCCTAAATTCATACAGACTAGGCGGAAGGTGGACACCCTATTGTAAACAAGGGAAGGTGCCCTGTGCAAATCTATAGGAGGAGGCAATAACTTGTGCGAGATGCATACCATCATTCCTCTGGGTAAGCTCTACTCTCTGTTTGTCCGTAAGGAACCGAACGTGTCGTAGTGTGAAGCTGGTGATGCTGCTGGTTCTTCCTTATGTATCTTAGGAGAGGATCTTGGCCCCTCGAGGTGAACGGTGAAGTATTCAGAGAGGTGTGAGCCTCGGTACCGATAGCTGGAGCAATCAGAGCTCAGGATAGGAGATCGAGAACTGAAGCAGAACTGACGATTCGGAGGCAGGGACGCATCTTCTTTTATACTCCTCAGCTATCCCTTCCCTCACTGGCATAGGGCATCTGGAGAGGGGGTTAGCAGGTGCAAGCCCAGGGCCTAGATCCTCTGTGCAAGCAGCGTAGTGGAGAGCGGTGGGATCTAGGCATTTTCCATGAGGCGGCATCCCGCGGCACACTGCTGTACTCGCCCCGGATCTCCTGCATGGTCTCGGTGGCTTAATTGGCAAAATAATAAATTTTTATTGGGGTGTCTGTCCCAGCCCAGTAGATATAACAATCTTGCAGGCGGCGGCAGTATCTCAACTCTGTAGAGTTGACAAAATGCCAGGGATGCAGTTGTGCTGATGAGTAGCAGTCATTTATTAATATTGTAAAAAACGTTATGCGTCAGTCTTCAAAAATTTTGAAAATATTCACACATAATCTTACATATTTCAGCATTGTTTGTACAAAGTTTTATCATGGGATCATATATTTTGCAATTTTGTAAATTTAATGTGTATATGCTAACCATAGGTATGAGGTAGTAATTTTCATTATTTAATTTTAAAATGTTAAGATCTGAGCTTCAGCTCAGTAATTATTGAAAAACAAAGAAAATTTACCGGTATATAATAAATACATATTGTACCTTGAGCTCCCACTTTCAGCACTGCAGAATCAGTCTCTTTACAGAAGTAGTATGTCCTGCAAGTAGGACATTTTGGATGCACAACAGTTAAAATCTGGCTGATTAATACATTAAGTACAGCTCATACATCTTGCGGGTAAGAAAAGTATGGAGTACGTCTGATAGGATGGAAGACTTTCAAGTTCACTGTCTCTGTGGCAGTCCTTCAACAAAACTAAAGCAAGTCACCACTGGTCTTCATAGCTTCATGTTACATGTATCCTTATTCTTGCAAATGTTTGTGTTTGTTTTACATCTTGAGAAAGAAAACGTATAAATAAGACTTATTACTGAACGAAAATACTTTTCCCCATGTTTTATTACCTGATTCAGGAAGAGAGGTGTGGAATTTCTAGGCGCCTGGTATAGGTTTCGTTGCAAAAATTTGCTTTTAAAAGAATTTTGCTTCGTCTTCGTGTGGTCTTGACTGGATAAAAAAAATTAACTCTGTGGACTTCATGGTTGCCTTACACCACACAAATAACTGTAATGGTGTCATTATTTGATCTTCATATGGTCATTGGAGACTTGCCCTAACTGCTGCTCTTTTCACAGTTCCCTCTAAGGCGTTACATACCCCTTTCCCACGTGCAGTTGCATATAAATGCCACTCAACCTTGATTCCAAACTCACTTTCATGATGGCGTAGGTTTTGTAGGGGTGTGCGAATATTAAAAAATTCAAATAGTTGCAAATTATTCACATTCGAACTTCGAATATCTTATGAGAAAATTGTGAATAATTTATATTCCTATTTCGAGTTGTAGAGCTGTGCAGAGTCCGAGACTCACATCTGCTTCTGCCGAATTTGCTTATGTTGAAAGTTTTCCCCTGTAACCAAGCGCATCTGGAAACTAAAGCCTCAGTGGAAAAGATGCTCAACTTCTATTGTTTTTCAAACAAACTTTGTAGTTTTTATCCCAAACTCCACCCTGCTGAGAGAACAATCTACCCACTAAACAGCAATGGGAGGGAGAGATTGTTCTCACAGTCCCATGCAGCCTTTCCACTCTCTCTCTCTCTCTCTTTAGCTCTCTCTTCCTCTCAGTTTTTTATTTTGGTCCCTTGAAAAATTACCCATACAATTTACAATGTATTTCAGTTTGACTTAGGTTGATATTTAAGAAATTTTATTACGTTTTTCAGTTATAAAAATCTTTCCTGCAGGTTATTAAGATTATAAAGTACTCTGTATGTGTCAACGTGGTACATTAGTTTTGTATATTATTTCAAGACATACTGTATGTAGCTATGCGTGAAGTTTACCCTATATAGTGAACATGAGTAAGTGTTCCCTTCATATTCAATATAAAAAAGGTGTTATTGTATTTACTAGTTCATTTGTAATTCTGTGACATGTATTTTATTTTAAATCTTCCTGTTCATAAACAAATGTTTTATACTGATGTGTGCCGCTTATATAAGTTATATTAAACACGACTATGACTCATCCTAACGTGTTACATCTACCAAGAACCACAACCATAGATGGCTACAGGATTGTTCCTGTGCAGGGACAGTTACAGACACGTGGTATTTTCTTGATGTGCCAGACCCAACTTTCTCTTACTACTCACATAATATCTACGCATCCCGGGGAAGGGTCAAACCCAGCACATTATTCTTGAGTGCGTACAGGATCGCTCCTTCCCTAGTGGGCGATCCTAGCATGTGAAACAAGCATTGATCAAAGTGGCCGCAGAACACGTCAGCCTCCCCAAAGCACCTGCTAGACAGTGTGTCGCCTAGCTTTCCAAAGATGGCCGAGCGCAAGGGTAGTTATCCTACCCCGCTCGCACCAACCACTAGAGGTACACCTCCATCAGAAGCAGGACAGCCACCTCAGGTTGTATAGCTGACTAGAGCGCAGAGGGTGCTGGCAGGGGTAGGTATTAGCCTGGGACTGGAGGCCCGACTTTTGCTGGACCTCACCCTGACAGTAGTAGGAAGATGGCCCATATGACCTACCACTCTAGGTTTGTGCGCCAAGGTGCAGAACTGGAGGAGCACAAGATTTGCACTCTCAACTGCTGTTGGGGCTCTACACTTAGGGTTCTGTCTATCTGCTTGCACCGACTGAAAGTACCTTAAGTGTTAGTACTGCCCCTATGCCCTTTGGGGAAAGGCACAGTACTCGAAGGGAGGAGAAAAGGGAGGAGTTCTTTACTGTTAAGCGAGTGTGCACCCACAACCCCTCAACACTTGGTGGAGAAACACCACAGGAACGTGCTCAGTCTGCTCGTCACCTGGAGAGGCAGTCCTCTTCAGACAGCACCCCCGTTTATTTCTCCTCACATGCCAGACTTGGTGTTGAGACACATCCTGCAGTACGAGCACTAGTCACAGGATGTGACATGAGGTTGGGTATTGTGAACTTGTTTTGTGGAAGCAATGCAGCCGTCATCTGGAGCCAGAGATACCTGACCTCTCCGTACGGCACCTCATCAACTAGCACCAGCCAGGAAACTGCTGGCCCCAGCCGGCCTACCTCTACACCGGAACCCAGGAGATTGGTGAGTGAGTACCCTAGTAAGTCAGCCCTGCCTCAATGGGCTAAGGCAATAGTAAGAAATATTGCGGTACTGCCCACAGCAGACTTCGTACCAAGCTGCCAGCCTACTCGACCAGTGCTAGTCTCTAGTAAAAAGTCGACTCAGTCACAATAATTAAAACCCGAGCACGCATGATCTAATGCTCACCAAAAGCAACAGTGAATAGTCCAAGCGACACACGTCAATACCAACCAAAATGTGTAGCAAAGCATCCAAGCACAAATCATCAATTAGTGTACATTTGCTTTTATGAAAGAACTAAATTTTCAGAGTAGATATTTTGCAAGTATCATTAATCTTTTTTATTGTAGAACCAATGCGCATATAAAAATAATCCACCATTTTTGTTTCAAACCTATCACTTTACTGTCAACAAAAACAAAACATGTAAACAGCCGTATGCATGCTTCCTGTCTTCTATGTTCACAATTAAGTGCATATTTATACAAATATAGACCAACATATACATTGATGTGTGACGTACCGGGAATATATACTCACTTGTCTGACATAGTAGAGGGTGTCCACCTTTTTGGCTAGAATAAGCCAGGCACTTCTATAATGTTAGGGGTTTCAGTCCTGATGGGACACTGGTGCCTTCCTGTTATCTAGAACTGACTGTGTCACTTTGTGGCAGGACCCAATCAGGTGTGGGTAGAAATTCTACATTTTGGTGCTACTGGTTGCTTGACGATACCTGGGCAACTGGTTGCTGGAGTGGTGTCTGTGCTGACGGGTGCAGATACAGGTACAGTGGAGAAGGTTGGTGTGAACTGAGGCTTTGGTCGAGGAGGAGGAAGCAGTATGGCAGAAACCAAGTAAGCGATGACTGGCATAGGTGGCTGATCGGGTTGGCTCAAGTGTTCTGCTACCCACTAAGGCTACTCTGGGCTATTGTTCACTGGAGTGAACAGATCTCTGGGTGTGTCGATTTCAACTGGGTCTTGAAGATGTCTGAGGGCTTTTGCTTGAGCTCGTGGTTCTAAGCTAGCTATATGAGACACCAGGGAGGGCTGATACTCGTGCGCTTGGCCAGAGGCCAAGAGAATCTGCCGGACTTTCTTCAGTTCTCTCAGTTTGGAATAGGGTATCAGGAAGTGGATTTACCTTCTGCTACTGTACCAAGATGGCAGGCTCCATGTGCAACTTACGTTTAGGACCACATGCGGGCCAGAGACTGGCGGACACCTCATTCCAACGCCTGGCAGAGACTCTAGTTCGTAATGGAAGTCAGGCATCACCTATTATGGGTTGCACATGGGTGTGTGGCCCTGTCCCAGTCTTCCCAACTCAGAGGACGTTTGACTCTCTTGGTGGAGACCGCTGTGGAGAGGCCAATGAACAGCGAGCCGACAAGCTGTTTCAGGAGAGTGTACCTCTGTGGCTCCTCCTTTCCTTCAATCCCAGGGGGTTGATGGGAAGGATGGCCTTGGCTAGTGCGTATGGGTGAAAGTTTAGTGTATTGGCTCATTTGAGTAAGTTTCCCGGGATCACCTGCAGTAGTGTTATGTTAGGGTAACTACAGTAAGGTGCTGTGTCTACAGGAAAGAACGCAAAGTGAAAGCCAACCCACGTTTTGTTTCAGTAAAGGAAGGAGACATGGTGAATGTACTCTAACTCCTCGTCGACGGCACAAGTTTTGGCTGGGAAGCTAAAATACACTACTGTGCTGACCAGTAGAGACGACCAGTGATGAAACAGGGAAATGCTGGGGATGATACGCTGAATGTCTAAGTGATCTCCTTTCACATTATTGTACGTGTGGATAGTGTGAAATGATGTAACGTGGAGAAACTGGCACATAGCTAGGAATACTAAGCAAGGACGTGACAGGATGAGTCCTGAGAAAGACTTCAAGGATAGGTCCACTACAGATACGTCTGTATACTGCAGGGTGAATGGATTTTGCATGGTCCGTAGCTGGGAGAGAACTTAACTGACGTTACCTAACCCTATTGTAAGCATGACTTAAACAATGAGAACAGGGTGCAGTGGTCAGTGTCCAAGCAATGTGTTCTGGAGACTGCCAATCTGGTAGGATCTGAGCGACTGGTGCTAGAAACTAAGACTGCTGTGGAGATGCTGGTTTTCTCTCCTTTTATACTAATTCGGACCGCTGTCCGACGATGCTAATTAGCTGGTGCCACCAAGACGAGCGTGGTCACAAAGCAGGGAGTAGCGAATGCGTGACTTGCCTATGTGATGTCGCCAGCCGGCTGGAAGGAAAGAAAAAGCAAAGACAAACTATATTCCTACTGCTAGAGGTATCAAGACGAGCAGTGGTCACAAAGCAGGGAGTAGCGAATGCGTGACTTGCCTATGTGATGTCGCCAGCCGGCTGGAAGGAAAGAAAAAGCAAAGACAAACTATATTCCTACTGCTAGAGGTATCTAACGGGGAGTAAAAGAACTCGCTGCATCTAAACATTGTTACGGTGGGCCAGTGAATAAAACAATCTGCAAGACAGACATTACAATCTCACTTTACGTCAGGAAAGTGAAAATGCAAACTTCATCTCCTGGCTGAACTGAACTAAGGATGGAACGGAAGTTGTCTAATCTCCATTGTTGAAAAAGACGCCATACATTAATTCGCCCCCTCTCTGTTATGACTGAAGCTCATTCTTGAGGTTGTGGAAAGGCATATTCTTCTGTGGAGAATGTGGCTCTTTCTGTATGGCCTCCATCTAAAAAAGATGAGATTAGAGCTCATCCCTGAGGAGAGAGGGAAGATGATCTGGCTAGGATAACCCCGCTTCTCATTCAGTAGTTAAGTTTCAGAGGGACGCAGGGAAGTGTCCATCACTTGCAGGCACTGCCATGCTTTCATTTTCCTCCGGCACTCCTCGTGACTAGCTTTCTGCAAGGAGGAAAGGACGTAACCCAACCCCTCGGAGAGGAAGAGAGTGTCTCCCTCTACTGACCACCTTTGCAGGCAATCAAACTGACATCCTTAAGTGGAGACAGAACATATTCCCTCGTCTGGATATCAGGATATCTGTGCAGAAGAATAGTGTTCCGCTCCACTTATGCTGCCTAGCAGCCTGAGACGAAAGTATGTTTTCTCTTGTCACAATTATACTTCCTCTTGGCCACCACACTCAGAGGGATGGATGTAATGAAAGAAAATTCCTTTGCAGGAATGCGTCCCCTCAACAGCAATTTTCCCTCCTTCTGCACTTTTGTAAAGAATGCCACTCTAGGCACAGTGACATCGCATGCTGCTCTCCTTGTAATGAACTTGACCTTCTTCCTAACAGATGGGATGGGGTGAAGGTCGTTCACACACAGGTGGCATCTAAACGCACTCTTACTCTGTCCACTACAAAACAAGAATAAAAAAGGGAACACTCACTGTCTCGCTCGGACACCCATAGCTAATCCTATCTCGCTCTCTCTCTCTCTCTCCACAGAATAGGAAAGGGATGGATAGCCGAGCATTCAGCTGGTATCAGGAGGCACTTCGTAGTTTTCTTATTGTTCACTTCTCAAGTTACAGTGCGTGTTTCTTGTCTGCGTGTTGTTAGTTTTCTGGGAAGAACCCGGCGGTGTGTCTTGCAGGGCTCTTTTTATTATTGGAGCATGCATTCACAAACTTATCTTTACTCGGTGACTCACTGCAAACATGTGATCTGCACGTGAAAAATTCGACTGGGGAGGAAACGTCAGTTGACAAACTGTCTTATAATAAATTGTGTGACCATTTTTACACTTCACTCTTTTCTCTAATCCTGCAACACTGCTGTAGTCATCTACACGGACGTATGTGCAAGGTTTCCTGGCGTCACGCAGCAGATTAAGTTTACGTCTTTATTATTCACAAACTAAGGGTTTTCCATAGACCGAAGTACTACTTCCTGACTTGTCTCCTGGCAAAAGGGTTTTCTGTAGAGTGAAGTGGTAAGGGTATACACTTACACAAATGCATTCGCCACTACAAAAACAGGATAGAAATGAGAAGAGAAAAAACATGTACTCTTCGAAAATAATACATCTCAGAATTCTTTCTCTCTTTCTCAGTTCTTCTTGCAGCCTTACTCTTATAAAGCCCATTGCTGTTGACTGAAATGAAGCTAACACATGGTTTAGCAATTTGATTACTCAAACGTAATCATCAAACATGGCACTGGAAACAAATATTTATTAAAAAACTGCTCTCACAGCTTGAGTCTTTGGTTGCTTTCTGTTAAGCCTCCCTACACATTTATATTACGTTTAACACAGGTATCAGCAAAGAAAAGAGCTAAGGCTAAGATATGTACAGGTTTCAATACTATAACAAACTAAGGCATGTTGAAAATTAATGTCAAAAGATAAGCAATACAACAACCTGTTAATTGATTCATTGTTCGGAGAGCTTTATTCATCGTAGCACTAATTGATGCATTGATTAAGTTACTGGCTACTCTGACTAACAGCTACTGCTGCATTCACTAGGGGTATAGTGCTGACGTGTACTATTCAACAATATGTCGTACTGGAGCAGCTAACTAGCTAACACTTGCACTTTGTTGATGTGGGCGTCAGTCGACACACTGCTGCTTGCTGGAGCACCCCTGTTTCCTTGGAGGTACGTTCGGGAGACGCTGCCACTGGAACTTGGCGGGTGGCCACCGTGGAGTGTTTCTGTACTGCCCTGTCGTGACTAGGGTACGGCAGGTGCGGGGCGGCTGGACTTGATGCTGCGGCTGGCAGGATGCTGCGTTTTCATCTCATTGTGGTAGATTGGCAGTGTCAGTTGCTGACTGACGAGGAGCACTACTAGTCTCAGGTGACAGTGCATGGGACATCTGGTCCGGAGAGGTTGCTGGCTTTGCCACAGTGGTAGACTGGGACAGCTAGGTGGAGGGCGGTGCCTGTCTAGGCCTGTCAGCTGACGTCAGGTCCTCATTGACATTGTGGTTGGCAGCTTTCTCTCGTGTGGTTTCCCGTTGAACTCTGGTAACTGGAATTCCAAAAATGTATGAGACGGCTTAGAGCTGACTTTACTTTTGGGGTTATTAGGCCTGTGGACGAAGACTCGCTGACATACCTCACACTGATATACTTGGCCTGAGCGCACAAAATGCACCTCGTTGTATGGGTACCTTGGCCATCGCAATTTAACCAGTGACATCTGGCCAGCTGACGGTTGCGGCACGTGGCACATCGGTATTCCAGGCCATCGGTAAACCTGGGTATGTCGTTCCACCCAATCCATGTATAATGATAGCATTGGTGGTAATAGGTG
The DNA here is from genome assembly GCA_029891345.1 of Dryococelus australis. Classification (NCBI taxonomy): domain Eukaryota; kingdom Metazoa; phylum Arthropoda; class Insecta; order Phasmatodea; family Phasmatidae; genus Dryococelus; species Dryococelus australis. The sequence goes on along the minus strand of CM057001.1, from coordinate 90,983,539 downwards.
CAGTAAATTGTGTGTCCCAGTGCCGGGGCACGGTTAGTTATGTCCTGGGTTTGAATGCTGGTTGAAAGGACCACAGTCTCAACGTGGTTGGGTTCACTCGACACTGATATGTTTATGTGGTTGGGAGCTACAGGATGTTTTTGTGGACTCCCTGAAGTCTCTGCTGTTACGCAGGTTCACTGTCTTTGCACAACTGCGTGAGTCACTAGCTAAGAGTGACTGCATTGGGCCACAGGCTTAGCATGGCGTGGGGTTCTCACTGACAATGACTGACGGAGCCATGGAGTTAGTCACAGAATTCTCCAGGTGGGTTGCTACAGCAATTGCGGGGTCACGGGCTTTGCGTGATGGTAGGAGTGTCGGGCCTACACTAAAATGACACAGGTCACGTATGACTGATGGGGTTATACGATTGGGGCAGCTGGTTATCCTAACTGAACCAGTCTCAGCTATGTATCAATCAGGCCATGCGCGAGTGATTATCTCAGGGGGTGTCTGGCTTGATCCAAGTCACAAAGTCTCAGCGGTTTGCAACTTTTGGGCACCATGATTAATGCTTGACGGATCCGGTGAGCTCGGTGCTGCCAAGGTTGTGATAACTTAGTAGTAAGTGCTGAAAGTTACCCCTGAGGTATCTCCAAGACTTGCCCCCCAAGGTGGTCATGGGTCGATCCAGCAGGGATGCAGACGGGTCTCAACCCCAATATCCGAGCTGGGAAGGGATGTCACCTAGCCTCATGAATAAAAAACTAAATTCAAGCTCGTCATTTAACCAAACTTTCATGAACCCAGGCTAGATTGGTGTCGATGGGTTCCCCCTATGATATTAAGGGGGAGGGAGAGTTTTCTCCTCATAAAGGCCCTGGATTTTGGGGAGCTTGGGGAATGTAACCACGAGAATCAGTCTTATGTTCACAGACTGGTGATGAGCACGTGTCTTTTGTCTAGCGGAAGTGGTGAACGTCAATAAGAGATGTGAAGCCAGTGTCACAGTGCACCTCCCCTTATGGGCCTTTCTCTTTGGCAACATGCCGGTTTACAGAGTAGGGTATGTCACTTTGTATGTGGGCACGAAGTCTGGAACTGTGGGAATGACCATACGTCGACTTATTACTTGAGGTTTGGCGGGTGTGGGTCCCTCCTCTTCTCAGGTTGACTCTGCTGGGCGACCGGCTGTTCAACAGTGGCCGACTCTGGCTGCAGCAGACTGGTAGTGCAGCTGGATGCTGGTGCTGGTGGAATGTGGGGAGGTATGGCGGTATTGGATTCAGGCATATACTCAGGAGCAATTCCTACAATGTGTACTAGCTCCAAATATTCAAAAGGGATCCTGGTGGAACTCAATGTGGATGGTGCAAATAACAGGGTTTCTTCCGAGGGCTTTGGTTGAGGGGTGTGTACTATTTTTGTCTCGGTTTCCTTAAGTGTCTGGAGAAAGCGGAACCTTGTCTCACAAAGGTGAGTATGTGGCATGAGGCCAGTTGGAGAGAAAATAATAAGTAAAAATTATAAAATAATCAGAAAATACCCAGACCCAGAATAAAGCCAGTTACTATAGCTGACCTGATGTGTACTTCTAAGGTCCGACTGGTCTAGTGCCACCCTCTGTACAATTTCAATCTGGCTTTCTCCAGCCGAGAAGGGATTGTAGAGTTCGGAATGTCCTTAGGTGCGTGTGTTCCTAGTGAAGGGCTCCCCTGGAGATTTACCACTGCAACACGGATAACATTGGAGGCAATGCTAGGTGTTACCTTGGCAAAACCCGGAATACCGCTCATTGTTGTGCTTTTCTGCCGTTTGGCATAAATTGAATGCTGGCGTGTTACCCTTAGTAACTACAAGACACTGAAATGTACTCTCACTGTCACACTCACTTCTTAAAGGTGTAACAGGGAACTCAATCTTAAGAAAAGAGTAATATCTTGCAAGATTGTTTTTACTACGCAACGTAAATGCCAATTGCTACAATAAAGGTGTAGAAGAATACAATTTTGGTGCTACGTGCAATATTCCAACTTATTACAAACTTCAAAATTGACTATACAAATTGCTACAAGGATCCCACACTCATTAATTAGATGATTAATTAGCTTTAGTTTTAAAAGCGGAAGCTTCCCTGAAAAGTCAGGTGGTGGCAACCTGGTAAAACGTAAGTGGATCTACGAATCTTTGCGTGGGTGACATAGAATTTACTAAATAACCATGTTATTTTTCCTATCTGAATTCAGGAAGTCCAGAAGGGTCCTACAGTGATTAGCTAGTAGGGTTACTTCACGCTTGCGGTGAAGTGAAGCCGGTCTGACTCCTTAATGGGAGGTCCAGAATTGATGTTGTCGCCACAATCTCAAAATACCTGAGAGTAGGTTGGAAATGGTGTGTGAAGGTTAGGTCTGATAATGATGGAGCTGGAGCCTCTGGTGGTGGTCGATGCCTTGAGTGCTGCCGGGGAGCCTGGAGAAGGAGAAGATCTCTGGTCGGCGTCGAATCTCCACAGGGTGCGGTAGGCGGCTGAAGGAATCGAGAGCCTTCCGGATGCTGGCGTTCTCCGGAGCTCGGACGACGTTGTCAACTGGTACACCACGATTGCCGGTGCGGCTGATGGTCTCTGTCCTATGTGAGGTGCCTTCGGCTAGCCAACGCCAGGAAGGTGTAGTGGCATTCACTACCTGTGACCCACAGCTGAGCTCTGCTCTGCTCTATCTTTTATACTAACTTTGGCAGTTCACCGGCTCTCAGAGTGTTGGGGGGGGGGGGGGGTTTGCCCCGTTTCTCGGGGATAGAGCTTATGTATTCATCCAAGGCTGCCTGGATACTTATCGCTGATGGTGCTCACCCGAGGCAACAATTTCTCTAGAGCATCTTGCCCTTCGGCGAGGCTGTAACTGTCGCTCTGGTTGGCCACATCCCAAGCGGCACCAAGTTTGAAACTTGCTGACTTCTCAGGCGGGAGCAGCTGTGTGGAAACTCGTGGTTTCTTCAGGATTTTCTGGGCATCTTTGGGATGGGGCAGTGACGTGACTGGCTTGTAGCTTCGTGTGGTGGGCAGTATGAGCGAGGAACACGTGAGGTGTAGGCATGTTGAGTCTCTGTCAATGTAATTTTGGTGTCACGTGCCCTGCCTTCCGTACTGTTACAGTCTGCCTTGATTTGCATGTTACCCTAGCGCGTGACATGTCACGCATCAGACGTAATCATTCTAAAAAATATTCTGTGGTGTAAATGAATGTTTCAAAATGTTACATGTCATTTCTTAACAGGTTCGTTTTCCAATGGAAAAAAATTTACAAAATATACAAAACATAGATTTTATTAATCAAGAGGAAAAAAATACTGTGAGAATATACTCTACAATTATGGGGATCATAAAATGAATGCAAATGACTACCATACATACTTTACATTAAAAATATAGAAGCTATAATACTTAAATACAATAATGCTTTACAGTAAATTTCTGGTTTAATAATTCTGTATTCTGTAAGTAAATGCAATCGGTCATATGTTCACACACGCACCTTGAATTCGGAGGACCATTAACCAGTCATTGGTTACACACACGAACCGGCCCATCCATGGGGTACTGCCGCCAAATGTCTCACGGAGACAATTTATCATACACGATCGTCCATCACAAACATGCCGAATACATTTCTTTAACAATATTTTTCATGAAATGCCTGAAAACTTGGCATTGAAGCGGCTTACGTTTATCTGTGTCTCGTTCCAAGATTTCCATATAAACAAACACTAAAAAGGTGGTTAAAGTATATTTATCTGCCTGACCTACTTCTACATATTTTCTTTTAGAAACACTTATCTGAGCACGAGAAATCATAGTTTTACTCTGCTAGTCAATCCGTCCAAGGCCTCAGCTGAACATCTTCATGCTGCCTCGACTGACAATCTAACATCGAGGAACTACTTTTCTCGGCTCTTCATAGTCGAAAACCCAACCCTTGGAAACTTCTAGAAATGCACAATTAGGCAATAATGTCTATAAAAATGTAACTTGATGGATCAGGACAAATTCACAATTGATGCATACGTACTCTAACACAACATTGTGACAGTTCGGCAACACACCTTATAGCTTGTGACATCACATCACTAGTAGCATCGGGGGGCGAGACTCAGCGCAGGCCGGCAATAAAGAGCTATGCTTCGACGAGGCAGGAGTGCTGCTGGATTGCTGGTCGGTGGCGGACCCATTCCACCACTTTCATGTAGCACATAGTTTGCTGCTATTGTTGCTGCATGGATCAACAGTGCTGGTTTCAGATGCAGTTCAAAAGGTAGGAAAGTATTTTCCACAGATGAAAAGCCTCCGTGACATGTAGGCATATAAGATCACATTGTTATTCAGGCGAAAATCCGTTGAAACTGGGAGGTGGAAAGACGCAGGACTTTTCATATTTTTTTTTTTTTTTTTTTCAACTTTGTGAGAATGCTTGCATAGATATTTCATGTGAGATCCAGGCAGTTTTTTGAGTCCTAACTTGCAGATTTAGTGCATAGTACAAAGTATCATTTTAAAAACTTTAGAATGTAAATACTATCTAGAATAGGTTTGGTTTGAAATATTATGTAAGAGTTGCTCTTTCTTAATGACTGGTGTTTGTGTTGTTGGATTATTTTATTTTTTATTTTCAACTCCACTATTACAGTTTTTACAGAATATGGAATGATGTTGACAGTAATACAACCTCTAATTTTTGCTTTGATCTGCAGGAAAAATTAATTTCTTCAGAAATAATGTGAACTTCAAATCCATCAGGATTTTTATCGTGGCATTTAATTAAAGATTCAACTAGTGTGTTCACTGATTCCAAAACTTCAGTGAATTTTATTACATTGAAGTAAAGGCACAGTTTATAGTAACTCAAAATTCTTGTTGCCAAATTCTATGCACTTAATAATCCATAGTGTACTACATCTTAAATGCATTAAAACCAAATAGAGTTTTGCACAACCTAATTAGTTGCACATGAAGGACATTTGTTGGGATATCTGTGAGCAACCTAGTGACTCTGAAATCCCAGTGATACAAAAATCTTTTTGAGGTGTGTAGATATGGTAATATTTTTTTAAGTTTTTGTTAAGTAGGTTGTACTATGTCTGGTTAGAACATTGACCTTCATTTTGTACTATTGGAGCAAAAGTGGTGACCTCAGAATTTCTAGTATATGAAAGAAAGAAAAAAAGACCTTTCACCTTCAGGAAGAAATAATCAAAATATATGACATCACATAACTATATTACTTTTCAGCCTTCTTAAAAAAATTTTCTCCGTGCCAAGTTTTAGAATTTTTCTACTATAACTTTATGCAGAAAAGATAACAAAAGAAGCTGTCTGTAAAAAAAGTTTGTAAGGGAACATAATGCAAAATAAAATGGCAGGAACATAATTTTATAAAAATGGAGCCATCGTATATTTATCCATGTATATATACCATGTTTTGCTCCAATTTTTACTTCCATACAAACAGGGTGTTTTGTTTTTGTATACTCGAGATCAGTACACTTGGTTTGAATAGTAGCAACTGATGGTTCGCAAATGTCAAATTAAAGAGTTGGCTGAATTACATGTCAAAATAATACACTAACGTTTGTGAAAAATGTGGCACCGAGAGGGATACATGTGATTGAAATGAACTTTATATCACAGATTAGGTACATGACATTACACAATTGATTAGGATTATTAAACTGTACGTAATCTGTGTCCTTGATAATTCAGTATAGTGTGAAGTCTCCATGTACTGCAATCAGAGTCCATAAATGTCGTGGCAAAGAATCAAAGAGGACTTGGATATGATCCTGGGGAATCTCCCTCCACGTGATTTTTTTGAGAGTCCACAACGCATTAACAGTGGTTGCTGGAGGTCCATGAGAAACAAGTCGCCAACCAACCATATCCCAGACATGTTCGATGGGTGACATGTCAGGCGAACGTGCAAGTCAGGAAAGTAGTGGTATCCATCATTCATTGAAGAAGGCTTGTAAGTTTCTCACCACATGTGGCCGGGCATTGTCCTGCTGAAGTATAGCATGTGGAGTCGCCTGAAGGAGGGGCAGTACCTCGGACTCTAAAACCTCCCTGATGTAGCGGTTGCTATTCAAATTGCCTACTATACGTTGGAGTTGAGATTGCATGTTGTATCCAATGGCACCACAAACCATCACAATTGGCATTTGTCTGCTATGCCACTCTACAATGCAGGCTGCCATATTGCGGTCACCATGGTAGCGTCTAACATGTATGCAGCTATCACTGTTGGACAAGTTGAAGTGGGATGTCCGAAAACACAATATTTTGCCACTCAGCACGCCAGCGACTGTGTTCACGTACCCACTGCTATCTGAGGCGTTATGGTTTCTGGACCATGAAATCTTATGCAGCTGCATGCATGCCACCAGTCCAGCCTGCAGCAGACAAGCTGAACCGTCGATGCAGACAGGTCCACACCAGTTTCATTACTCCGGTGTTGAGCCAACATTGTGGGCGAGGCTGTACGGTCCATTATGGCTATGTGGGCAAGATGGTGGTCATCCTGTGCTGTGGTCACAGTGCGTGGACTAGTACCCGCTCGTTGCTGCATGCCGTGTACAAGCCGAAGTGTCACTGTATGACAAACCCATTTCCTGTAAACCGATCATTCTACCCCGTTCAAACTCACTCACATGCTGATATGGTGCCCTTTGACATTGACAAGGCATACTGGCACTTGATTTCACTTTGTTTGATGGCTCTTCACTGACTTAGCTTGGCGTAAGATGTACCTTTCCAGTTACATCAGAGAGGCCGCTGCTGGTCTACGTGTACGCCATCTCTCTGCAATCATAATCACTTATTGCGTTTACACTGTTATACTCATCCTCCAAGTTTGGATTCATTTCTGCTATTCTCTCTGGGTGTTGCAATTTTCACAAACAATCTATAGTGTATGTGATGAAATTAATTTTTCTTCTAAGACAAAGTAGAAAATGTGGTCATCTTATTTTTAATGTTTTCTAATATTTGGATAAATGACTTAAGGGGTGAGTACTAGCCATTTACTGTTTTGATATACAGTATAATCTTTTAATACATTTTATATTTTAAACTATGTTCATTTGCCGTGTGGCCTCCTCATTCTCGATGTCCTTGGCAACAGATGACATTCTCATGCCACTGTCATCTTTTTGCCTCACCCTGGCTTTCTGTTCGTAGAAGTGAATGTGATAAAAAGAGATAATGCACACTGTGGCAATAGTTTGTCACATTTAACATGTGTGTCTAATGGTATCTGGTGACTGCTATCATCTTTAGCCTAAGTGGCCAGCAAAAATCAAGTTAACCTAACCAAAGGATAAAAAAATATATATAAAATTGTAATATATATATGTATTTATTGAAAGTAAACACAACTATTGACATTAAGATTTACGTGAAGCTATAGACGTACATACTGAATGAGAAGGAAAAGTCTTTGAGCCTTAAAATGTGTTCTACTTTGATAAAAAAAAGTTTTACATTGTGGCTCTTTTGTTCTTCTTAGAAAAACTAGTTAATACATGCAAAATGCATATTTTATCAAATAAAACTTTATATATATATAGACACACACACGCACGCACACTGTAAACTGTAATGTTTATCTTGTTTGTGTTTTAGGTCATGAGATGAAGGATTGTTGTGGCTTAGAGAGGCCAGTAGATAACGAAAACATACAACCAGACTACGGTGCAGAAGGAGAATTTATTTTTGTCCGGCTGAACATTTTGCGGGAGTACCTGGAAAAGGAACTTGACATGCCAAACTTGCCATTCAAATTTGATTTTGAACGAGCAATTGACGATTGGGTTTTCATGTGCTTCTTTGTGGGCAATGATTTCCTCCCACATTTACCTTCCCTAGAGATAAGGGAGGGAGCAATTGACAGATTGCTTACTCTCTACAAGAAAGCTGTATATAAAACTGGGGTAAGTCAGTAGCTACATCAGGGAAGTTGTTGATGTTGAGCATGTAGACCTGTCATTAGAAGGCACTTTCATGTTTGTCAGGTAATGACTTTTGTGTTGTGAAATTAATTTGAATTCCATACTAGTATATTTTAAGATTGAGCTGAAAACTTTTATATGTCACAGGTTTCATGAATTTTGTACTTTTACTGTGCATTTGGAACTGCAGTGGTGCAGTGGTCAGACTACTGGCTTCCCTCCTAGGCAAACCGGATTTGATTCCCTGCAGGGTCGCTCCCATGTTTTCGCATGGGAATCATGCCTGACAATGCCATTGGCCAGCGGGTTTTCTCGGGGATCTCCCATTTCCCCCGCCCTTGCATTTTGGTGCTTCTTCATATCCACCTCACTTCACCCCCATCACATCTCAAGACCATGTTGCATGTACTAGTTGTGTAATGTAATTGTAGTGGTGTATGCTGTATTCACTTTGGTATAATTGAAACAAATGTCAATTTGTTGAAATTTAGACCATGTCAAAAGTTGAAATAAAATTTGTGGAAGTGCCTTTTATAGAGATGAGTTCTGGTTGTCTGACAAGTTCTAATTATTTTTTAAACTATGTTGTGTGTGTGTGTGTGTGTATGCGTGTGTTTTTGTGTTTTTTGTGTGTGTGTTTTGTGTGTGTTGTGTTGCGTGTGCACGCATGTGCGTGTGCGTGCATGTGCATGCACACGTGTGTGTTTTTTGTGTGTGTTTTTTTTTGTGTTGTGTGTGTGTGAGCACGCATATATATACGCACACACACACACATGGACATTGTAGCTTATACTACCAAAACCAATGTATGTCAATATTATGATATTTTTGTTGATCCGCTGATGTAAAAACAATGAACTACCTACCATATTCACCCGAATATAAGACTATATTTTGTTCCAAATTTCACTTTAAAAAATTTTGGGTAGTCTTATTTTTGCATCACAAAATAAATTGAAGTTAATATTTGTGCATAGGTAATAGTAATAGCGCTTAGTTCATGGTTTCCAAATAAATATTCTATATTTTTAAAAACACAAGTTTGGTTAATATTATCACAAGAAAAAAACACAACCACAACAAAAAATGATGTTAACTTCAATTTCCATCACATTTTTCTTCCAATGGACTCTGTTACTGGTCTTTAATTGAGGTGGGTAGATATTTATGATCATTGCGGAACCACCTAACAAAACTGCCACAAAATTATTAGTATAAGTATTAAATATACATTTACGGGTCAGTGCATTACATTACACCACAGACGATTATGTTTGGTTAGATTGTGTTTACCAAAGATACAATTACAACATGGTGGTAAACTAAACATCTTGTGACCTAGAGCAGCTGTGTGATCACGAATATGGTGTCATGACTGTGAACGTGAGTGATCAATGTTGTTTGATGACCAACTTTAGTGCTGACGTTCAACATTCCCAGAGTGAATACGTCTGGGGTTGCGAGTACGAGGTAGTAGATGTATCTGTGACTTCAAATTTTTTTTTGTACTTTGTTTAGTTCTGGTCAAAGCCATTTCCCGGTTTTTGTATTGAACATATTGCTAAATGAGCACGTATCAATTAATTATGAGTGACCACGTTGAAAGAAAAAAGTTTTTGTCTGCTTCGCAACTAAGAAAATTTGAATGTCGTAGTTATGATGCAAATTTTAAATTAATGGATCTTTCCATCAATCTTTAGCAATGCTCCTCAGTCGCAATCTTTCCATCAATCTTCAGCAATCCTCCTCGTCCTCAGCAATTTTTCCATCAATCTTTAGTAATCGGTGGGTTGTCATGTGCCTCTATCCATACAAATAAAAAAATATTCGCCAACTGTCTCCAAAATTTGTACATGTCGACAGAATTAATGTTTTGCATACAGTCAGCTATCCATGCATTTTTATACTAATTGTTGTATTATGATTTTGATGCGGTACATCATGGGGCTGGTGAAGGAATGTCACCACGTTAAGAGGGTTTTTGGTGGGTGTTAGGTCAGGTGCACCCAGTGGCCGGGGTTCTGGTTTGATTTAGTATTTACGTGGTACTGGAGTGCGTCCAGCTCAAAGAACTGGCCTGGTAGCTTTATGGCAGGGCATGAAGTCTGGTTCCGTGAGAGTTATCTTACTCTTCATTGGATTGGCTTTGGGTGGTAAACCTGGGCAACATGTAACCTGTGGATGCTGCTTAACCTGTGTTAACTCCAGCTGGCATAAGTGTGAGCTAGGTAGGTTAATGTGCAGTGGCTGAAAGGTTGTGTCGGTCGTATGAGTGGGTTCGATTGGCTAAAATCCCTCAAAGTATGCATTGGTGAGTCCCAAGGACTGGTCCTGTCCTCTCAAATGTGCTGCTGCCACGCGATATGTTTCCTCGCTCAGACATATGGGGTCCTGGATGAGATCCTCTGGGATCTCCGGTGTGACAGTTAACTGCAGGTGGCGCAATACCTGGGTTTGATCCCTCGATGAGAGTTTTGCAAGTGTTGTCAGGAGTAGGGAAGTGTACTCCTGCAAACGCCCAGAGGCAGTGAGTACCTATCTTACCTTCTCTCGGATATCACTCCAATGGGAGTAGCGCGTCTGGATTGAATCACACTCTCACATCCGTGAAGACTCTGCAGGTGATGCGTTGTCCTACTCTGGTGTAGAGCCACATGTAGTGTCTGCTGAATGCCTTTATCCCAGCACTCTGCGTCGGAACGAGGCGAGCACTGAGAGTCAGGTCTCGCTGGTTGACAGTCCCTGCACATGGGTGAGTGTCTCAGAAGGGATCAGTCTCCCCCAGATCAGAGAACAGTATCTCCAGCACCTGCTGGTGCAGTGGAGGGAGTAGCTGCTGAGCAGGCAAGTTGGCCTCAAGAGACTGAGTACCAGGTGTTGGGGCTTTACCTTTTTGCCCACCATGGTACACTTAAAGGATATCCGTCCAGTGTGCATGTGGGTACTCTGTAAGTATTAAGTAGCTAAAATTTCAGTTTATTTTTTTTACGGGAAGTAAACAGAGTCGCATCGCACTACCTCCTAACGTTGGGAAGAGCTTAACGGAAGCTTAAACTACACTGAGCCAGGTGAAGGCGACGTGGCCCTCAGCTAACAGTGGCAGGGTAGACGAGCGTTATGCAACTAACTTAAACTGATACTACTCCTACTAGTGTTGCCCAGAAGGGGCCGCAGTGTCTGGGTGTGTAGACGGGTTGGCATTGATTGGCTCGTCGGCACGAATGCGGTTGAACACTAAGCAGGATCGAAGGATGGCTTAGGCAATGAGTTGCGGTGGAGACCAAGGAGTAGAGATTCCTTCGGCACGAATGTGATGAAGGAAAGATAGGTAGAGGAGAGCTAGGAAACAAGCAGGCTGGTCAGTTCCCCGGCAGAGTCTGCGGTGGAGAAATGAAGACTGGTCACTAGCGGGCTAGTGACCCACTATTTATACTCTGGCTGGTCATTCCTCTTCAGTCAGCTGAATAAGGGTGGCGATAGAGAGGAAGAGCTGTAACATAGCTTCCTCAAGGCGTAACGTTACCGGCCAGCTTGGAGAATCGAGATGCTGCGGAATGTACTGCTAGAGCCATCTGGCGGCCTGTTGTGGTACTGAAGTTCCTTGAATGCATAGCTTCAGTGGCTCGGCCAGTGAATAATACAATCTTCGAGCTGGAACATCCATTCTTTCCGTCGGTAGACAGTAAAATCTTACGTCTCGTGATGCCTGGCAACAATAAAAACTCAGTTGGAATTGGGTGGCAAGGCTCGCTTATTGATGAGGTGACGTCGTAATGTAATTGTTAACTAGACCTCATGCGTGTATTCTATATGCAGATCTTTCCATTTATAGGCAAGTGCTCATAGCACCACTTTTAAATTGTGAGGAATTAAAGGATACGGCATACAAAGATAAAGAAAAAACAATTATTTTATAATTATTATTATTTTGTAATTACAACTTCAGAAGAAAACAGTTCATTGCATCATCTGATATAACTCTGATCCTTAAATTCTCTAATGATTGAATACTCCTCAACCATGCCCGAGGAATCCCCCCACCTATTTACTTAGGGGTCAAAATTCTTGAGTATCAATAAGTTCATTCAGATGTTAGGTAAACATGTCGTCTATATTCTTGACTTCTGCCTTCTATGCATCACTTGTCGTAGGAAACTCATTGGAGCGGTGTGTCAATACATCGAGGAAATCGCCATCGTCGTCTTCACTGTCAACACAGTCACCATAGTCACTAACATGAATGCTATCTTCATGATCTCACGTCCTGTTTCGTCCTCGATATTAAATATCCTTTTATTTGTAGGATTCACAAGAGCATCATCAGTATTTAGAGGTGACAATTGTTTATTTTGAAGTTTGTTGACTTCACGTGAACGTCGTGCAAGTGTACAGTCTCCGCAAACAAACTCTACTGTACTCATTCCATCATTGGCATTAACTGTCTCATCATAATCATCTGCGGAAACAATGCCCATCGATATCGCAAGAGATATTGCCATCATCACTGGCTGACTGCCAGTAGACAAATCCTTGCAGATCTGTGTCTGTTCTTTCAATATATCGCCTTGCACAAACTGCATGGGACCAATGTTGTAATGCTTTATGGCATGAAAAGGACTCTTTGTACTGGCTGTTCTCTCATGCTGACGAGCATTTTGACCATAGGTGAAAACTTGATCGAAGAATCTGCACTTACGACAACCAGGTAGATATGATACAGGTCGCTGCTCCATGTTAGTTAAGGTAAAAGGCAGGCCTTCGTATTTGCAATTCAATCTTCGTGGTATGACAATAGAGCGATTCTAAATTGATGTTCATTTCGTGGTGTCAGAACGTCATCTGTCATTTTTTTCTATATAAATGCAGTTATATTTTTTACAGTGAAGAGCCTAGTTTGTGCTCACAAAAGAACTTCCACCAATAAATTTATATGTAAAAAAAATTTGGGAGCACATGGCGCAACCTGATAAGATCTTGAAAGTAGAGGGATCAACAACACTAGAAATTTGCGTGGGTAACAAACTCATGTAAACTTAATTTTTAGTGACCCCACAGATAGATGAAGAAATCATACTAGGCTAGCCATGGCTCTGCCAGCAAGAATGTATCATTGACTGTGGGCAATGCAGAATATACATTGGTGACAAGGAATTTATGACTGTGAACTGGGACAGAAATTCAGCTGAACAAATACTTCCACCTATTGATCCAGAGGTAATAAATTACCATCTGGAAGAACCTGAGTTCTGGCAACTATGTATATGACATACTAATTAAGTATTCCCGAGCCTTGGGACATGGAGGACCACTACGTCTGACCCGGAATATCCAGCACAAAATTTGGTGGCTTTCCCAAGACAAGCCTATTTATTGCATTCACTACAGGATGTCCATCAGGAGGAAGGAAGTCATCATGAATCAGTTCCAGACCGTGAAGGGCGGGAAAATTATGTAACATTTGGACTCACCCTATAATTCACGAGTAGTGCTCGTGCCGAAGAAAGGCGGAGAATTGCGGTTCTGCATAACTACCATGCTTTGAATGATATCACTCACCCTATCGCCTCGCCAGCTATCAACTGTACGCATACACTGAGGGAGTTAAGGGAGGCCAAGATATTCTCAACCTTGGACATGCAAGCTGAATATTGGCAGATGTCTGTGCACCCAGACAGCTGAAAGTAGTACTGTATGCTATGTTTACCACACCTGAGGGAGAAACACTCCATTTTAAAGTGATGCTCTTCGGCCTGAAGAATGCCCCTGCTACTTTTCAATGACTGATGACAACAGAAGCACTCATCAGCTACATAAGGTCAGTTTTGCTTTGCGTACCTAGATGACGTGATCATCTATTCAAACTCATGGTAGGAGCACTGCACTCACCTGCAGCAGGTATTGAAGCACCTAGTGATCCATGGGCTCACCTTTATGTTGTCGAAGAGCCACCTCGGCAAAACAAATATTGACTACTTACGTCATTTTGTCACCCCAGAAGGCAACTACCTGCAGACCGGAAGTATTCGTCCCATATTGGAGGCCGAAAAACCCACCACAAAGAAACAGCTAAGAAATTTCTTGGGTCTATGCAATTGGCTGCGAGAATTTATATCTGACATAGAGAATTTATATCCGACATAGCACAGCTTATGTCCCCATTAAATCCCCCACTGGAAAAGGAAGCTGGGTGGAAATGGAGGGCCGAACAGCAGTCAGCCTTCCATAACCTGAAGAGCAATTTTCAGAACATCCCCGCGCTACACCGGCCAGAGGATAACCGGCCCCATATATTAAAAACCAATGCATGCCAGGATGGGCCAGGAGTTGTCCTGTTCCAGGAAAAGCCCAAGAGGAAAACGCAAGTAATTGCATTCACCAGCACCCGACTTAACAAGACAGAAAGAAAATATCATAGCAACGAGCATGAGTGCCTTCCTATCATATAGGCTAATAGGAAGTACTGCTACTACCTAGAGGACTGACAACAAAGCCCTCACCTGGTTGCAGACGTCTAGAGACACCTAAGCCAAGCTCAGCCGGTGGGCCATGTTCCTCACAGAGTTAGACTACATGGTGGCACACACTCTCCTGGATGCCTGAACAACCTACCAGATGCTCTCTCACGTCAACCCGATAGCCGAGAAGGTACTAAAGAGGAAAAACAATTGGAGTGAAAATGATGCCTCCCCAGCTCTCCTGCTCAGCGCGGAAGAGAGTATAAGACTGCAACAACTCCAGGTCAGCCGTCACCTTCTGGGTACCTAACAGCAGCAGGACCCAGAGATCCAGTGGCTACTGCAGAGCGCACCCGCAGAGATACAAATTGAGGAGCGAGCTAGTGTGGGTGAGAAATGGAAATCCTGTAGCAAGTTGGAAGATATGGGTGCTGGGCACGCTTGTAACAGGTTACTGTCTTGTTCTTTCATTGCAGTTCTCAGTAAACATCAACGAACTAGCTCAGCATGAGTTGGAGACTTTGACTACGTAATAATGAAAGTTATGTTGATACCAGGATTGCCAATAAATAAAAGAAGAAGTTAAATGTTTACTGGAGATTTATTGTCGTCTCGGCAAAACAAACTATTGACACTCGCAACTGACGAACAAACAAAAATACAAGAGAGAATGGCAGCCTTCATAAAACAAAACTTCTCACTTCAAGAGTTATGAAGATGAGAGAGAATCGTTATATTTCTCTCCCGGCGTCCTATTGACTCCTCGCACCAACGGAAAATAAATTTAATAGGTATTTGAAATGAAATGTCCGAAATACAAAAGAAGGTTAAAGTTGCAGGCACTGGTCGGTGCGAGTAACGTGATCACTCGTTGCAGGCTGTATGACTAACAGCTAACAAACAAATTTGCTGCGACGAACTGTTGTGATACCCAAGAAAGGTCGTGCTTCCTTATATATTGATCCAAAGTTTCCTCATTGAATCATATTGTTTTCGAGCAGTCTGTCACGTCAGCTAAAGGTGACCTCTGTTATTTTCTTCGTTTCACCATGTTGTGCCTTGCGGTGGCAATGTTTTTAGTTTACTAACCCTGTGAAAAGGAAAAGATGCGCTATCGTCCTACGGCGTCTGTTGTTGACGACGTATGTTACTACTGATGAAATGAGGAAAGAAAAATAACAAATTCAGAAAAATGACAATATATGAAATACAAACAAGTTGTCATTGCCATCACCTTTCACATATTACAAGAATTACTATCCTTGACTGAAGTATGGACAGTTGAAATACTTCCAGAATATGCTAATTATATATATCTAGCTGCAATGCTACATGCTCCGTGCCGATATCTGCCAATACCACCATGACCACCATCTAGCCAGCCACCTGGGTGTGAAGAAAACCCTGCGTGACATCGGGGAATGTTACATCTGGGATGGCATGAGCTGAGACGTCCGGCAATACATCACAGGTTGTGAAGTGTGCCGCCACCACAAAACCTACCCAGTACCAAGACAAATTGGACGTCCACGTCATCCCCCAGACCCAGTGAGCACACCTAGCTGCAGACCTGATGGGTCCTGACACCTCCTGGTGTTCATGGACCTATTTCCAAGGTGGCAAGAAGCAGAGGAGTTGTCCGCAAGTTTGAGACTTAGAGTTTTCCCCGCTGGAAATACCACAGGTTATCTTAACAGACAATGGGATCCAGTTCATTGGCAAACTGTGGCACAAGTCATGTAACCAGTGGATAGGTAGGTAGGTAATTGGGCTTAAATGTCTCGTTGACAGCAAGGTCATTAGAGATGGTGCAAGTTGCACAGGGAAGAGGGATTGGGGAAGGAGTGGGATGGAATTGGCCATGGCCTTTGTTTGGGACACATCCCAGCATTCGCCTGGAGTGATTTTGGAATAGCGAACCCAGGATGGCCGGACTGGGAATCGAACCCGGATTCTCCCGAATGCGAGTCCAGTGAGTTACCACTGTGCCACCTCACTCGGTGTAACCAATGGAGGATTGAGACGTGGACAACACTACCATACCATGCCCAGACCAATCCCATGGTGGAGCACAACCAAGAGTTGAAGAAATGCCTCCCGTTCCGAATGGGAGAGGACCACAGCCACTGGGAGACCCACATCCCAGACATCCTATTCACCCTGTGGTGCAGGAACAATGATGGGATTGACGCCTTCCCTTGTCAGCTGATCCTGGGACAAACCATAAGGCACACAGGCGGCTGGCAGTGGGAGCACGAGCAACCACCCTCCTGCAGCCCGAAACCTTCTGGCTGGAGGCTCTAGCCCGGCAGCAGCTAGCCCAGGAAGCACAAGAAAGGTATATCTGCCAGAAGTACCGGAAACCCAAAACCGGAGTAAGGACCTTCGACGTCTGAGACGAAAGTCTTACTAAAGAGCTACCCTCTCAGCCGCGGCCGCAACAAGTTCTCTGCCGGGCTGGCCCAGAAGTGGAAGGGTCCCTACAAAATAATCGGTAGACAGGAGAATATCTACTGGACGAAAGACGAGCGAGGGAGAGTACGGAAAGCAAACAAGAGGCAGCTGCGACATTGCACCCCTGGGACTGAGAGTCCCGCCAAAGATAACCCCAGGGAGTGGGAAGAAGAAGAGGAGGAGCCCCAGATGGAGCGCGAACCAAATGCCTTCAGAGAGCCAGAAACCCGGCCTCCCAGAACCCGAAACTGACCCGAACCCAAGACTCCACACCAGAAAACCAAGGAAGAGAAGGAGGTGTAGCAGCAATCACGAGGGAGTCCCGCACCACACGAACCTACCCCCCAGTCCCTGAAGTGTCGTAGGTCCCCAATTAACACTTGACATTGCAGTCAACACCCACACCCCATTCGTCCCCCTAAATCTCTTCAGGGCATCCTTTTAGTTTCTGTTAGGGTTTAGTTGCTATGGCTACCTAGTTTTTGCTCTGTGCTCTTTTGCTTGCCCTTCAGGCCAACTTTTTAAGCCGGCATGCACGTTTGCCTGTCTTTGATTACCTTCCAAAAGTTATTCTGCACTTGATATTAGTACGAGAGAAGGGGTCACCGTGTCTTATTCTGGAGAGAATAGAATATGTTTGCAGTTTAACCGCTGTCTGCACTTTCTTGAGTGAAGTGAGCTTAGTCTTCCCCGGTCAGCGTCACCCCACAAAGAGAGACAGGGAACAGCATATTAATACTGATTTTGCCTATCTTAGGGTAGGATCGCAGTCTATTCCCTAAAAAGGACTCGACGTATGTCACAAGACACAACCCATTAGATGACCACCCATTCTGTGGACCAGGCACGTAAAGGTACCTGGTGCACACATACGGTAGAGCCACAACCATTCGCAAGACACACGAAAGAGGCTAGATTCCCCTTGCAGCTAACCTACTACCGCCACAGCATATAAACTTGCGAGAGGAAGTACCTGCCACCCCATTGCGGTCATGATCCGTAGAACCTAAATCCTTGGTAAATGCTGTTCACCCACAGGAGGGGTAGTAAGTGGAGCAATAGGAAGGCAGCTGCCGTCTTCACTGGTAAGCAAGCATTCATTAAACAACCTGATCTATTCTACAGCTACCTCATCCCGGGAACAAACTCACACCGCCCGCCAACTGTTGAGGTCTCACCTCGCGGTTACCCCTAGCTATCTCTTTGGACCACTGGTAAAGCTCACCAGGGCTGTACACCTAGTCATCGAAATCCTCTTCTTAGGCCTACATTTAGACCTAGGCATTGAGCGCATCGACGACCTTGGCGCAACTTAACCAACCGGCACCAGTGGGCAGAAAGCCCGCCTGCCGGAGCTAAACACATCTCCTTGCCGAGCCATCCAGCAGACGCTGTCGCCACCATCGAGCCGCACCAGAAGGCTCATTATTGGACCAATGTCGGCGAGCTCCTATCGGCCGGCTGTGGAAAGTAAGCCAGCGGCACCACCAACACCCCGCAGTTGCAGACCAGCTCTAGCACAGATTGACTTTGTGGCAAGCAGGCTGCCTACCTGCCTGAAGCTCTATAAAGGCTAAGCGCCAGATCTTACAGACGCAGCCTCATTAGGATCTGTAAACTCATTTTACCTGTGCGCCTGATCTAACACAAACAGAAACAAATTCTGTTGAGGTGCTGACGTGTTCCTGTCCATAGACCATAACACGTCAACAGTTGGCAGACATTCCTCTCTTAAGAGTACCTAATGCCTTGCTTCAGCATGCTGTCCTGAGACATGTAAAGCTCTACGCCAGACCAATTCATTGCAGAATAAGAATGAGTATATAATCAGTGGAATACTCACTTTATTATTTCAACCCCTGTTCTCTTCTCTGTATTCTTATCACTTGTGGTAACATACCAAGATAGCAAGTTTGCCACAGGTTAGTTTAGAGTGTGCCACGTTATCTCATATTAGTATGAAATGAAGTCCACTTTCCAAAGATGAAACCTCCTTTAAAATATATACCTTACCACTTTGCATGTCAATTATCCAGGGACAATTCACCATACTATTTATGAGATGTTCTCAGGTGTACTGGTTGCTCGTTGTCAGGTCACAAGAAATTCAAGTTCAGCTAATTTTACTATCCTGTCATCCCCCTAAAAAAAATGTGGGCGAGATATGTTTCTTAAAGTTTTCATTAAGAACCACCATAAACAGTTATGGTGAACTGACTTTACACCCATGCACAACACAGTTCGTACAGTCTGGCTAACATCAACAACATGAGAAAATATTTCTGAGCTATCAGCAAACGTAACAACAGGTATCAAAAAACTCTGCATACAAGTGCCTTAAGAGAGAGAACAAATTGGTCTTTAGCTCTGGAATGTGCACTTAAATACATACTTTAGTGGCAAATTGACGTAGGATGATAGAAGGATTTTGGGTCAGCGTAGTGTTAATTATTCATGGTAGTATTCTTTTGAATTGCGAAATTTTTCATCATTAATAAATAGGGAAAATGCAAGAAAATAACAGTTGTAAATAGTTAGCATATTACAGAAGAAGCATTCAATGACAATAAGTAGGGGCATCTGTTCTTTGCAAAAATATTCCACGAGTGGTTGTGTTCCAAAACACTAGAGTTCAGGTGCACTTTCATGATTGGATGATGATTGTAGATGATACTCACGTTAGTTGCCTGCCTATGAATCACGAATGTTGAGCATAGGAGTAACTTGATTCTAGTTGGCCCAGTCATATAAGAAATGTCTCTCCTAAAGACATGTGGCCAATAAACAAAGTAAAGTAGTAGATATATACATTAGTTAAGGTTGCAAGTAGGCCCTTAGGTTACCATATATATATATGTGTGTGTGTGCGTGCGTGTGTGTGTGTGTGCACGTGCATGTGTGTGTGCACGTGCGTGCACGTGCTTGGGTGTGTGTGTGTGTTTTTTTTTATACTGTAAGATGAGCACTTTTGAAAGCCCTGCTTAAAATCTACTCTTATGCACGTTGTGTATTCTTCTAATGTGAGATTAAAATTGTTGTGGACCTTATCACTTTATTCATGCATCGGCCAATTGAAACTGTGGAATTATTTTAAAAGTAAATATCTAACAAATCTGCTTATATTTACACTTCAATGCATTAAAAAAATAACATAAAGCGAACGAAAAAATTTAGGATTATCTGAAATGGTTATCTAACACTTTTTATACAATATTAAGGTACGGAACTTCTTCCCATCCATCGTTACCAACTTTACTGTGGGTGCATGTCACTCAGGGCACCCATCGAAATATATACCGGCAGGGGCAATGACTTTTTTGTAATATTGATTTCAAAAGTGCTCACTTTATCGTGGAAAGCCTTTAAAAGGACAGGAATTCCCGTACTCACGGTGTAATACTTGTCAACAGGTACACACATGCACAAAGGACGACGACACATTTTCCATGTGGTTGTGCGATTGCATGGAAAATGTTTCGTCCTTAGTGTGTGTGTATGCCTGTCGACAAATACTACACTATGAGTACTTTAATTCATGTATCCTTTTTATATATTTTAGATATACACATTAGTTATTGGATTCTAGTGCACGTGTAAATCTTTTTGTGAAAAACTGATGGCCCTAACAATAAGTGATAGTGTAAAGTCTGTAGCAGTTAGAAGAGATTGAACTTACATACACAATGTAAGGCTTGCTATAAACACATATGTAAAATTTAGTAGCTTGGTGTATACTATCCATATTACTTTCTTGTGCTCCAGGGTTTTCTCACAAACAGTGGTGATGTGGAGTTGGATAGAGTGCAGCTCATAATGGCTGACCTAGGAGAGGTGGAAGACCAGATCTTTAAGAAACGACAACAAGATGAAATAGCATTCAAGGCACGCATGAAAGCAAAGAACAAAAGGATGAAAGCAGTACAAAATTTCCGTCCAAATTGGGTACCCCAGGGCCAGTATGCACCTATGGTAAGCTAGTATAAAATATACAGTATGTAAAATTATATGTATTAATTGTTTAGCGTATAGTACTGATTATTGGCATTGTATTTACTTATAATCACTTAATTTCCACTCACTTTAACTACAGTACAACCTTTCTATAATTACCTGTCACTGTTTTCATAGATATGGTAGTTTTCAAAAGGTTGGTATTGTTATAAATATTTTGGAAAATTTGGACAATTTTTACTCACACCCAAGCCTTATGTGTACGTCAAAATTTGCAATTTTTTTGCATGCAGTCCATGTTTAGTATTGTCTAACGCAAAAATAACCCTTTTTATATTTAAATATAAATTAATCTTAATAGCAAAAATCTTCTAAAAAATATTAATAATGTACATAATTAAATACGTGTCACCACAATAAGTACTGGTATCTACCTGTATTTCATCACATTTGGCAAGAATAAAGTTGAATGTTGGTTACATTTCTAACTCCAGTATATTGCGCTTATTGTGGGATTGGAATAAACTTTATGTATACAGTAGTACCACACTATAACTGACAATGGTGAGTGAAATTTAAAATTCAGCATCATTCCCAGCAGTGTTATCGTCCAGTGGCATAGCCTGAAATTTACTTCTCCGAGAGAGTGGATTAAAAATTTATATTTTTGGAAAAAATATGACAGCTATAATATTAACAATTATTAGTTAAAAAAACTACTTACAACCAATGGACTAACATACAGAGATGGAACTACAAAATGCTATAAACCTCCTTCGTTTTCAAGGGTGTTAAAATTTCTCATGTGTGAAAAAATTATAGATATCAATTTGCATATGATTAGTTCATAAAATTATCTACAATCAATGGGATAAAAAACAGATATGGAAACACAAAACACTATAAACATCATTCATGTTCAAGGGGGATCACACCTTTCTTATATTTAAAAAATTAAAAAATTGTTATATTTTTTCTAATTTTGAGTTTGAATATTTTCTTTTCTTTTGGGGGGTGGGGGTGGTCCCGCATCATGGACATCCTGTAATTTCTGAATTTCGTTATACAGGTCTGTGCAGAAATCAATCCTTGTACATTCTTTGCACTTTTTGTCAATTTCCCATTTTCCTCTGCTGCACCATAGATGAGTTGCATATCTGTCGTTTCCGGCCACGTAAAGCGTTTCATTGTGTAGAACTGTAGATATAACATGCACCTTGATGCACGACTGCCTTTGGCTGAGGGGGTCACCGCTGTCAGTTACAGTTTTATTTGTCGCCAGTAGCATGAGAATTTATAACCTCAGTTAATATTGATGATAGACCGGAGTACAACCAGTGTAGAGAGCAGGGCATGTGGCCTGTCCATTGGGCACAAAGTCCATTGTCGTTTTCACGGTCCAGCAATAAGGCGGGCACACTGCCACAAAGGGTATGTTCTTGCCCCGGCGGATGGCAACGGCTATCAGGTGAGGATACTCGACTGTCTTGACGAGTGGTGCAAACAAGTGTTGGGAGGGAGCTGGGATGTGAGGCCTTTCCAGTTGGCGGGTGGCATGAGCTCTGTCCCATGAGGTTATGTGGCAAGGTGCTGTTGTAGCTGGGTTGCAACTCAGGTTGGCTTTGTAGGCGTTAGCTGCCCTTCTAATTCTCCGCTGAGCATCACTCTTCCAAGTGTATGGCATAAGGAAGGTAACCGGCCTCGCAAGAGTGAAGCAGGTGACGATGGTCCCTAGCTATATGTACTTCCAAGGCCGCAGCTGCACAGGCAAGAGTCATACCCAGTGCTCCTTTGTCCAGCCCAGTTCAGAGCGGTGGATTTCCTCAGGTTGCATGCCAATGGCGCTTGGATGTAGTTAGTAAATACCCATGGTTAGAGTTGTATGCCCGTCAACCTTCAGGGTCTGATCGGGTTGAGTCATGCTTACAAAGTGAGTTGGTGGGCGGAGCAATGCCTTTTGTTCTACGGTTACCACATCACTTCAAACAAAGTTGCCTGTGACTGCAGAATCAGGGAGTGTGTGGGATTTGCTTTAGTTTATTTCCACTTTGATGTGTGGAGTTTCCGGTGGTTCACTCTCCTTGTCGTGTTCGGTTATTCTTTGTAGGTAGATGGGCCCATGGTTATCTGTGGTGGATGTGCGCTTGCACCTCGGCCACTGCGTTTCCCACCTGGTTGGGTCCCTTACTCCCTGTCATGTGTGGCAGCGCATCTGGCGCCCACATGTTTCTGCCTTCTCCCTCTCACCCCAACCCTGACTGCCTGCATGGGCAGTCCTTGCAAAAGTGCTGGCCGGACAGAACCAACACTGGGAGTGTTGTGGAACGGGGAGAGGGTGAAAAAGTATTGACCTTGCGTTTATGTGGCTTACCTTGCTTGATGGTCTTATCAAGACGTGGCTTGCTAGCGAGGCCTGCGCCTTATATTTCCACTCAATTTCTTTCGCCTTTTTCATGAACTTGTCGATAGATTCCAGTTTCGGAAACTGCAACAAGTTACGTAGCTTAGGTAGAAGCATGCGTGTCATGTAGCACACAGCACTCCTCGCTTTCATCTGAGTAAATGCGTTTATAGGCTTTTCACGGTAAAGTGGGAACTTTTGAAAGCCCAGCTTAAGATTTACTTTTATGTACATTGCGTATTCTTCTCTCTTATGTAAGATTAACTTTGTTATGAGTCTCATCACTTTATTCATTCTTCGCTCAAGTGAAACTGTACAATTATTAAAAAAGTAAATATTTAACAAATATGCCCATTTTTACACTTTGATGCATTAAAAAAACAGAAAGAGAAAGTAATAATTAAAGCTATCAGAAATGATTGTTTACACTTTTTATGCAATTTAATGTATGGAACTACTTTTCCAGCCATCATTACCAACTTTACTGGGCGCATGTCACTCAATGCACCCATTAAAACATATGCAGGTAGGGACAGTGACTTTTTTCTAAGGTCGTTTCCAAAAGTGCTCACTTTATCGGGAAAAGCTTTATACATCTGCACTTTGCGACATATACAGCTTCCTTTTCACTGCCTTGGGTTCGGCTGTGGAAATTCTGTGACTAAGTAGGCTACGACTTCCTCGCCTGTGAATTGTGAGGTAAAGCGAGAACAGAGCTGCCCCCACTCTGTGATGATAGTCCAGTCTCTCTTCAGGGAGGTTGACGTGACATCTGACTTGAGTGAAGAGTGAACAGTGCAAGCTGGATGGAAGTGTCTGTAATAAGGCTCCTCTTTGCAAAGGCATATCCTGTAGGCATGTGACCAGCCTCCAGTACTGTTTTAACTCTGCTGTGGTTGAAGTGAAGGCACACTCAGATGAAGCAAATTCAAGTGTGTGGTATAGTCAGATAATGTGTCATGCGTCAACCTTGACCAACAGAAATGTGATACATTATGGAGTGCTCAGGTATTTAATACAATTTGTCTCGGAGGCGGGGGGGGGGGGGGTGTTAATGGGCCGCATTTGCTATAGCACCTTCAGTGCAGTGATTACTATTGTGCCAGGCATGGAATTGAACATGTCAAACTGTACAGAGCTGCCTAGTATGGTGGTAGTGCCTGGCATGTAGACCGCTCACACAGCCTGTACAGACATGATTTATACTACATGCTGTATCTGACACCTATTTAGATGTTTGCTTGCAAATGAATGGCCTGATAGTTTTGCATTATGGGAACATTTTTTTAACTATCAAAGAGTTTGCCAAAAGTAACGCTTATTTACGAGCTAATAATACAGTATGGCTACCTGTAAATTTTTAATTTGTGCGTTTAATGTCTTGTCGCAAGTGAAGTCATTAGACACAGGAATATACAATTAGGCTCTTTGAAAGAACTGAAGAAGGAATCTGCCATGGCCTTTATTAAGTAACCATTTCGGGATTTGCCTGGAATAACTTCAGGAAACCATGGTAAACCAAATTTTGAATGGCCTGACCAGGATTTGAACCCACGTCCTCCAGAATGCGAGTCAAACATGTTACTGCTCGTCACAGACGTATTAATGACGGGAGATGTTAATACGAACCACTAGGATTCATAAAGGTTTAATGCGTGTTTATTTAACAGTTTGACCTAGGCAACGCATAGGGCCTCTAGTCTCAACTGCCTAGGACCACCGCTTTCATACAAAATGTACATACATAGAGATTCTACTGCAGCGATACATGTCCAAGCATATAAACAATAGTCTTTACAGTACACAGCAGTGACAGCAGTTCAGTTCCAGGCACGTAGGCAAACCCAATATTTCTTGTAAGGAATCTCTCACCAACTGTTGCCAGAAATTCATTGTTGGATGTAGTATCATAAGCTTTTTAATGCATGGTGATTCTTGTTTACAGTAAGTAATTAATGTCCTCCAACATTGTCTGTTCAGTAGTGGGAACAGCAGCTTACCATACATGCATGTATAGGCTGTTCACGGTAAAGTGAGCACTTTTGAAAGTGCTCTTATTTGGAATACTAGTCAATAAATATATTTTATTTTAGGCTTAGACATTAACTTCCGGTTGCTGTGGGATACACACATTGTGTTTATTACTTACATAGCAGTATTTGTTTAAAAAGGTGGTTAAAGGATAAAAAATGTCAGAAAGAAAATGTAAATTAGGGCTTCAAAAGTGCTCACTTTAGCACGAACAGCCTATAAGACATGTTGTCTACGTACGAGGCACTGTCTAGCTGCAGTGGAATCTTTGTGTGCATTTTAAACAGAAACGGTGTGTCCTAGGCAGTTGCAACAAGGGGACCATTTTCGTTTTGTATGTCATACTACTCAATAAACCAGCATTAAATGTTCATAATGGTAACTCCTTTTATTTTCATAATGGGGAGTGTTATTAATGTTAGTTTGCTCTTGGGTTGAAGACCCAATAACATACAACATGTTCTGCGAATTGTACTTTCATCTGACTTGATTTCCAATATTTCACATAAATGCATTCCAAAAATCTCCATTTTCTGGGACTTATTTCACCCTTAATATTTAGTTTAGGTACAAAGTGTCCTATATATTGACCACTTGATTTTGCATAAAGAATCACCTAATGAAGTTCGGTCAAATTCAACCCCACCCGGTGTGTGTGTATGTGCGTGTGCGCGCTGGTTGGTTTGTGCACGTGTGTGTGTCTATCTATCTATCTATATATATATATATATATATATATATATATATATATATATATATATATATATATATATATATATATATATATATATATATATATATATATATATATATATATATATGGATAAACCTTTTCAATTAAATTAATTTTCAAGGTTCCCCGAAAAAAAGTTATTTCAATACGGTCACTATTCCAGGCATCTTAGAAATGAGAGTTGAATGTACTTTATTTCATCACATAATAGTAACTATTATGACATGTGAATCCTATATTAGATACTTAGGAAAACGTCTTGCAAATGGAGAGGAAGTATACTTTGTTTTCACCTATGGCTATATTCGGCTACACCTGGTTGTTACTTGGAGCAATATTAATTCCTCCCCTTGCATGGCTAAGGTTACTTCTACTCAGGTAGGGGAAAAACAATGTTAATAGTTCGGCACCAAAAATGTTTGCTACTACATAAGCACTTGTCTCATGTGTAACACATGTTCTCTATTTTCTACGTTAAAAAGAAAATAATTCCAATAATCATAAATCAAATATAAAATAACTAAATTACTAAGGAAAATCATTCTCTTTTATCATTCACGCAGCTTAAAATTTTAATTTAAGGTGATCTCTTTAGAACACTGCTCACCTAGCAGTGAAAATTTTCCCTATACCAAACTCTCCCGTAAGAAAACTTGTTTTGTTCCGTACCTTTATTAGAAATAGCCTTAACATGGCTGATGGAAGAGGAACTGATTGCCTAGTAACTAGCTCAACATTCTCTTTCATATCACTACCCCTACCTGCATATATTTTAACAGGCGCAGTGAGTGAGATGCACCCAGTCAAGTTGGTAATGATGGAGGAGAAAGTAGTTCCATATATTAACCTCGAAAAAAATTTGTTAGGTAATTGTTTGTGATAATTTAAATTATTTCTCTCGCTTTCTGTATTTTTAATGCATCAAAGTGTGTAAATGAGCAGATTTGTACAATATTTACTTTTCTAATAATTTCAGAGTTTCACTCGACCGACGCATGAATAAAGTGATGAAGCCCATGGCAGTGTTAATTTTACATAAGGTGGAAGAACACACACAGTGCACACAAGTAGATCTTAAGCAAGGCTTTCGAAAGTGCTTATTTTACTGTAAACAGCCTATAGCAACCAGCGTACCATCATCACATCCTCCCCCTCTTGGCTGACAAGTGGGTGGCAAATAGCCTCCTTGCAGGGTCCGATTGATGGCTTTTGTGAGGGTAAGCATAAACACTCACAGTGTACCTCAGCTGCACTTGGCATCTACTTGTATTAGCTGGAACCACGTTGACTCATCCCCTTCATGCTTTGTGGAGGGCTGGCTGATGGAATCGCCATCCCCGAGAACTAGTTTCAGTAGAGGCACCTGAAATAGAGTGCATTCTTCTGACTCACCTACAGGGTTAAAAACAAAGAACTGCAATTTTTAGTTGGTAAAATTTTGTATTCTTTTCTTCACTTAAAAGTTATGGTGCAACCATTATGCGATGAAATATGGTACACCACTTGACGTATCTTCTGTGACTTATAAACCATATACTTCTTTACTTTTAAATGTTTCTGTGTTCATAGGTGACTGAGACTTTGAATACTGAACCAGCAGACATGAGAAAGAGGTGGAGGCATTACTGTAAAGGGGCTTTCACACCAAAGTGACAAATGGCAGGTGGCAAGTGGCACATGGCAATGTGCTTTCAGACTAAAGAGTCATGGCAAGTGATATTTAGCTAGGTACCTGCTCAGTTCGCAGAATGCCGTACATTGCTGTTCACGTTATTGTTTTGGTTGGTGTGATTACGACTAGAGGAGAACATTGTACTACTGCACTGCAAAATGTTTTGTATTTTTTACAAAAAGTATTCTCAGAAATCTCATTTTAATAATGTGATTGATATAAACCATTAAGTGTTGAAACTATTGGATTTATTATTGTATATTGACTGTATTGATCAAAGCACCATCATTTTACAGATTGTGAAACTAGATACAAAAACTTAAGCTTCTTGTTTTTGCCCCCCCCACCCCCCCCTTTTTTTTTTTTTTTCTCTGCCAGCTTCGAAAACTTCTCCAAAGAAAGGGAAATTTTCTGCCATCTGGCTTTACTGTATTATTCTCAACTCATGGGTAGACCATGTATCTCTAAAGAGGCATCTGACATGCTTTAAAAAACAAGTCCCAGCTGATCCTGGAGTGGCACGTGACACATGTCACTTGTCATACCACTTCAGTGTAAAAGGTTACACTTGTTTATTAATATTAGTTTTCAAGTGGCATGTCATTTAATTTCAGAACTGTACCTGAGCCAAGAAAGGAAGCTTCTTTCAATTTTTCATGTTCACACTTTCAGTCTTAGTTGGTCCATGAATTTTAATTTCTGCTTTATTTAACATTTTGTAGTCTAAACTGCCAGTGCATTTTATCTTCTTTTTTTTTTTATAGCCTTTGGGACGAAATGTAAATCCAATTCAAAACCCAAGACAGGCAGCATATGAAGGAAGAATGGACCCTAGGGGACAAAGAGGTGGTGACCCTAGGGGGCAAAGAAGTGGTTTTGGATTCAACTCGCAAGTAAGACAATTAATTTTGTAGATTGTAAAACCTCTAGAAGGCAAGCATGTTTTGTTTATTAAGATTACGAGCAACATTAGATAGCAGATAATGAGGACAGTGATGAAGAGTCCATTATCAGTTCATGTTACTTAAAACCGTGTATTGCGAGAAATTTAGAAAGACAGGAGATCTTTTTCGCTTCTGGCACCCTGACGACCTCCCACACGAGCAGAAGAAATTTTGCAGAAATGTTTGGTCAAAAAACGAGGGTAAAAGTGGAGACTGTTGCGGGTGCTTGCCAGTGTGGGCTACATTCGTCATGCCTGAAAGCTACCTCTCCGAATGTTGGTTGTCTTCTGTTAGGTAGCAGTAGGTGCCCACAACTCCTAACACCACAATGCACTATCCCCACCCCTCACATCACCATAAACACACACAGTAGAATCACATTATTATGACCACCTGCTAGTGTCCAGAGTAACCACCCTTCACAGCATGGACAGCAGCTAAATGAGTTGGCAGTGACTCAGTTTGGTCTCCACGGGTAGTTGGAGCTATACTGTCAGCAGTGCGTCCCACAACTGTTGGAGGGTGCGTGGCAGAGGAGACAGATGGTGAACATGATGATCGAGGTTGTCTCACAGCTGTTCAGTTGTATTGACATTGGGGTTGTTTGGGAGCCAGAGAAGAAATTTGAAGTCTTGATCGTGCTCTTCCACCCATGTGTGGACACTTGTAGCCTGTCCATCTGTTCTATGCAGCTGAAACCGTGACCCGTTGCCAGTCACCACACTGTCGAGTAAATTCCAGTTGTTTTTTGTGATGCACCTGTGTTAGCATGGGTGCAATCACCCTCTGTCTACTCCGGAACCCCATTCACAGAAGGGTTCGCTGAACTGTTGTGGTAGACACGTGTTTGGATACCCCCTGGTTCATTCGGATGGTGTTCCACTGTGGCCTATCAGTTGGCCTTCACGCACAGTTGTAGTCGACGTTCACCTTAGTTTCAAAACCTCCAAATGGCTGCAGTTACCTCCTAAATCTAGCCTTATGAAAGCTGGGATAGAGGTGGTGGCTGGGGAATGGACCTGGCGGTTTATGAGGGTTTAGGCACTCAGCAATGAATCTTAGACCTCTTGGCCTTGCTCGGGCTGGAGGAAATGGAAGACTATTGTTTCTACCCTCACTAGTCAGTGAGCAAGAAAATAATTACCCAGGATCGTTCAGAGAAAAATTAGGAAATTATGAGAACTTATAATTATACTCGGAGCTTGATAAATAAGGTATACACAAATAATGACAAATAACAGTCTTTATTTAATACATTATGAAAGCAATGGGATACGTAATTCTGTTCTATATGATAATAATTAGAAATAATTATTCGGCAGGCGAAGGCAACTGCATAAAATGTGTGTATGCAAATGAGCTATAGATTATATTAATGCGGAGTGAGTTAATTACACTTGAGTCTAGAGGGGACGTCATCACGACCTGCTACCGCGGTTAAGAAAGGACTAAGGCTTTCGGGGTTGGGATTCAGGTGAAGATGGTGAAATACCTCTGAAAGACTGCATAGAGGCGTCTGCTTGAGGCTACTGACGTGGTTCACTCGCAGAGACGTTGAGACCGTACTTCCGACGCAAGCAGTCTAGAAGTGTTTGCTCACTCAGATAATTTCAAACCTTCTCAGACTGTGAGTCGAGTAGCACAGCTTACTCCTGGAGACTTTTAACTCGGAGATTCGGATGCGCCCAGCCTACTAGTCAGAATCCTAGGTATACCAGATCCGAGTCGTGTGCAGACTATTGAAGACAAGATCTGAACCACTTACCCCGGACTTGACTGAGCCTTACTCAGTCTTATTATACTGATATCTAAGGGTTGCTCAGGCTTGAGTGCCATACTTAGTCTTGCTTAGGCTGGTGGTGTCCTCTGCCTTATTCAAGCTGGAGGGCCGGCGAACACTGCCTTGTCTGGAACTCGCACCTCCTTATATACCAAAATCTGCAGCTCGTAAGCTGCCAGAGAGGTGCGGGGAAGGCTAGCCTCTCTTCACAGGGTTTGTTTATTCCGGCGTCAGGGCAGCAGCGCCCTTTCCTTATCTCCCCCGTGGAGACTGTTGACATGTTATCACCTTGGCACGAGGCTCTGGAGGCTGCGGTGTCGTACTGGGGGTGCTGCGATCTTGTATCATCCCTTGGAACTCGCATCTCTGGTTGACCGGTGTTGATGGCTCCGTCGAATAATAAAATCTTGGAAGGGAAAATATGGGTGACCGCATGGCAGCTTTGGTAGACAGAACAATTTTTCCTTTCATATCGTGTGTCTGTAATCCCCACTAGACTGGGAGTGATTCTATAGGCATGTAATCAAATGATCTGTCCTAAAGTTACTTCCCCGATGAGTGTAGCAACTCTAAAGATGCGGTGAAGTCAGCGAGTAGAGTGCGCATCCCAGATGCGCAGAAATGTGCCAAGCATCAGTACTAATGTTGAAAAATATTTGTAATAATCAGTTTTATGTACATTCATTTAAGTTATAACATGAAGTTACTTATATAACTAATCGGTCTACTTTCCTCGACATGGGTGCAAATTATTTTTAATGAAATTCTTAAAAACTTATATAGTATGTAGAACTTGATATCTGCTGAACCGTAACATAACCTCCCAATGAATATTCAAAGTAGTATGTACAGCACAGTATATGTATTTACAAAAATCAACATGTCAGTCCTCCGATAAATTTATTAAAATAATAATTTTCAAAATATAATAGTCGAAATTGAGTATCTGTCACACAAAATAATTTTTAACACACAGTTATAATTTTCAGATGTAAACAATGCATAGATGAAAATGAATTTCATAGATGTAATTGTGACGTGTTACCAACACTAAGTACTCTTCCAGTTGAATGTTATAGCAAGTTTCAGAAACCAATTCATCTCGTACCACGAGTCATAGTCTCAAACTCTTCAGTACGCGATGTTATAAATAATAGCATACAAACTGTAA
This sequence comes from Dryococelus australis, assembly GCA_029891345.1. Classification (NCBI taxonomy): domain Eukaryota; kingdom Metazoa; phylum Arthropoda; class Insecta; order Phasmatodea; family Phasmatidae; genus Dryococelus; species Dryococelus australis. The sequence goes on along the minus strand of CM057001.1, from coordinate 90,951,967 downwards.
CCACGAACACCTTGCGCACAGTATAATTTAATGTGTGCAGAACTCTCTGCATTTAAACACAATCGTCGACTTTTATATCAACCGAAACATGGATACTAACATAATAATCAGAGCATTCATGTGACCATAGTTGTAAAGTAGTACAGCGAAGTATATCCATTTCCTCTTTATTTTGAAGCATTTTAAGCCACCTCATACAGTAATGAGATATCAAATGTACGAAAAGGGTTAAGCACAAAGTCAACTCTAGTATGGGTGGATGTGGAGGGTTCAAACCTCAATACCCAGGGTAGTAGGAGTATCACAAAACTTTACAAAAATTTGAGTCGTAATTGCAAGCCCTGACGTCAACAGAAATCGCTCACAAGCTGTTAGCTAGCTCTACTACGGGGCGGGTTCCCCACATTGAAAGAACAGGGTTTCGGATTGAAATCTTTGCGAGGGTTCAGTCTGGACAGAAGCTTGGGGATTGCAACCTCGATGATGAATTTTATTTTTATTTTTAAAGTTCTGCAGTACTTAGAACCTGCCTTTGTGAAGGTGATGACCTTCAAATGGAGCAATGACAGCGTCACTGTGATCATACCCGAGGAGTGCTTACTCACGCTTCAGCAGGATGATTGTGTATAGCGGGGCTGGTTGGCTTATGTGTCGGCACAAAGTCAAGTGACACAGACAGTATAACCCTCCGTCTCTGTACCTACTGTTCGTGAGGTGGCGGCACTCTCCTCTTCTCCAGCTGGTGGCTGTACAGTGGCCGGCTTTGACTGAAGTTGTTCCAGAGATATTCTACCTGCTAATCTGTTAGGAGTTATAAATAGTGTGTTCGCTTCGGTACTTTCCTGAAATGGTGTGTGGGACAACTTTATCTCTAATTCTTTTAAAGCTCTTTTGAGTTTATATTTAAGCCCTCTTCTATGTCAGCGCTGCATAAGGCTGATTTAAAATAAAATGTATCAAATTAGGAGAATATAAAGTGAAGCCGGGTAAAAAGTTGCGGCCCTATAGTGTGATATCACACAAGATCCACCCCGCAACTCCACCCCCAGCTGTTCTCCAGCTGATTGATGTAACTACGCAGTATGCAGTATAGGACCCTTACTGGACAGCCAGTGCCTTTTAGGTGTGGTGTGTTCCACTGAGGGTCAGGTAGTTCAGATAGTTCTCTCTCCTTAACCACGGCGTTCTCCAGCTGGTAGAGTAGGAAGCTAGCAGAATACCTGATTCCACAGATGGAATCAAGTAGTGTTAGGTCTAATTGTAGTTTGACTATAGTTCACGTAGCCGACTTTACCTTACCTGAGCAAAGTAACTTCAATGAAATAAATTAATAATATAACCAATTATATCAAATTCTTTAGGCCAACAAAAGGTGTTTACAAAATTCTAAGAAGGAAAATTACATTGACAGTAATATAATACATTTTATTGAAGACATATTTAAGAGAAAAAATATTCAAAACATGTGGAATCACACTCTCCTAACCACAATAAAAAAAGAATATAAATATTTTATATTGATTGTGATGAAATTATATTACTTTAAATACCAGGCGGAGGCAACCTGGATAAATTAATGTGGTATGTCTTGTGATGAATTACAGCCTGAAAATACTTCAATCAACAAATAGCCCAATAATAATATAATTCTCCTAATTGAATTAAGGGGTTTGCCCTGAAGGGACCTATATGTGAAGTTAGCAAAAGGGGGTTCTCCACCCAAGCGGTGAAGGCATGGCCAGGCTAGGGCCTTAAGGGTAGTCCAGAGGGGACATTGCCACAGGGACCTTCGATTCTTGGATGGTAGAGAGAAAGGAAGAAGTAGAGGAATTGGTAGTGACAAATGTCTGCTGGGTCCTCTGGTAGCCAGCCGTTGACGACTCCGGAAGCCACTGGCGAGGGCCGAAGAGGTGAAGGGCCTCTGGATGGCGGCGGCCGTGCTAGGGTTGCTGGAGGCGGCCGAAGACGTTGAAGGCCTTCTTTTAGCTTGTGGTTCTCCGGAGCTGGATGGCGTCGTCGCCGGCCACTGGGACTTCTGCGATCACCAGTGTGGGTGAGGGACTTTGCCTTGTGCAAACACTAATGGCTTCACAGCCAGAAGGTGCAGCAAAATCACTCCTGAGGCCTTCTGTGGGATCCCTTTTATACTAAATATCCCAATTTGTAAGCTCTCAGAGGGGTGCGTGGAAATTAACCCCGCCTCGAGGGGCTGAAGCTTATTTCGTCACACATGGGTTCCTGGATCCTTATCTCGAGTAGTGTGTGGCGATGACATATCTTGCTATCATGCGCTCGTGGAGGCCGTGATTTTCTGCTGGGTGGGTCTCATCCCTTCAGCGGCGCGAAGTTCAAACCTTGCTGACTTTCTTAGCAGTAGCGGCAGAGTGGAAATGGTTGCATCTTTTGGGGAGGGGCGTTGATATGACTCTTCTTGAAGAGTCTTGGCGAACAGTAAAAGCGGGGGTCACGTGGTTAATGGTTGTGTTGAGGCTGTGTCAACTTTGGTTGGTTCACGTGTCCTGCCTCCATTACTGTTTTCATTTGGAGTTGACTTGCCCATTGGATGATTGCCACTCAAGATGGGGTGATGTCAGTCATGTAGAATGTTTTTCCCAGAAGCGTTGGAATGCATCATGCATCAATTTAAACAAAGAAGGAATACTGTACAAAGTTTCATTAACTTTAATTTGTATCATAGTTTTGTAGACATAACATACTTAGCCAAAATGTTTATATGGCTGCCATTTTGAAATAAGTTTCTGATCCACACAAAACGTTTTAGTTTACATGGCCTGCCATAGTGCTACTTGTTTGCAAAATTTGGTGGGAGTTTTTTTTTTTTCCTTCCTTCTTCTCTTTTCTTTTTTCTTTTCTTTCCTTTCTTTCTTTCCCGGGAGATAGGACACACAAATTTTTATTTTTCATGTGATGCTACGTATCTTACAAAATCGTGGACAAAAGAGACTCAGTGAAGAAACATTTGATGGGCATAATATCAATATATAATCCCAGCGTACAAAGGTAAGATGGAATTTATTTAATTTTTTCAACGAAATAGCATACTATGCTAAACGGCTATATGTCCGCCATTTTCAAAATGTCTGACATTTTTAAAACATACCTGTTTATATCACCTCCCGCATTACTACTTTTTTGCCAAATTTGGTAGGAATCAATCAATTGGTTCCTGAAATGTGGCATAAAAACCTTATAAATACATGTGACGCTGCCTTACAAAATTTTAGTAGTTATTTTTGGAATATACAATGCTTATCAGATACTATCAGCATACAAAACTTGGTTGAAATTGGTCGAGTGGTATGGTAAACCTAAAATGACTGCCATTTTGAAAAAAACGTGCCTCATTAATTTGAATTTTATACATTTATATGGCTTGCCCTAGTATTACCTCAGTTCCAAATTTGGTAAGAATGATTGAGTGGTTTACAAAATATGTCAAAGCTTTATTTTTCTGTGTGGTGCTATCTTATAAAATAACTGACCAAAATCAGTAACGATTTCTAAATTTGATGCTTACACTATGTACTGGGCACATACAAAGTTTGGTTTAAATCAGTTGAATGGTTCCCAAGTTACATCACCCTAAATTCTCGAATGTTCGCCATTTTGAAAGTAAGTGTCAGGAGTTGTCAGAAACTATAAAAGTCAGGTGTCCTTACTAAGTACTATGTGTGTACCAAGTTTGGTAAAATTTGGTTCATGCGCTCTAAAATTGAGTGTGTAGGACCCATATATGCATGCGGAGCGTTTGCACGTGCGCTCACACACACACACACACACACACAGAGGCACAGAGGAAAATAATCTCATAGGCCTTTCTTCCCTTAAGAAAGTAGGCCAAAAATTATAACTTTCATGGTTGAGATTAAAGTGCATTTAATTAATTATTTAAAGTATGTTGGAAACATTATTTATTACAGGCTACTTATTGTAATATTCTACTTGGTAAAGATTTTTTTTTTGCATAAAGTGCTTTCTGAAGCATCCAGAATGGAATACACTTATGATTTTAATTAAAAATAGACTTCTGTCAGTAAATTTTTTAAAACATTTCAATAAGCAAATTATAACAAAATATTTTGTACAGTGTACAAAATACAGGCTATTCATTCTTTTTTCACATATATCATCAAATGTACTTTTCTGTAAATTTTGGTATAGTTCATTCACAGTTACTTCCACCTTTCCTGTAACCATGCTAAATTTCTACTTGTAAGATATACCTCCGCCCCAAGCAAACAAAGCTTAACTAAGTCTTGAAAATTACACCAAATTGACAATGCACCAAATTCATGCACACTCTGTGTAATAATACTTTGCATAAGAACTATTTATTACTAGGCATGAACAACACACCTTTTTTCTCACTGGTTTTATTTATATTAAATATTAACAAAATATTATAATTTACTAGATAAAATGTAAGGAAAAGTTCAGTTGAACTAATATAGGATGATTTTATGTTAACAGAAGTATAAAAGTTTGTGATATATGACAAATCTAGAAAAACTAAACATTGTGTACACGGGGTAGTTTTTCAAAGGTTTAATTAAAAAACTACGAAGTAACGGCGAACAGACTATAATGTGTGTTGTACTACTTTTTAATGATTTGTGCATGTTGTACAGTCGGGTGTAATGCTCCATTGGAAGCCACTCGCCTTCTGCTGTAAGGCATGGTTAACGTTGATGTAGGTTTTTAATGGTACAGTTAGCACTCTTGAAGTCTACCTTTTAAAAATGTTTCTGCCCGTAAACTACATATATGCTACTACTGTACAAGAGGCCATGCAGGCTCCCAGTAAGTTGGCAGTAAATGAAGTAAAATAGTTCTAAATCTTAACATTGTATTGCAAGCTTAATATTAAATTTATAGCAAATCCTGGTAGTTGCTGTTCTTTTTCTATTTACACTTGTCTGATTAAAGTCAGAAGGCACATGGCAGTGTAAATTCTGCATATGGTGGAGTAATCTAGTGTAAGGAAAAAAAATATATGTTAAGCAGGGGCCTATTTCATTAAAGTTACAATGTGACAAGTGACAGGAAATTGTCAGACAGGTTTACAATCCGACAAATATGTATTTCAAAAAGCGGGCAAGTTTGCAAATTTGTAATGGCAAATTTGTAGAATTATATCACAGTTTGACAAATAGTTGTTTCGTGCCAAATGTTACACTACAGACTGTTTTATGAAAGAGATAAGTATACTTACTCAGTGACATATCTACAAATGTGCAGAATTATCTCTGAAGAACTGACAGGCAAACTTTCCTATATAACCAGTAATTTGTAGTGTTTATATAACATGGCAGTGCAATTTTATTTCAATAGTGTGTGAATTAATATTACTTGCCAAATAGCACATCCTTTTTCTTTCGGACCAGGTTTAATATAGTAATCTTATCCACATTACTCGACATTCTGCTGCTAGAATGAACAAAGTTACGTTCGTAGAATTATAATTTACTGCTTAATTTATTTGTGGTAGGAATCGACTGTTCATGAATCGCATGTAAAGCTGCAATGAATTATCGTAATCAAACTCGAGAGCTATCTAACGTGTAATAAATTAAACTTATGGTTTGACATATAATTGTCACGCTTATGAAACTGTTATTTTAAGGCTGACAATTTACACTTTTTTGCTTGTGAAATAAGAGGAACTTGTATTATTAATGTAACATAACTTTGTCAAGACATATTGGCAAATTTGTTGGATTTGACACAATTTTTGTATATGTCACACCTGTCACGTTTTGTGAAATAGGGCCCAGGTCTTCCAAAAGTGCTCAGTTTACCATGATCGGCCTGTTAAGAGGATGCTGGCACTGTAGTGGTGCAGGCTGCACTACTTGAAATACAGAATGTGAGTTGAGGTTACAAGTAGACCACTAGGCTACCAAAAAATAAAAGTACTCAATAGTCTAGTACTTGTCAACAGGCACACACACAGTGATGGACGAGACATTTTCTACGTGTTTGCACGATCACAACGTTTCACTGGCTAGGCTAGCTTCATCAGGTGGTGAGTTGTAGGACTCGCCGCCTGATGAAGTTGGTCCAGCCAGCGAAACATCGCGATTGTGCGACCGCGTGGAAAATATGTCATCCTTATATATATTATTGAAATACAGAATGGTCGTTCCTGGTGAGCCTCCAAAACATATGATGTGAGATGTGTGTGGAGGGGGTAGGGATTGTAGTGGTCAGAGGAAAGACGCTACTCCAGGAAAGTTGACCAGCCATCAGCATCATCTGACATGTTTCCTCACATGGGGAATATCAGATCAGATTAACTATGGATGGAACCTGGAGTCACTGTGGAGGAAGACTGACTACCCTAAATTTTGTTACATTTTTTCAAATGTTAGTAACTAATTCTAATAGTTTGTTAATAGGCAACATGCAACTACTGTGAAATCCCTTTTTTACACTTTTCAGGAAACCAGGAAAAAGTGTTGCAAAATCCAGGAAAGTGTAAAAAAAAGAGATAAATTTATGCTTTAAAAATAGTAACTGGGACTGAAAAAATTAGGTGTAAAATGCAGGCCAGTGTAAATCCGGAGGTGTAAAAATGGGCTTATGCTGTATAAAAAAATTCTGCCAAAATTTAGTGTACATAAAATTCACTATTGATAAAGTTATTTACAACTTAAAAAAGGTACTTTGCATGGTTATTAATCAGGTTAGCACATAACAAGTTCTCATGGGTGTAACATTATGAGTTTTAACTATTTCTGGCATACAGTGAAGTGCATGCTGTAGTGCTGATATTTTCAAGAAGAAATTATAGGCTATTTTGTGAAAGAACTATATGATAATACTTTGATTTAATAATAATATTTGAATCCTAGTATTTGTATTTACAGTATTGGTACAATAATTATTTTAAGAAATAAATCAGAAAAAGATATGTGTCTTGCCTTTAACAGGTGTTCTTCTGGTGCAGTATGACCATTGTTGTAGTGCTTTAAATGTAATGTGAATTGAGTTGTTTATAATCCATTTCATACTATTACTTTATCATTATTTTTAGTGGTGTAGTGCATTAAGCATTATCATATTTCTTTTCAGGATAACCCAAGGGGTCAGAAGCGAAAAGCAGATGAAATGGACTCTGATGAGGAGGAAGAACCACATGATGAAGTACGATTATGGGAAGATGGTTTCAAGGAGCGTTACTATGAGTCTAAGTTTGATGTAGATGCTAGTAATATCAAGTTCAGGCATAAACTCGCATTAGAGTATGTGCGAGGTTTGTGCTGGGTACTCCGGTATTATTATCAGGTTAGTTTTGTCCTTCATGGAATTGACATTTGTTTCTGTTTCACACACAGTCGTTGGCAATATTTAAACACTTCGAGAAATTTTTTTTTAGTTACATAGTAAAAAAAATTTTGTATTTTTAAAAATACATTGTAGTTCTATTTGCTATTATTACTCATAGACTTCTGATAAACATAGAGATAATTGTTTATTTGTAAAATGGTAGGGATTTTTCAGATCCATTACTGTGCAATCATCTCAAGTGTCATTGAATCATGCAGAACAGTTCTTCACTAAAATTATTTACACATCCTGTAAAACTAGACTTTGTAGTTTTAATTTGTGTAACTTAATGGTATTAATTAGTGATGCCAAGTTGTGTTTAGTTTATATACCTGTGTGTGCGTGTCTATATATAATAATAATAATAATAATAATAATAATAATAATAAGCTCCTGTATTTTCACCAATTTTGGTTATCGTGTTTTGTGACCTTGCTTGTCCAGGTAAATGGAGTTTACTATTTTTGAACAGGCAGTATTCTAAATTATTTTCCTTCTGAATTATTTTATTTTCTGTCGTGATTTAGGTGCTCCTTTGGTATATAAATAACACATGGAAACTAGTAGTAAAGTAGTTACTAGTAGTTACTTCCATTGAACAATAAAACAAAATAAAGTAAAACATTTATTCACATTGTGGTAAATTGAAATATCCTTGTAAGTCCAATAGGATTAAATTTACCTCTTATAATAATATATATAGTATTGTGAAAGTTTCATTTTCTACGTTATCTTGACACGTGTCGCTTGAACTATCTTTGTGCAAGTAGCTTTTAGAGACTCCACTAGGTTAGCAGTGCATACACTACGAACTCAGATTGTCTCTTATTAGTTACCAGTGTTGGCTGTGTGGGCTGTCGACTGGGCACAAAGTCCGGTACTGTCGGTCGTGCAATATGTTGGACAGGAACACTGGCCCTCTGGGGCGACGTCAACTTACCAGAGTTCGTCGGGCTTGGCTTTGGTGAGACAGTAGTGATGCTGCCGGATTGCCGGGCGGACTCCATCATCTTCCTGGCCTTGGCGGGTGTGGAGCTGCTGTAGTATTCTGCCAGGTGTCTGCGATTCCACTGCTTTCCTTCCCAGCTGCCGAAGTGCGGATTGGTGCGCCCAAGCCTGGTGTCGCTCCCGGTGACCAGGGCCCGGACCACTAGATGTTCCTCATTGCCTGTCCTAGTAGGGGCAGAGTAGAATACACAACTCCCAACAGGAGAAGCCGGTCTCCCTGCGTGTCGAGCAGCTTGAGCCTGCCCCCGTGGGGTCTTGATTCCCAGAGTGACGAGGTTGGCTGCACACACCTGCTTAGTAATTCTAAATTCCGCCTTCTTCAACGCTCTCTGACCTCCATGCCTGACTTGGAATGGCATAGAAGTACAACACACTCAATACTCCTTGAAAATGGAAAGCAATTGATGAAGTCCTGACTAGGCGTGTATGCCGACAATGGCTGACTGTGCATTCCGTGGCTCCAAACAGTGCAAGCAACTGGAGGTGTGGGTCGTAGACCGTCTTCCTGCCACTGCCAGGTGTGGTCCACAAAGGTAGGGCCTCCAGTCCCTAGCAAATACCCCTGCCAGCACCTTAGCTAGGCGCTCCAGTCAGTGATACAACTTGAGGTGACTGTCCCGCCTCGGTGGGGTGTGTACCTTGTGGTAGAGGCTCTACTGCTCTATACACTGGGGTGTAAATGGGTGGCCGTCGAAAGATGAGGTGTATGTGGTGTGACAGGCAGGCCCCTGAAGGGGGTGTGATGTCCTATTCCAAGTTCGTAGTAAACTAACCCAGTCCCATGCTTGCCCCTTCTGAGGTCTATACTTCATGACAGGTAGGTTCTACTCCTAGGACAGAGAACTCTCGGATACGATAAAGAATTAGGGTTTATTGAAACAATAAATAGTAGATGACTCATACATAAACCAAGCAGGTTTGTGCGGTGGAAGTAATAGCTACGCAGTTTAATGGGTGGAGGTGATCCGCTCCTAAGACTACTTAAGATGCAAATGGAAAAATAAACTATAACTTACGAAACTATACCTATGGAGGTTGTCTAGAAGAGGCACTAACTTTACGGGGGGACCACTACCAGCAAGTAGTGGTAGCTGTCGACCCAGGAGGATCGGCAACGGAAGTGTTAAGTCACTGGTCGATGTCTTCTGCAGACGATGGCTTCTGGTGGTAACGAATACCAGAAGGTGTTGAATCCTCTGGAAGGTGGAGGCAGCAGCCACTGGTGGTTGGTGAAGAACCTGAAGCTCTTGGAGAGGACCGGGAGGGCCTAGATCAGTACAGATCCCCACCATACAAAGTGTTGAGGCGAACTACTGGAGATTATAAATCCTGACCTCGGCTGCGCACTGCCTTATATCTGGCTCATGGACAGGTGCGTGCTGGGTCGGGGTGGGAGGCATTACATGTGCCTTGTGATGTCTACCTGGAGCAAGCAGGGTGAGAGAACTACCCTCTTATACTTGGTGTATGTCCTCAGGCGCTCAGCGGCATTCGGTGGTGCTCGGCCATCTTCGGCGGTGTGGCGACACTGTGTCTGCCGGGTGCGTCGGGGAGGTTGATGTGTCACGTGGCCGCTTTGAATACCCTTCGTTTTACACGTACAAATAGTGTGTTTGAGGTGAAACTACTGTCTGTGCACTCGTAAAACTCCATGATTGGTTTGACCCTTCCTCTGGTTTTAAGACTCCTTAGTAGAGAGAGAAGGGCAGGTCAGGAACAGTCCGGAAACCAAGTATCTTCAATGTCCCTTCCTGGTAACACATTGTGTTAGACATCTTGGAATTGTTTCCTTTAGTTGTTGAAGCACGTGTGGGTGAGTGGTAGTTGTATTTGATATATTGGTATAAGCGGCACGCGCCAATCTTGACTGTATTTAAGTAGTGTGTAATATTATGCAGATTTCCTAACATGTTACTACTTATGAGGAATGAAAAACATTTTTCTCAACTTAAGTGATTTAAAACTCTGTTTGAGAGTTAAGCCTTTTTCATTCTCTGGCTTGGTATATAGATCTGAATACACCATAATGTGGTGGGTGTGACCCGTTTATTATGACCACCGTTCCTTTATGACCCACTTTTGAGGAACTGTAAAAAATGTTGAAGATTTTAGGGAAATCGGATGAAATATAGAGTTGCACTTTTTTGGGTCACTGCGTGTTGGATTTCTCCGGCTGAGTGCTATATTGCAAATGTACTCTATCTAAAAATTTATATCTGCCCCTTTTCCCCTCCCCCAGACGATCAACATTAGCCATTACCCATTGACTGCCCACTGCCCCTCAGCCGTGAGAGTCTTTTCACACGTAACACCATATATTACCTCCTTGTCTTGCCATTGTGATCTTGCTTGCTTGCGGATACGTTGCCTTTTGTCTTTGCTTGTTATTACGACTTCGATTTGTGCACAATTGATGGATTTCCATGGTTTTCACTACAATTTGTTTCCAACTTATTACACTTAGTTGTAGGGCTACAATTTGATAATGATTTTGGTTTGATTTTGTGAAAGATTGTTGATAACCCACATAGTTTTCAACACATCTTGTTTATAGTGGTCATAAACTATGGCAGAGATATCTTACAGTGACAGTTTTCATAATGCAACATATGTGAATCAAGATAGGGTAGAGGATATGCTTCCAGCCTAGACACAGCAACAACTCCTTAGGATCCCTTCATCCACATCTGGTCAGCCCTAAGAGAGAGAGGGTGAAATAATTCCACGCTGACTGCTAGGAAAGCATTCCCATTCTTGCGATGCCGATACCTGTTTTGATGAGCACAATCATATTCCCAATTCCAAATATTTAAAAATACTTTATATTACTTAAATTTTTGTATTCAGTTTTTGTGAACACTTTAAGCACTTTGGATTAGGTGTCTACAGCATAGAAATGAAATACAACACTAATTTAGTAATAAATGATAAGATAGACTATTTAACTGGGCAAATATGTAACTTAACAGCTAAGCAAAAACTGTTACCAGACAGTACAGCATTCATTACAAACTGGGTTCATTAAAGACAACCTTCAGAACTTCAGGGAATCTGATGCGAACTTGGATTTTAGATCTGAGAAATACCATACAGAACCTCAAAATGCATGTTTGTTTAAACCAACAGCCTAAAGATGTCATTAAAAAGAACTTATTGAGATAAAATTAATATTAAATATTCACTTGAAATCTGAGTGATGGATGTGGTAAATTAATGCTTTAGGATATGTAGCATGCCAGGTTATTTAACAATGTGTTAAATGAATTTGTGCTACTAATCAGCGAGTAATAATCAGCAAATAATGTTCAGATGCCGCCAATACTGATGGTCGTGCTATCTGTCAGTTAATCGGTATCAGCCCATCCCTAGTACTGTATGCCTTCGCCGAATAAACGTGCAGCCAGCACCTAGTGGCAACATAAAATTTTGTTACCATTTTTGAGATAAGTGTTCCGTTATATTTCTATGTATCACATTTGTGTATGCTACCTACGAAATTACATTAATTATGTGACAAAAAGTGAAAAAGGACAAAATGCAAACAAAATTAATTAATTTTATAAAGTCACCAAGATCAGTTTATTTCCAAAACATCGTGGTATCCTGTAGGAGTAGATGCTTGTTGATGATATCATTTCTGCTGTGTAAATTTGATACATTGATAGTGTCGAACTTCCGATCCTGCCTACATTTTGAAACGATTTATCAAATTAGTGTCGTAAACATGAGGATTCACAACAGAAATGTATTTTGTTCACATATTTTTTGTGTTTTGTTGTTTTTTTTGTGAGGTATGTTATTTTTTGTGAGAAACTGTGTATTTGGGATTTATTTCACAATGTTGCGTGCTGCAAAAACAGGTGTGTCTATGAATGAATGTTGTTCCAATATTTTCAGGCAAACACAATACCCGTTTGGTGTTCCGGGCATTTCCATTACCAGAAATGCTGCCCAAAATTTTGGGTACCCGACCACCTGTAATTTTATGCTTATCTCATATAGGCGCTCATAGGTGAGGGATGCGGGGAGTGATAGCCTCTGCCGCAGGGGTTGAAAATCCTTAAGTACTGGGGCGGTATCATCCCTTATCTCATCTGCAGGTGCTCATAAAATATATACTGCCCTCCGTGGTGCGTTCTGAAACTAGTGTGACCTTCACTGGAGGGAGCAGTGGCTCAATCAGGCAGAACAATCTTTGTCACGGGGTGTTGACATGATGGCTTTTTGGGAATTCTGGATGAACAGTACAAGCTAGGATCACTTGTCTGCAGTTGCTCATGACCTTGCATGATCGTACCCTGTAGGCATGTGTCCCGCCTCTTCATTACTGTTGGGATTAATTGACCTGCCCATAGGGTTGAACCTTGCGCTCAAAGTCGTTTGTAGAGTGCGCCAGAGATGCAGAAATGTATCACGCGTCAACACCCCCCCCCCCCCCCCCACACACACACACACACACACACACACACACACACACACACACACACACTCCGTTTCCATGTAGAACTATCTTTGAGCAGAAAAAAAATTTCTGTCCCGGACAGTCTGGAACTGGCTACTTTGAGTACATATATGGTGTTGGGCTTCTAGCGTGATGCCTTTTCTGCACGCTAGAACTGCAGAGATATGCGTACCTTCCTTATCTGAGTTGGCCGCACTGCGACATCTGGAAGTAGTTAGCGTGTGTGGGGTGTGTCTGTCTCTCTCTTCTTTGTGTGTTCCCTCTTGTTTTCCCTCTCTGAGCTATCTTGGAATGGCAGGTGGCGGTTTTGAACAGTTGTCTTGGCAGGGTTCCTTGCTCCCTTGGAGAGATAGGAAGTTAAGTTTGGGAGAATTAGGACACGAGCATGAAAATAATTTGTCGTTGAACTGCTGTCGAGAAATGTTGCGGAACCTTCGTTTTTAAAATGCCGGCTCACAAAACATAGCTGAGGGTTTGGATACATTAAATACAATGGATTTAACATAGATTATCGTGTAAAATTGCAACCACAGGCGGGCACAAAAAGTTTCAACACTTGTGTGTTTAAAATGTCCCACTCGTAAAGGACTTGGCATACTAAATTAATTGATATTTGCAGTGGCGTAAAATAGACTGGTGCACTAGTCTTTGTTTGTTTCTGATTTTACAAAGTCACTGGTTTCACTTGTTTTAAGTACACAGTTAAGGCAGGTTCAGCATAGACTCGCTGAGGAAAGTCTGTTCATGTTCACTATTACTCAAGCACTTATTCACAGCAATTTACAGTGGCGAATTGTCTTTGTATACCTACTTGGAGCCTCCGTGCACCCGAGATCCACTGGGTATCCCTTCCTCCGGTAGGGCGCTCTTGAGGCGGTCACCTGGGATCTGGATTCTTGGGGCTCCCTACCCTGGTGACCAGGTGATGATTTGTCTCGTCCAAGAGGGGCTGCATCACTGACCCTGACACTGTCCAGCGCCAGGATTGGGGTTACACCCGGGTCCTCCAGGACCAGCAGGACCGACGTGGTGGTGGCTGGGAGTAGAGGTTCTTGGGAACGCTCAACCTCGTAAGATTGCCTCGACTACGTGGTGAGACTCCCCAGGAAGCTTAATCAGTGGTGGGAATAAAGGCTGTGGGAGAGCTAAGAGGTGAGGCCTCTCAGTATTGTAGTCGGTGTGAACTCTGCCCTGCATGTTGGAAGTACTGCTGAAGGCAGTATTAGAAAGGGATGGGCAAGTTGAATTACCTTCTGAGGAGCATAATGCCTTTTTCACCCTTCTCTGTACACCTCCATTCCGAGAGTATGGCATGAGGAGAAAGGAACTAAACTGCCTTGCAGAAGGTAAGCCAGTGCCTCACTTCCCTACTGTCTACTTCTGAATACCCAGTCTTGTAACTATAGATGGCACCCTGTATTCCTTTTGCCCGCCCTATAAAGAGTGGTGGGCAGAACGTTGAAGCAATTTAAGCTACCTTATCACTGACAGGGGATCAATTGTCAGTGAAAGGGACGTTATCTCTGGACTGAGTAAATTATATACAAATTCAACTTTAAATTTAGTGATATAAGAGTGTTGAAACCTCATTACCCAGAGTCAGCCCGTAAGCAATAAATGTTGTAGCGGTAAGCCCTGATGTCGCCCGAGGTCAAACACAAGCCCCTCTGTTTGCTCCGACTCTGATGGGTTACTCCATGTTGAGGAGTTTGGAAACTTGGGGTTTTCCTTCCGGGTCAGTGAATTGGGGACCACAACCCCTACAATCAATTTCACGTTCAATAGTCTGCAGTAAGCAGATTTGGTTTTAGTGACAGAGGTGGCCTTCAAATAGTGCAATGCCAGTGTCGTGGAGACCATACCCTAGGATTTCCTCTCAGCTGGATAGAGTGTGGTCGCAGTTGGTTTGCGAATGGGAGCAAAGTCAAGAGACACTGGAAGCACCACTTTACAATGTGTTACCTGCTGTTCACAAGGCGGCTGCACCCTCCTCCTCTCTGGCTGGCTCAATGAGGCAACCGGTGGCTGAACAGTGGCCGACAGTGGTTGCGGAGAAGTAGTGATTAAGGAGGGATTAAGTCTTGGGCCAGCAGTGTCAAAATGTACTGTTAATACATTTTTTAATGATGAGTGACTAGACGCTCTGGTATAAATAATGGTTTCTCTTCTATAATCTCTGGGATAGGTAAGTTTGCTATATCCACCTCCAATTGTTTTAATAACTTCTTTGATTCAAGTTTCTTACCTCCCTTATTCTTATACGGCATAAGGCCGAATTGAGGTACCTGAGGCGAAACCGATTAAAGCCAGTGGCCCTACTGTGTACTTCTAGGAGCACTAGTTTTGCATTATAATATCCACTTGGCTTTTCACGTCCAGCCGTTACTCTGTGGTGGATGGAACTATCGGCCGTCGCCAGCAGTGAAACAGAGTGTAGGATATTTACGTAGGCAGCCAGTAGTTCCTAGGTGTGGTTTCCACTGAGGGTCAAGTAGAGCAGATAGATCTCCCTCTGACCTGGCTGTTCTCCAGTTGCGGAGTAGGATGCTATCAGAAAAAATACTTGATTCCACAAATGGGAGTTGTACCTAATGCTTTTGGCGCTCCTGAAGATTTACTGGAGAGATACACAATATTTTGCCAACAGATCTCTGTTTTCCTCTTAATAGTGTGGTGTACTTTACTTTGTGGCGATATTTCGTGCGGTAGCTGGCTTCAACTTAATGTGCGAGCAATGCAAGCTTGAATACTGCAAGTATCTTAACTGTCAAAGTGGTTTTTTAGACCAAGAATAGAGAACACGGAGAATTATATTTCAAAATACAAATAGATTTAATGAAATGCGTATTTAAATAAAATGATGTGTCTGTCCACACTGTCTTGAATTAAAATCCAAAGAATTATTAATATTGAAAAATATTAATTTAACGGAAGTTGTTATGTTAAAACCAGGCGAAGGCAACCTTGATAATACATAAAAAGGTGTTGTATGGTATGTGAGCTCAATAATGTGAATTAATTCAACATCAAATAGCCAATTATAAAAATCCTAAGTTAATTAAAGAGAATTGTCTTTAGGGGACTTACCTGTTAAAGAAGGAGGTCTTCACCCAAATCGTGAAGAAGTGGTTTGGCTAAGACCTTGCGTGATATCCATAAGGGACATCGTCGCAGTGACCTACTGTTACCTGAGTGGTAAAAAGGTAGGAGGAGGTTGAGGAAGTGGTAGGGGATGACTTCAGCAGGACCTTCTGGTAGTTGTTGACGGCCCTCAGAAGCTGCTGGCGGAGGCTGAAGAAGTGGAAGGCGGTGGTCCTATGGAGTTGCGTGAGTCATCAACGGCCACTGGTTCTTTCTCGGTCACCGGCGCAGTTGTAAGGGCTCGGCCCTTGTCTAACTCCCTCGGATTTCGCAGCAGTGAGAGGTGTAGCAGACTGCCTTGAGGCCAGCTCTGGATAAAATTTCCAGTTTGGCGGCTCTCAGAAGGGTGCAGGGGGAATTATCCCTGCTAAGGCAGAGTACCTGTGAGTGGGCTGTACTGTTCTGCCTACCAGAGTATGCAGAAAGGCTGGCCATTGCAAGCGCATGTGGGCTGAAAATTAGTGTGTGTGCTCGATTGATTTGAATTCCCGGGTCACCTAAATTTCTCTCAAGGGGCAAGGTAAACTGGTATAGGTATAATGTCTACAGGAATGTGGTACTCGTGAATCGGGCTTAACATAAATGTTTATTCCGTGTGAAAGGAAATAAGCACGTGGTGTCACACTATCTCCTACGTATACAAGAGCTTAGGAGAAGCTATGCCTACATAAGCCAGGTAGAGGTGACCTGGTCCTGAGCTACAAGGGACAGGGTAGACTAGCACTGTGATAACAACTATAACTGGACTAACTGCCTATTCCGTTGTTCCCCTGAAGGGACCACAGTGTCGAAGTGGGTAGACGACTTGGCGTTAGGTCTCTTCGGTACGATGCTGGGATGACTACGCAGGGTGTGAAAGGATTGGTCTCGCGAGTAGAACAAGGATTAGGAGTCCCTTCGGTACTGAAAGTGCAATGAAGAGGGAAGGGGATAGTCAAGGCAGAACTTAGGAGAGTGGTTGAATAGACCGGTCAGTTTTTCCGGAAGCAAGTGCGTTTGATAGCTGAAGACTGGCCGCGAGTCAAATTCTGACTCCGTATTTATACTCTGCTAAGCGGCCACCTCTGCGATCATTGGCTGGTGTCTCTTGAGCGTGGGGTGACCACTGAGAGGAGGGTGGTGAAAGCATAGCTTTCTGATGTGATGTCACCAGCCGGCTTGGAGGAGGAGGGAATACGACGACGAAACATACTGGAGGAGCCATCTAGCAGTGGACAGTAGTACTCTGTGCCTTCTGCTGTATAGCTTCGGTGGGTCAGTGAACAATGCAAGTTGCAGGCTGGAACATCCATTCTTGCCGTGGCAAACAGTACAAGTTAGAAGTCACATGGTGGTCAACAATGACAAACTCTGTTGAAATCAGATGCAATGTTATGCCATGCTGATAAGCTGAAGTCGTTAAATTACCATTGTTGCCAATGTGTTATGCGTCATTACGTTACATTTCCTGTCTAATACATTTTACAGTGTGGTGCTCTGTTCGTATATTTTTTTGACATGTTTATCCTCGTAGGGTATGATTTTTTTCTGGAAGATAGCTGCACTTTGAATAAAAATAATATTTAATTCTTAACGTGTCTTATTTTCACGCAAGAAGACACTGTGGATGTATTAACGCATGTTAAAAATTACAGAATGCCGCACTCATAAAACGGATTATTAGGGCTCTGTCCTATGCATTGACAAGAGATACGAAGCTGCTTATTTCGACTGAATCTGCAATTTTTTTCAAAAATTTGAAAATACCTGATTCATTCTGATTCTGATTTTATTTAATCGTGAAGTAGACAATCAGTGCCTTACCACGTTTAATGTTTTCATTTTTGTCTGCAAACACGTCATGTAGAGAGGTAGCAAACTAGAAGAGTGGGTGCAAGCAAAAATGAGACTGAGATAATGCAATAGAAAGTTACCACGAAAAACACAGCGACACTCCATTAAACCACAACCATCCTCCATCTTGACAGCCATGTAAGGGGAGGTCGTACTGGTTGTGTCCCGTATCACCAAGATATTAAACAGCCAGAATTTATCTCCAAGCCAGATGTTTACATGTGCATCTGCACCATAGCAATGTATGTTTTATTTGGTAGATATCTGTATTTTGAAATGATTAATAATACTCTATAACTTTGATGTGTGTGCTATGGGGTGTGACTACCTTATTAGGTAGTTCATTGACGTTTACTATCATACCAAGCCTAGCTCAGCCTACCACGGCAAATACTAGCTGCTCTATTAAGCCAGTGAGGCGTAAGGGGGTTAAGTTTAGTATTAGGCCACTTGGGGGCAGGTTTGCTACTGCAATTTAATGTTACTTGTGGTCTTCTGATTTTGCCTAGCAGGGATGTCACTGGGAATAGCTTCATTCTCTCCTGAGCTAGAAGCTTTTCCTGTTCCTTGTATTCTGCCGTTGGGTATCCTGGCCACTGGCCACTGAGCAGGTGATCTAAGGACGTCGAAATGTCCAGGGGATTAAACGGGGAAATGGGTCGCGGATTTTGATCGTGACACCTTATTTGAGGTTCATCCTCGGACGTAGCTAGGGCACGACGTTCCGTACGTCATTGTTTGCTATGGATACCTCCTTTTCTACTGTACATCTGTTTACTAGTATAAGACAAGTTTACAAACTACCACATAAAGGGAAAAGGGGTTCGTTAACTACAATTAACGGAACAACAAGAGGTAAGTTAGACGTGGTGTTTTATTAAGGGGATTATTCCCTGGAGAGAACCAGGAAAATATAATTAGTACAATGAAAATAGTCTTGGCAAAACACTAGAAGACTGGATGGAAAATATAGTATGTAAATAACGTAAGCAACGGGGTCAGGAGAAGGCGAGCCTGAGATAGAGCAAGCTATAGCATGCAACTTTACAGCGGCTAGTAGTATTGAGAAATATAGCAATGCAACTTTTACAGCAGCTAAGATTTTAAGTGGTAGCTAATCAGGTATGCAATACGAAATGCAACTGCTCGTTACTGCGGAGTCAAAGAAAGTTGGCTGGGGTAAGGATTACTAGGTTTAAGGCGGGGTATACCTGTAGTTGGAGTCGTCTCATTTGCAGGTCTTCGGTGACGTGCAGGTCTTGAGAGAGAGTCTCCGGAGACTGAGGAAGGCCTTAAGGTGCAGGTTAAGGAAGGTTTAAGATAGGAGGTAGAGTGCCCTTGGTCAGGCAGAAAGGAAAGTCTTCTCAGGCTCGGTAAGCAGACTAAGGAGTTGAGTCGAAGAGTCTTCGCGGACTGAGGAGGTTAAGAAGAGTCTTTGCGGACTCAGGGTAGGCCGAGAGTCTTCAGCAGACTCAAGTCTTTGCAGTCTGGTGGTGGGCTCGCGTCCTCTTCTGTGGCCGAGCCCAGCACATCTGCCAGGGCTTGCTGCTGCGGTTGTATTTATACTGAATTTCCACTTATCAGCAGTTCTTCGGGGTGGCGGGTGGGGGAGTAGCATAGTCTTTCACCACGGGGGCGTGTTTATTGGGGCTGCAGGAGCACTGCGCTTTTCTTATTGCCCTGCATAGAGGCAAAGACAAATTAAAACCCTGTCTCTGAGGCGGACTGGTTGTAACATCACAAGGTCATGGGGGTGCTGCCATCTCTCATGATTGTAGAAACTTCTGCAGGAGCTAGCCACGAGTAGTAGAATTCTCAATAATATTTATTCAAATTGCGAGGGTGCCTTTTGCATGCAGAAATCTGGGTGGGCAATGGGTATTGTAATTATGCTCGTAATTTACAATGATATAATCGGCTACCCAGGCTTGTGGGCTTTGTTAGCGCGATATATATTTTCTGGTTTGCCGCTTATATATTCCGCCCCTGAGCGCACGTGGCTCGTAGATGGGGTGAAGTCGTCCGCAGAGCGTGCATTCTTGCTGCGTAACATGCAGGCATGCATCAACTTGTTGATAATGGACACTTCTACTTTTTAGCAAGCGTTAATCAGCGTTTCTCCATGTTAGAAAGTGTGTACGTGGCACTCAAATTTTTTTTGTTCCAATGAGATGTATTAGTACTTCTGTGATATAATTTTGTTCTGAAATGTTAGCATATTAAAATAATAATATTCATATATTCTTTTTTTTTTTTTTTTTTATTGATCCTCTGGTTTTCTCATGAGAAGCAACTGAAATTGAACGTAGCACTCGCTATGAGTTATGTCGCACACTGTTTAAAACTTTGTTTTTCAGTGATGTGATGTTCTTATTTATACTTCTGGGGCATCACTTTATTTCTGCTACGTTTATATTTTTGAGTGAGTGTGTATATTATTTAATTTTATTCTGTTTTATCGCCAGAGGCAGTTAATTATGGACATAATAAACATGGTAAAACTTTTCGCTGCTCAAGGTTTTTAACATTTTTGGTGACAATAGGAGGGTAAATATACGCTTATCAGGTATTATTTTATTCAGATGATATATACCTATTAAATAAATATTTTGTTTAAAAAATGTGTTTGTTTTATGCCTGTGACAATTAAACTCTAATTTTAAGCGCAAAACCATCTTTAAACATAATTTTTTAATTGTTTGGGGTAAAAATGTATTATTTTTGGATTTTAAGATAATAGTGATCTAACGATGGTATTCTCGGGAACCGTGGACACTTGTAAAATCACAGTTATACAGTACTTCTGTTACATAAAGGTGACATATTATTGGTTATATTGAATTTTTACTTATATTTTATTTATAAATTATAATGTTTCATTTATAGTCAACATCAGTGAGAGTGTGTTGTTAATGACTAGTAAGAAATAGTTCTTATGCAAAATATTATTAAACTGAGTGCGCACGAATGTGGTACGTTGTCCCTTTGGGGTAATTTTCTAGTTTTGGTTAAGCTTTGCTTGCATGAGGCGGAGGAATATCCTGTAAATAGAACTTTAGCAGGGCCTTTAGAAAAGTTGGAAGTAACTGTGAATGGACTATAGAAGATTGGAGAATTGAGAAGAGTGGTGAAAGAAGTGTGGTGGGGGAAAAATAAATAAATGGCCTTTTCTTTACTGATCTGGTCACAAGGTGTGGCACATTTATCTTGATGTTGAATTGTGTGTTGTTTTTTAGAAGTAAGTTAAGGTTGATTGTAAGTTTTTCTCGCCCCTACCCTACATGCATCAGGAAAGCAAGAAGTTTAATTAGCCATTTAATGAAAAATCGTCTATTAATCGTTGTTTACCTTGATGTAATATTATTTTAATAACTGTTGTGTGATAGCTTACATGGGTCTTTTGAGTAAAGACTGTGTGTAAATGCATTTGTTAAGGTACAAACACTTGTTTGTACCTTAAGAGGAGTATGTAGCTGCATGTTCAAGGTCAAGAAGTGAGGAAGTAATTCGGGCGACATTCACATGCATCCCTAGCATCTAATCACTCCTAAGTGCAGGGAATGCAGTTTTGCCATTGTGTTGCTTTACTGTGCAAATTATATCTGTAACAGTGGGTCTTTAGTACATGCTATTAAAGCCCACATATTAAAGTATGTGTGTTTCATTGTATTTTTCTCTTACCGCTTAAGGGAACTACATTGGAAAGCATTAAAACTGTGGTATTTAACCAGTTTCCCTAGTTTTTTGCTCCATGCATACACTTAATATGATAAAAGTAATAAAAAAAAGGAACTATAGCATAGATGATTGTTTTTGTACCATTTCTGGCAAAAAGTTGTATTTCCAGAGCAGTTATGTACCGATATTTGTGTATTTGCGCAAACAATTATTTCACAGAAAATATTTTGGTTCATACTCATCCTTGTCAGAAGCAGAAACCAGTTTAGTGATGTACCTTTAAAGATATAGTATCTTATTTGACAAACTTGAGTTACGTTTTCTTTTTAGGGTTGTGCTTCATGGAAGTGGTTTTTCCCATACCATTATGCACCATTTGCATCTGATTTTCAAGACATTGGAGACTTACCAACCACTTTCGAGAGAGGAACCAAGCCTGTGAGTAAATTTTTTCATTTGTCATTGTTTCAACACTGTCTTATCTATTCCATTTGTAATGCATTAAAATAAGGGCTGCATTTGTATGTTGGTTAATGTTTTATGTTCCATTCTGTACTGTAATGCATTAAATTTTGGTACCCAGAATTCAGTCTTTGGTGTGACAACTCACAGTATTGGGCCTTGCTGGCAGACTGCCAGCAAGGTAGAAATTTCGGTGTACAGTTATACTGTTTTTCCTTGAGACTTTTCAAAAATATTTGTTGCTTGCAAAATGCAAGTTGGGGGGGGGAGGGGGGGGGGCAAGAAAGGAAAAATTTTACTATATGAAGTATTTAAATTAAATTAACAAGGTACAGAATGTGGCTTAAATATATCCATACATTTTTAATATGTTAACATCACTTGTAAAAACATAACAATATGTCATAAAGGAATTTATTTAATTTTCATTTGCAGTTCCAATTAGTAATAGCAGCTTAATAATGTATCACTTTTACATATTTTGGTTAACTATGGAAGTGGGCTTACATTTTAAACTATCCCTAACTTATTCCCAGAAATAAGAAGAATATTCACATTTGGAACATCCTGTTAATTGCCTGGCATGTTAACAAATTTTCCAGGGTTTAACTTTTGTACATATTTTCATTATGTATATGAAAGTAGAGGATTGGAAATATCCAATATGTCCTAACTACAAACTAGACACAGTGTTACCGATCTTGGGTTGTGAGTCGGAAATTCCTGACAGAGTGGGTATTTTAGACCCTACCTATCCAGCTACCACCATCTACTCAGTAGGCGGAGAAAAACTAATTTAATGATCTTACTTGATGTTGTGATGGCGGTTGAATGTGTTTTAATCGTGTGCTTCCAGTTCCAACCATTACAGCAGCTGATGGGTGTGTTCCCCGCAACCAGCAGTTCACACGTACCTGCCCCTTGGGCAACGCTTATGAGCAGTCCTGTGAGTATTGAGTTAGTGGTGTAAGCTGTATAAATCCTTTTATCGCGCCTAAGTTTTCTTGTTGGACACCTTTTTTTTTTACTGCTATTTGATTTCACTAAAATAATAAGTTTCCAGAGAAAATTTTTTTTAATTGAGAGTGAAATATGAACGTATATAGTTTAGAGGCATAAAATATCTCAAACAGCAAACTTTCATGTGTGGACTGATCTTAAGGAAAAAGTCAATTGGGAGGTAGCATGATTCTATGTCGCCAGAGCGCACTGCCAACCAATTTTTAAATATAGTAAATCCCAGTTACGATGTTTTTCAAGGGTCTTTACTCCAGAAACTTCTTAACTGGGAAAGTTGCATTCAAGGCTAGAATATTACTTGCAACACCAGAAACAACAGTTAACATTTAAAAAAAAGGTGTTTTTTAATGAAAATGGTGTTTATTTTATCTTAAGGGAATCAAAAAAACTTCTCAAAGCAAATAATTATTATTTTTTTATAAAATAGTTATCAATTTAAAAAGTTACCAATTTTATTCTGTTTGTAGTTTTTCTGAGACTGCATAAGTACATAATTTTTCAAGTTCCACAAGCTGCTCCAAATATAGCTTGGAACATTTGGTGTACAAGCTAAGAACTGATTCAGACTGTCCACATTCTTTGTTGTGACCGACCATGCTGGCTTAGAGACAGCCACATCAGATTCATCTTTATCTTCACTTTCATCGTCATGTTCAGCACATAGGTCCTGTATGTCCTGATTAGCACATGTTTGCATATCGTCATCAACACTCGTATAGCTTTCAAAACTACTTGATACACTCAAGGTTGACTCGAGAGTTTTCCAAGCACAGCTGGGTATGGCACTTGGATCTTCTTACTCTGCAGAAACTACTGATGGAGGGTGTTGCATTTTCAATGAAACCTGTCTTCTTAAAATGTTGGTGATGTTGGTTGACTCCATGGAATTCCCAGAATCTGCTAGTAGGTGCATAGCATCCAAAATGCTCCGTTTATGTGGCTTACAGCCTGGTTTCATCCTCTGAAGGATTCTGTGGACAAGACACTTTTTGAACATGTGCTTGAGCACCTTGTTGTCCATTGGTTGCAGAACTGATGTACTGTATAATGGAAAAAACTGCAGGGTAATGTTCCGTAAATTTGCAATTTTTTGGATGAGCTGGGCAGTGGTTAACAAAAATCAAAACCTTCCTGTTTCTGCATCCAAATTTGGCATCTAGTGAGTGAAAATACTGCTCAAAAATATTGCATGTCATCCAAGCAGACTTATTGTTTACATACCGACAAGGCAAGGTTTTAACATTTTTGAAACACCTTGGTTTCTTTGGTTTGCCAATGACTAGCAACGGCAGCTTCTCTGACCCATCTATATTGGCTCCAGCCAAAACAGTCGGTCTCTCTTGACTTAGCTTTCCTCGATGACAAATTTCACCTTTCAATGTCAGTGTTCTGTCTGGTAGCATGTTAAACAATAGCCCAAACTCATCAATATTGAAACGTCTTTGGTGCTGTACTCTGAAATCAGTGTAAGCAATCAAGAAATCCATGCATCAGTGGATTCTTTATCCACACTTGCAGATTTAGCACACACACATTTGTACACAATCCCATACCTGTTTTTAAAGCGATCAATCCATCCATTTGATGCTTGAAAATTGATACCGAGACAAACCGCTATTTGTTCTGCTTTTTCCTTCACAATGGAGCCATTGAACAGTATGTTGTCGTCTCGCTGCTGCTTAAACCACACAAGTAGTGGTT
Organism: Dryococelus australis; assembly: GCA_029891345.1. Classification (NCBI taxonomy): domain Eukaryota; kingdom Metazoa; phylum Arthropoda; class Insecta; order Phasmatodea; family Phasmatidae; genus Dryococelus; species Dryococelus australis. The sequence goes on along the minus strand of CM057001.1, from coordinate 90,927,312 downwards.
TTTCAATGTCTTCATACTTCCCCAACTTGCGTTTCTTACAAGTAGAAGTTGTGTTGGCAGCTTCATGTAAAATATCTTCACGTTTAGACACGATAGAATTAAGTGTCAATGCTGGCAGTCCAAGTTCTTTGACTATACTAACACATGTAGCTGAAGGACTAGAATCAACTGTCTGAATTATTGCCAGTTTTTCTTTTACAGTTAATGCTTTTTGTTTTACTGCCACAATATTCCAGTCGGTTAAAACACAAACATTAATGTATTCAAATTAAAACATGAATAGTCCTTATTAATAACTGCACTTAATAACAGCATTGAACTTCCAACCACCAAAAAAAATCTGTTTCTATACATTACGGACGTTGTACGTTCGAGCCTTAAATAAACGTGATGTTAGTTCTGCTGCTAACAGATGTTACATGCATCAATTAATTGATTAAGAAAATATTTTTGCACTTCGTCTGCAATGGTGCATGAAACGGAATGCGGTGGAACATATAGATTCTTTTGTGAAGTTTCAAGTTCGTACATTGGCAGTATGCTGACAGTATCTGCTTGGCAACTTGCATTGAACATCGCGTCATATAATCTATGGTCGCTTTTATGCAACCTAACCTGTTGAGTTATGGTGTTTCGGTTTTTGTAGTTTGTTTTAAAAATAAAGTTTTGTGTGCACATTAATAAGCAAATTCTCATATTAAAGATTTAAGTTGACTGTATTACACGGGAAGTCATGCACTTGGCGATATGCTATATATGGGAAATGTTAACATGGCTTTTATGATGAAACTGACGGGGCCAAAAGAACCAAACGTTTCAGCTGGGAAATGTCTTTCGTGCTAATGTCTTAAACAAGTTTTACTGTACTTCCAAACCATCCACTAGATGGCACCGCAGTCGTATTCCCTCCCCCTTCTCACATACAGACAGCATACATGTCATCCATTCATGGAACCACAGAGTGCCAGGTAATCCGCTTACCGTTCTAATGACCCGTTGCTTCTAGCAGATTGCTCCCTACGATAACAATGTGTTGAGGGTTAGCAGTACTCCGACCATTTGTATGACAATACAGATATCGGTAGTATGGAAAATATGCACATTTTGAAAGCCAATAATACATTTTTGTAATTCGTTCACTGTTGATTACAGTGGTTGGGAGTATATAAGATTCATTATTTTATCATGTATATAAAATTATGGCAGTAAAAATATACATTTGTTCATCTCGGCCAAAATTCTAATGTGTCAAACGGCAAATAAGTTACTTTCGAACAAACAACAACAAATGTGAATACATTTTCATTCGGTAATGAAACTTATATTGGCAGTGTTAAAGAATTCTATTACTTTTCACTTAGTTAGTACATAATGTTTGCACCAAAGATGTTATTTTGTAATGATGTAATGTTAGCAAAAATTTTTCCTATATAGAAATTTAGTGAGAATGTTTGTATAAAACATGGCCCAGTTTTTTAGTCTAATCATCTGTTGATACAATAGCAATTCTAACATTAAAATACGAATTTTGTTTATATGATGATGTGCATTTTACATAAAATTTTTCACGAAACATTTTGTAGCAACATTATTTTATTTGATGGTCTGTATAAGTGACGATAGTGCCCTACTGAACAAAATCATGCACTAAAAAAATATTAATTCATGTCACCTGCAAGTGTTTGACACGTGCCATTAAACGTATTAATTAACATTGATTACGACTCATCGCTAAATGTTCCTACTTCCACTACTGCAGAAGGAGAGAGAACTTTCTTTATGGATTCTCTGCCGTCTACTCTGCCAGACAACAGGAACTTATGAGCGGATTTTCGTCACCTGAAGGTTACACAACCCGCACCCTACCCTGCGCTGAGAGCCTACAAGCTGCCCGCTACTGGACAAGGCCGAGCGCCGCTGATGAGGCATGAAGCAGAAATGCTGACCAGAGTTTTTCAACTCCCACGCCAACCAGGGCAGAAGACTCGCTCTCCCCCGCAGCCCGCGCCAGCGGCTTACAAGCTTCACCTATATAAGTCTGGATGCTGCCAGGCTCGGGTAGTCATTCTTCCACAAACTCTCTCGTGACATCCCAGAGCACTAATTCAGTGCTGGGACCTCTGGGAACTTTGCAAGCCTCGAGTACACCCCCAACGGCTATTCACCATGCGTCGATGTCCATAAAACACTTTCACACATATTTAACTTCAATTTTTCTCTTCCAAGCACTCTTTTTCTCTTCCAGACACTCTTTTCTTAGCCAGTTTAACTTTAAATACTTTTGCATTCATCTAGAACCAGTTACATCCCTTTTAACTACAACCAGGATGCCTACACTTGGAACCGCAGTTACCTTCAACTCTCCACGGTCTGATAGGAGGTAGCACAGGTCACATGCTTATTGCACCTCCTATAAACACCCGTTGTTCACTACCCTTCTGCTTTTCATTTCCAGGGCACCGCCAACAGGAACCCGGAGTACTGACATCCACATTAGACGGCTACCTGTTTCTTCCCAACCCCTGAGCACTAAGTCAGTGCTGGTGGGGAGAAACAGCAATGCCCCAACCACTAGAAACACCTTTGTGTAGGGAGAGGCTACAAGCTTAGGTTATCTCTCACTTTGAGCGCTAAGTTAGTGCTGAAGTGACCTTAGCCTTGGGGTTGCCGCCCAACCCGGTGCAAACGCACAACCAGTAGAGGCTTGGTGGCCCACACGGCTCCACATCCCTGATCAGCCCGCATGCTTGGGGGATCAGTGAAGACTCCTATCGAGCTCGTTCCGGCCACTCACTATTGGGTTACACTTAAATTACTGTTCCTGTGTAAGTGCACTGCATAGGCTGTCAGATCGGTGTGCCCTATGCCTTACATGGTAAGGAGTGGCAAGAGGCCTAGAGAGCGATACCTGGCTCACGCTGCTATCAAACCGTGGATAGTATTACCTCATCCTACGCAGGACAGACAGGCGGAACAGGACCGCGCCGCCCAAATTACACGACAAGCAGTAGCGCCTGCTTCTGTAACCGTAATCTTCTTTTCACCATGTATTCACATTCACCATTCTGGCCACCCTGTGGTAAGAGGGTTGCTAAACCGAACAGAGACCAGGTACAGCTTGTCAAACCCCACCTTCTGGAGCCTTGAAGCCTACGACTGGAATTGCTGCTTTGGAGTAGACCAAGCTCGCTGCTATTGGGTGAAACCCTCCCTTGCCTTGTACCGTAAAACCAGAGTAAACCACCCCCCTTTTGGTCTTGCGGAAAAATCCTAGACATACGTAATAGTCAGGCTTAACTGGCACGCATCAAGAGATTTTCTGGCGCCCAACATGGGGCGGCAGACAAGTAGCAGTGCACAGTGAACGGCACGAACTATAGTCCATTCCTGATTGGAAGCGACTTATGAAAATCAACCTTTGAAAAAAACACTCTTACGCATAACATTGCACCTGTTTTTTTCAATAACCTATATTCCACAAATATATAACACTGTCGCCAACTTTAGAGTACTGTATTATTGAATAAATGAACCTTTACCTTAATATCTTCTGTGACTTGTAATATTTATTTCTTTTTTAAATATGAATTAACAACAGTTAGTGCAGCGATGTATTGGCAGTGACCGATAAGAAATAGTTCACTGTTAAAATATTATTTTAACCTCTTTTTTTAGTATACTATTTGTAAATTAAACTGTGCTTATCGAAAAATTTCAATATTTAAGTAGCCCCGATGTCAATATATCTCATTTTTACAGTTTCAAATAACAGCGGAAAATATTGTAAGTAGGCCGTAATGGTATGGTATTGTTTTATCGAGCGAAAAAGCAATTGAAAAACTGTCTGCTGATGAGGCTTGTTGCATTCTTTCTCTTTCTCCGTCTCTTTCACACTCGGGAAATTTAACTTTGCTGGTAAGCAGAATTATACATGTTTTCAATTGTAGCATGTTTCATACTTACTACAGCAAAATAATAATTTTTGATTTTGTAATTTACAAATGAAAAGAGATTTTAATGTTTGAATACGTATTTTAATATATTTAGATACAATGGCGGGGCGGTTACGTAGTGAAGTTGGCAGACGTGGCAAGCCATGACATAGCGTGTTGCTTTTTGTCAAACGAAACGTAACTTATTCTTACTCCAAAAAATATTAATACATCACGTTTGTAGACGTGTTTTTTAAACCTACCTAGGCAAGTTACAATGTTGTGTAAATCTTTGTTTCCACTGCAGTAATAAATATACTGTGACGTGTGTTTCGTTAATCATTGCGTCTCTGAAATGGCGTGCCTTTGTGCATCGTGGTTGATACGCTGGCCATGTGTGTGCATGATTTCAAATATTTGATTAGCACTATTTATACGTTTTAAATATGAACTGTTTTTTATGACGAAGTTATTTATTTACATCCACGTTTGTTTATTTAGCACAACGTTGTACTTTTGTCCTAAGGGGTTTGAAACACAGTCTTGTAACATAATTTGCCACAATCACAAAATAAAAATACTAAGCCCAGCCCGATGAATTTAAATAAACCCAATAAACAGTAAGTAGCAATACATATAAATATGAGCGGAATAAAAGTTACCGTAGGCTTATTTGTATGCTTGTTCACCGCTATCTTTTAAGTTTGTATAGCAAAAATGAGCAACACGAGTTGTGTGCTTGAATTCAATGTGCCTTTTTCGTTTGACTGGTTGTTCCTTCGTTTTAATATTTATTCAAATTGAGGCCGTCCTTTTAGAGAAATGACACACCACATCAATAACAAAAGGATAATTAGTACAGCCCTTTACCTCGCAGTTGTAACAGTGTTAAACACAGTCGCTGCAAAATACTAACATGCATTGCATGTATTGAGCTACGTTGTGGAAAACAAATATGTTAATGTAAAATAACCGTAAGAACTGTCTTCAATTCAGGCATTTTTAAAACGTCATAAGCTGACCTAAATAATCTTAGAGGTCTAAACTGTGAATATTCATACGGAGTGGTTTTTGGAATATGACAGAATTCTTAGGAAAACTGTAAACAACATATTTGACAGGTATAAAAGTAAAAGTCACATTTCAATGTTTATTTTTAGGTGTAGCGAAAGTATACGAACATATGTACACACACAATTGAATGTAAATATTGATTTTGACAGACGCTACATGGCAGTGTTTGTTTACATTTGGCGGAAGGATACGAAACTGGCCTGCAAGTAGATATTTAGCAGGGCTCCGAGAAAGTTGCTTCCAATGGGGAATATACTATAGACCAACCATACCCTGAGGACTAAGGGTAGGAACTGAGCAATTAAGCAGACTTCGTGGAGTCCACAACACCCTGTGGTGGCCTTAAACATGAAAATGTCAGACTCAGAAGTTAATGCCATTACTGGCGAGAACCACGACAGTGATCCCGACACACACTGTAGCCAGGTTGACTGCACCGGCAGCGGCACACGGAAAATAGAATGCGCATGCTGCGCTAAGTTGTTTCACTATGCCTGCATAGGCTGGTCTGAAGAGTAACGGGTTACAGACAGACTAGAATACCGCTGTGCCAAGTGCCGTCAACAACCTACGGGTTTCTGCAATGAAATTCTATGTCCCGGCCGTGGTATAAATCGCATCAAGTGTATAATATGCAGCAAACCCTATCATCACTTATGTATAGGGTGGCCAGATGAGCGCTTCTCTATGCCAGGAATGGCCTACCAATGCGAGAGATGCCGACAAAAACACATCTCTCACTCCTGCAGATCCAAACCTTCCCCAATCTATATACAACCAGGCATGGCGCCTGGCCATCCGTCAACTGGATGGGATGATGACATTCAAATTACCTACTTCACAGGTTGACCCCATGAATACCCAGTGGCATTCATGCAAGAATACAAAAAAGAATTCAGAGAGATGGACCTGCTGCCGAAACAATGGTTCAACAGAGCCCAACTACATTTTATGGGTCTCGCCCTTACTTAGTGGGTGAGAATGGTGAATTCCTAACGGATTGGAAGCAGTTCAGTAGTAGGCTAGCGGCGGAATTCACGGGCAAGGAGGTGTTACTAGGTTGACAACTCAATTTTATAGTCGGTCCCAGGTGCCAGACGATGAAGCGGAAATCTTCATACGGAGGAGGGAACAGATGTTCAGACGCGTATTCCCTGGTGTTGACGAAGCGACCGCCATTCATGCTATCAGTTAAATGCTGCTACCCAGCCTTAGGAACGTTCTTCTTGCCACGAGACTGACCACCCTGGACGAACTGGTTAACCGAGCCTGAGAGGCAGAACAGAATTTTGCAGCACAGGCTAGTCTCGAAAAGCCTGTATCCACCAAGACCCTGGAGGTTCGAGCTCCCCTGGTTGCCCCTCTTAAGAGTGCACCCGCTCCAGCTCCCCGCATGGCATTCGTACTCAAATGCTGGTTCTGCCCGGAGAACCACTGGAATAAGGACTGCCCTCGAAAACCAGAGGGAGTTGCCATTCCATCCAACCGAGTTGACAAAACGCCGTCAACTATTCCCACCAAACAGACTGGGAAACCAACTCCCAATAGTAAGTCGGGAAATGTCGATGCCAGGGTACGAAGTGGGCCACCTACTCCGGTTCACAAGGGCCCAGCCTCCAGTGACTAAGGGAAGAAGTGCCGATTCCTATAGCCCCACACATAGAAGTCTAGGTAAACAACAGCAGGGTGCTCGTCTTGCTAGACTCAGCAGCCACGGACAATTTCATCCAGAGTGACTTATTAACACCAAGCCAACTCGCTGAAACAAGACCGCAAACCAGAACAGTAGGAATTTGCGCAACCCGACCACCCTAGTCATAACTGGATGAATCACCTTGACAGTGAAAATACAAAATGTTACTACACCGATAGAATATATTGCGTCTCCAACCCTGTCCAAATCACAGACAACGTAGAGCCTATCTGGGAGAAACCAACTAGATCACAGTTAACTGGGATCAAAATCGAGATGACCTTCCGCCAATGCCCATTGACGCGATGTGCATTAACCACGAACTTGAAGAACCTAAATTCTACCAATAAAAGCCGTACTAGACGAGCATGCCAGAGCATTCTGAAAAGGAGGACTGTTACGACAAACATGTTCTATTCAGCACAAAATATGTCAGACCACCGAAGTACCTGTTTGCAATCAACCATACTGAATGTCAGCTCACCGGCTTGACCTCATTATGGAGCAGGTCAACGACATTAAGGACCAGGGAATTGTTGAGCCATCGAATTCCCCATACAACTCATACGTGGTCCTCGTGCCAAAGAAAAACGGGAAATAGTGATTCTGCGTAAATTAAAAATTGCTAAATGAAGTCACCCACGCAATCGCTCCCCCAGCTATAGACTTGTCTCATACCCTATGAGACATTGGTAAGGCCAAAATATTCAATACTCTCGACATAGAGTGGGGATATTGGCATATTGCAGTACATCCAGACAGTCGCAAATATATGGCCTTTAGAACGCTGGAGGGTGAAACCCTGCAATTTTGAGTCATGGCATTCGGCTTGAAAAATGCCCTAGCAACGTTCCAACAACTAATGTCTGTGGAAGTGTCAACAGGATACATCGGCGAGTTCTGTTTTGCCTACCTCGACTACATAATAATATATTCCATTGGTTAGGAGGAGCACCTAGGCCATCTGCAAAGAGTGTTGGAAAGACTCGAGTTACACGGAATGACTTGCAAGCTGTCGAAAATCTTCTTCTGCAAGTCCCCAATAGATTATCTCGGAAACGTCGTCTCAGCGGAAGAACCTACGAATAAGCTTCAACTTCGATGGTACCTGGGTCTATGTGATTGGTTACGAGTCTTCGTTCCAAATATCGCAAAATACATGGCACCACTACACCCCCTCCTCGTGAAAGACACATGGTAACAATGGGGCCCAGAATAACAACAAGCCTTTTCTGACTTAGAGCAGCTTCATGAAATTCCACCAGCTCCACCGACCACAAGGAGACAAGAAATTAATACTACAAATGAACGCATGTCAGAACGGCCTGGGCAAGATGTAAAAGCCAGCAAGATGTAAAAGGACATCCAGATGTGATAGCATATGCGTCCACTCGGTTAAACGAAACAAAGCAGCGCTACCACATCAATGAGCAGAAGTGTCTGGCCGTTATCTGGGCCATGAAGAAATACAAGTATTATCTCGAAGGGCAACACTTCATTCTACGGACAGACTCCAAAGCCCTCCAATGGCTACACGAGTCCCGCAATTCGAAGGCCAAGCGCGGCTGGTGGGAAATGTTCCTCACTGAGTTCGACTTCGGGGTCCAGCATTGCCCAGGCAAAATGAATGACCTACCGGAAGCCTTGTCTCAATTCCCGACACAGGAAGAAAAAGCTGGAGAGGAAGAGAAGATGTCTCCCCCACCGCAAGTTAAAAGAAGTCCGGAGAATTAAATCCGGCTTCTCCAACTATAAATAACCACCAGCAAATAGCTTTAAGTCAGCAGGAGGACCCTGACGTCCGACGCCTACTACGGGTACAGCCCCAACAATTCTAAGTACGGGATGACGTTGTGTGGACACGTAGCAGACAACCCGATGCACCTTGGAAGATCTGGGTCCCACAGCAACTACGCGCCGATATATGCCGGCGCCAATACGACCATCCCCAAGCTGGTCACCCAGGCACTAGGGAAATCCTGCTCGATATTAGAACATATTATAATTGGGACGGATAAGCCGCGATTTCCGGCAGTATGTTAGCAACTGTGTCACGTGCTGCTGCGGCAAAGCATACACTGTCCCCCCCCCCCCCCCCACCCACGGCAAAACCACCGAGACCCAAGACGGCCTGGACCCACATCGCCGCTAATTTGATGAGCACATAGCATTAAAGGAAACCGCTACCTGCTCTTGGTAACAGATCAATTTTCAAGATGGGTAAAGGCATTTCCTCTACCCAGCCAAGAAACCGCCCTAATCATACGGAAAATGGGGAGACAGAGATTTTCGCACGATGGGGTTATCCAAAGGCAATATTGACAGACAATGGCACTCAGTTTACAAGCCAGCAATGGCAAACCGCCTGTCAGGGGATGGGGAGTAGAAACCTGGACTACTGGACTACCCCCCCCTCCCCTCTTTTACCATCCTCAAGCCAACCCCACTGAACGGAGGAACCAGGAGCTCAAGAACTGCCTCTGTATCAGTGTGGGTAATGATCACAAGCATTGGGATAAGCACATCCCTACCATACTGTGTTTGCCCTCCGACGCAGAATGAATGAAACCGTCGACACCAGTCTGAGCATCCTACTCTTGGAGAAAACATTACACCGATCGGCGACTGGCAGTGGGAGAGCGAGCCCCCGACATACCTCAACCCGAGGACATTCGGCTAGCAGCCTTGGCCTGCACCATGCATGCCCAGAAAGCCCTGGTAGCCTATATTCTAAAGAAATATTCTCAACCAAGAACTGGGATGAGGGAATTCAACCTAGGGGACGCTGTCCTTCTGCGAAGTCATCCTCTCAGCAAAGCCAGCAACTAATTTAGCGCTGGCCTTGCCGACAAGTAGGATGGACCATACCGTATAGTAGGCAAGCAAGACAACATTTACTGGGCCGAAGATATATGCAGGCGGATCTGCAAGGCGACCTGAGGCCAGATCCAACCCTACCCAGGGGACATGCCGACATGGGGTGATAATAATGCAGAAGGAGAAACACCAGGACAATCCGAAGATGAAGACGAACCTCCTACAGAACGGATAGTGCCAGATACCGAATCAGGACCCTCGACGAGACCTGAGCCACCAACCCTCATTATTGACCGGGCCCCTGGTTACATCATGCCATGGAAGCCTGATGTAGAACCATGCCAAGGTGCATTTTCCATCAGATACAGCTGGGCAAACCCCAACTTCTGGAGCCGTGACGCGTACGACTGGAATCACCCCTTTGGAGTAGACCGAGCTTGCCGCTATTGGGTGAAACCCTCTTCAACCGCAACACCCATGACAATGGAATAAGTAAGTAATAGCCAACACCCTTCGCCTCGTACCGTACAACCAGAGTAAACCACCCCGCTTTTGGTCTAGCGGAAAAATTCTCAACATACGTATCAATCAGACTTAACCAGCATGCATCATGTTACACTTTAAATTGCTAGGAATATTTAATGACAAACATGTGTTATTTGTGTTAGCTTGAATGTGCAAATATAAACTAGAACACATCTGTTTACTGGTAGTGACCTTTTTTTCAAAAGTTGAATTCAAAAGTTTTAACTTAGCACTGAACAAACTTTGGCCTTTGCTGTAGTCTGATAGGTTAATGATGTTACAGGATTCTCCTATTATTGATTTTTATCCAGAAGACTTCAAGATTGACTTGAATGGCAAAAAGTTTGCTTGGCAAGGAGTTGCTTTGTTGCCATTTGTTGAAGAGGCAAGGCTGTTTAAAGCATTGGAGCCCTTTTACGATAGTCTGACTAGGGCTGAAAGTGAGTAATAGTATATTTATTCTTTACAGGAAGTAGATATGAATCGTAATTGATTATTTGAATATATCCATTTCATAATCTAACATGATAAAGTTTAAGATTTACTATCTCCTTCATTATTTTAAAATTACATGTACCTTTGATGTGGAAATAAAAGTTACAGTTGGGGAAATTAATGTGCGAATGATACATTTGTAAAATAATGTGTACTTCAGCTCTCTGTAGTAATGTGTTTGTTTTTCAGTACGGCGTAACATTCGAGGTGACGATAGATTGTACGTCACACCTGGTAACTCTGGGTACCATTTCATACAAGGCCTGTATGAAAATGAAATAGATTTCACTTTGGAGACTGAGATACTGATTGATGGTATGAGGGGTGCCGTTTTGTTGGCAGAAGACTGTGTTAATCAAGGAGGGTATGTAAACTATTTAATCCTGTATGTAAACTAACTTACCATTTGTCTGGTGTATAACATGATGCAAATAATTACCTAACACTGGCATAAAATCTTAAACATACAGCCCAGTCTTTGTGGATTTGTCAGCCTACCAAATGTTTGGGCATGTTGTGTTGTTGCTAGGGCAATTAAGATGTCACATGCAGAGAAAAACTAAGTTAGTGCATACTCTTTTGTACAGCAATTAAATTCTGAATTTAGGTTTCGAAAGATGAAAATGAATATGGTCATAACTAAGATTTTCATGGTTATTCATATTATTCTGGTGTTTGGAAAGACACTGATAATAATCACATAGCAATGTTCAAGATAAGCATTGAAAAATGCAAACAAGTAGGGTATAAGTGTTCAGTGTATGAAGTAGGGCTTTGGGGGCCATTAGAAAGGTCTTTTACTGTGAAGATTCAGTTTTAATTTCTGATAGACTGATCCAAATTTTTGCGTGTGATAAACGTGGTGTACCTTAGTGATCATTGTGTGGTCTCTGGTTACTTTCTTTCTTGTTAATACTACAGAATTTAGATTTGTTTCATGGTGTATCAGAATTAAATGTAAATAAAGAAAATTATGCTTTTAAAAAATGAAACACTTAGTTGCAGAGCACATCCTCTTTTATGCTTGATACAACTATGCTTTATGTGTAGGCTATTCATGGTAAAGTGAGCACTTTTAAAAGCCCTCTCATTTGGAATAATCGTAAAAAAATGTATTTTATTGTAGTAGTCTTAGATATTATCTTCAGATTGTGGTAGAATCTACACACTGTGTTTATTACTTATATGGCAATATTTATTTGAAAGGGTTGCTAAATTATAAACACTTGCTGAAAGAAAAAGTAACTAGGGCATCAGAAGTGCTCACTTTACCATGAACAGCCTATAGAATGCTTTAGACGGTCCTTATTCTGTGGTATGACAGTAAATGAAACCCATCCATTCTGTTTCAAAGCTCAACAGGATTCTGTTTTTTGTATTTCAGGTTATACCTAGTTATACTTAATGGAAATTTTCCTAAAAGATTTTGTCATAACTCCTATCAGATGTGAAATGGTAAATAATAAATATTTACTGTAATTTTATGCGTGGCGTTGGGTGAACTGATTGCAACATCATGGTTGGGCATGGTTTTGTTGGTCATTCAGTCATGGGCAGTATGCTTGACTGACTTTACTGGCTGCTAACCGGACCTCTGCCAGTGTATAGGCTAGGGCACGTGTCTTGATGGCACGGCACAAAGTCGGCTGTGGACTTGACTGTTCTTCTTATAACGGGGTGGAACACAGCCACTGGTTTACCGGTATTGGGTGTGGCCCGGGGTAGCTCCTGGTGCGACTACTGTTGCTGCTTAGGTCTGCCGGAGCTCATGCCCAGTACATGGGCCAAGGTGGTGCAGAAGGGTGCCTGCAGAGGGCTGCTGGCCCTAGAGCTCCTGAACCACTGGTTAGCGATCCCCAGTAGAACATGGCGTCCCTGACGGAAGTCAGTGACGCTGGGATGCAGTAGTCTGGTGGTCTTGGTTAGAAGCTGAAATGAGGGGAGGGATCTGGGAGGTGAGGCCTCTCCAACTGTTGGGCGTCTTGAGCTTGTTCCTGGGGGGTTATACTGCAAAGTGCAGTGGGTGCTGGGTTGCAGCTCTTGTTGGATTCTGAGGCAATAGCTGCCTTCCTAGCTTGCCACTTCACACTACTCCTATGTGTGTATGGCATATAGGTAAGTATTAAGTGGTCCCCACAAGGGGAGAGCAGGCAACGATGGTCTCTAGGTAGGTGTATAGGCAAGTCGAGGCCGAGCCAACCAGAGTCGTACCCGATTACTCCAACTGGCGACAGTTCAGCGTGGTGGTTAGAGCAGTGGGTTTAACCTGGATGTCTGACAACAATGTGGGTGTTGTCCAAAGGTGGACAGATCCCCAGAACCAGTCTTACCAATTGTTACAGCGACAGTTCAGCATGGCGGATGGAGCGAATTGGCTGGGCTGGTTGACTAGCCGCCTTGTGGATTGAGTTTTGTGGCTCTGCTGTACTGCACAGTAGGTGCACAGTATGTGTGGCCGTCTAATGGGTGTATCTTTGACTTACGTGCACCCGGTTAAGAAAGCCAATAGTTCTACTCTAGGTTTGACAATTGGGTTGTAAATGACGCAGTCTCCTGCTTTTCCCTGGTGGACTGATGTCTATGAGGGATAAAAGTGAGTCACTCTGGAGTCAGTACTCAGAGGTTTGATAGAAAATGTGTTTATTCCATGAGGAATAGACACTGTGGCCCATACTACCTCACTTCTGCTGACTTTACCTGCCAAGGTGCTGATGGTGTTTTAAAGTGGCTCTGCTCTGTAGCCTCCTACAGGTCGCACAGCAGGTAGTTGTATGTGTGACAAGTTCTAAGTAGTTCCAGCAGTAGGCCTTCCGTTACCTAGGCCGGTCAGTATGTACCTAATATTTACAACACGAGTACTCTCGCAATTAATAATAATACTAATAAATTGTTGTATGGACCACCTACAGAAGAATAAAAACATATCACTCTCAAAGAGACACATTTAGCCTGCAGAATATTTACATCAATTTTACTCTTTCTGTCCCTGCTACGCCCTAAGCTAAGGACGTGGCAGGGCTGGATTTGCATAGATATAGCAAAACCAACAAAACATCAAGTGGCAAAAGCCATGCAAAAAAACAATTTTTTCTGTGCACTGTAAGGGTGAGTTGACTGTGAAAACGACTCAAAACAGAAACAAGAAAGTGTGGTAATTATTTTTATTTTTGGTATTTTACATCTTTTCATTTGTTTTCAATATTACACGAGGAAAAGCTAAGATAACTTCTTTACCCTTTCATTTTCCAAAATTAATTCAAATATACATAACACCAAGTTACAATAAAAAGGTGAAATGCAAATATTTCTCACGTACAAAAATTGTGGTTACTCAACTAGTACTTTGATTGTTCACACTAACATATGAGCAGTGTTTCAACAAATAACTGGCCATTTAGTAATGCAGAAGGCCATCACAAAATGCACTGGGCAAATTATCCCAAAAAAAAATTACAATCATACAAAATGGCTTTAAATTCGGTCCTACTGACATTTTTACTCTGGACTTTTGAGGAATATATTTATTCAAACCACATTGAACTTTACTTGTCATGGCTAAACATTACGTGGATATTGTAACCTCAAAATTTTACACAGTATTTTTCCTATGTACAACATCTGCTCATAATCTCAAGTGGATAGGAGTAACTGCTGAACAATTCCCTGCCTTAACTCCCGCGAGTAAAAACTATTTGTTTTTAAAGAGTTTCCGAAACTTCGTAAAGTTTTTCATTGTTTACAAAAAAATCTAAATACCGCGAAGCCATACTAAGCGTGACTTGTTCACAAAGTTAACAGCATTACCTCAATAAGGCGTGACTTAGTTGCAAAATTTGAAGACCAACTTTCATAATTATTTTCTGGGTTACCAATGTTTGCAACCACAAATTTCTTCGTTAACAAACTGGTTACAAACTTTCAAACGGGTTTGCACCTGGTTACAAAAGGTAACATTACTTTCCACCTATTATCAAATCTCGGATAAGAGGCCAGCATTTCGCATTCATTTTAAAACGGTTTAAAAAATTCCAGCTATCAAGGCCCCAGCCTAACGTCAAAATGACGTAAAGGTCATATTCGCTTGAGGAGCCTACATTTATGCATCAAATTCAAAATACTACTTATCTGGTAGAAGTTTGCACCCTCAAGGCCATTGACTGACCCCGAACGAAGCATGTACAAGGATTATATACACAGTTCCGCCACATGGTGCCATCAATCACAGCAAAGAACGTTATTTTCCTCACAAAATAACCAAGAATTTAGTGGTGTTTCAATACTCCGTATGGGGGTCGTGTGATTGATGACCAATAGTGGTTGATGTTAAATAAGGTGAACCAATGCAGTAGTCACCTATTCCCTTGGGGGGGGGGGGTCTACACAAATTAAAAACAAACCACCAATTACATTACAATACGAAATCACACTTCCGGCATGTTGACCAAGTTGCAGGAACTGGCATAACCAAAGTCATGATTTTGTACTGCGCGCGCACAGGTGCGAGCAGTCTGCTGGCCTGGCTGCCTCTGGTGCTGCCATCAGGTGGCGAACCACTAAAACGCCTTCCGCTTCACAGTTGTCTTGCCCTGGCTGGATGTTGCGGCATGTAGAATAACATCTCTTACTTTTACACACATTCTCCATTACCCCAGGTCTTCAAATGTCTTATTAAGGTAACGTGAATATGGCGAGAACATGACAGGTTAGTAATTCAATAAATTTTAAGCAATATTTTGAGTTTTTAACACAAAACAATGTGTTAAGCGTTTATGTCAGTCGGTGCATTGTGCCGTGAAAATGTCAGGTAACCAAACACACAGTCATTTTCGAATGGGTAATTGTGGCGACTTGGTCCAGCCTGTTAATTAAATAGTTTACTATCAGGGTTATTTAATAGTAATTGGAGGGCGATTGGCGACGTGGTCCAGCCCATCATGTCTTGCTTTCGTTGAAAAGTCCTTTAGTGAAAAAGCGGTCGCCTGGTTTATTCTTCACCTAATAAGGAAGTTTTGCTTTGTAGCTAGATACTTGCACTGTTTTGACTGACTATTTTACATAGCACTTTATCAATAAACTATGGTTTGATTCTACACTGCTACATTACACATTCAGTATTTATTTTGCATTTATTGGTTTTATATAACTTCACTGGTAACAGCAATTTAACATCTCTTTTAATTCTGCCATTTACATACTGGTACTGTTATGTATTTGACAACTCACGCATGGTTACTTCCTGTCCGTCGATAGAGTCCTGGATTTGCAAGGACGCCCCTGTTTCCTCAAGGCTGCATACTGAGGGAACAGCCATGTGAATTTGGAAGTGGGCCACCATGGTGACTCACTGTAACTGCATTGGGTAGGTAATTGGTTTTGCCCAGGCAGTCTTTGCACCTCAAAGTCAAATTTGGTTAGGAACTTTTCCCATCACCCTAATTTGGCTTTGGCATTTCTTGACTCACATAGCCATTGAAGGACCTTGATGTCAGTGTAGAGTATGAAGTGTCTTCCTTCCAAGTGGTAACAATATTTTCTCACTGCCCAGATTATGGTGAGACATTCCTGCTCATTAATGTGGTATTTATTGTTCCATTGCATTCAGCCGGGTGCTGGCATATGCAATGACTTGATGCTGCCCAGCAGAGTTCTTCTGGTACAGGACCGCCCCCAGCCCATTATGGCAGGCATCCATCTCTGGTATGAGAGGACTATCTCCTTGTGGTGGGTGGAGTTGCTCGATATGATGGAAGCTCTGATTCACGTTTAGGAAGGCATTGGGCTATTCCTCTCCCCACCGCCAACGTGTTTCCTTCTCCAGAAGGGATGGAGGGGTGCCAACTGTCTGGCTATATCTGGAACATAATCGCATAACCAGTTACACAGACCTAATAAACGACGTTGTTGTTTCTTGTTGGTGGGTTCTTCGGCCTCCTGGATAGCTCGTATTGAGGTGGCTTGGGGTAGTTCCACTCGGGAGTTAGTCTTTCTAAAGTGGCTTTTGGAAAGCTTGCCAGTTAGGCCATGCAACTCGAGTGTCTATAGAACCCTCTAGAGTTGTCCGCAGTGCTCCTCCGATGACTTTGAATACACAATTATGTCGTTAAAGTAAGTGAAACAAAACTGACCTACGAAGCTGATAAGAACTTTGGTCAATATGAACCTCTGGAAGGTGGCAGGAGAATTCTTGAGTCAGAACGGCATTACTCTGAATTACATTGTTACATCCTCAGGCGTAGTAAATGCAGTGTACTTTCGGCTGTCTGGATGTACCACAATCTGCTTGAGATGTATCACAATCTGTCAGTACCCTGACTGCATCTTGAGAGTGCTGAAGATTTTAGCTTCCCCTATATCTCGGATAGTGTGGGTCGTGATAATGGCTGGCGATGCGATGGGATCCATAAAGTTGTTCAGATCTTTGTAATTCATGCAGAATCTTAGTTACCCATCCTTTTTAAAGACTGAAACCACCCATTAATTGTACGGAGAGTTCGGCAGTTCCACAATACCATGATCTTTCATTGCCTGGACCTGCATCATGATGAGTTACACCTCCAGGCAGATACTCTGTAGGGTCTGTTATACACAAACATGTCAGTGGTTGGCCAAATCTCATGTTGGATTGTATGTGTTTGGCGTAGCGATTCCCCTTTGTCGAATGCTCCAGCATGGTAATCTTAGGATTTGCCAAAGCTGGGTGAATTCGGGTTCTGCTAGCTGGTGGTTTATATCGTTGGTGCAATCAGGGGTGGGATCGCCACGTCCGGGCTGTGTTCCCAATTGACGGTCATCCAGTGTGTCGCACGCGTGTGTGTGTGTTTGTGTGTGTGTGTGAATGTGCACGCGAGCGCATCTATATATATAATGCATTGCTGGCCATGGTCCATCATGCACTGTTGTTGGCGTGGCCAGGGTTGCCCCAGGATTACTTCTTCCGTAACGTCAGGCAAAACAGCCAATTTGGCTGGGTTTAATTGCCCGTATACCTCTACTGTCAGGGTGGTTCGGCCGTCGACTTTAAGGGTGCAGTCGTTCTGTGCCATACGTAAGAGGTGGGCTTGAGGGCGAAGTGAGACTCTTTGTGCAGGGGTGAGCTTGTCATTTCTTATGAAGTGCCTCATAGCAGTGGAATCTAGTAGGACAAGTGTCCTACCTACACCCATTAATTCCCACCTCTATGTGTGGGACTTCCAGTGGTTTGCTTTCCTCATCTAGTCTTTGGAGGAGGACGGACCTGTGGTACCCGGTGGTGGTGGCCCGCTTCGCACCCTGATTGTGGTGTTTTCCACCTGGTTAGGTCCTTTAACCTCGTCTGTTCATCTCTGTGGGCATCATGAGCCCTTGTCCCCCCCCCCCCCCTTCTGAATCGGGCCTGCCCGCTTGACCGCGCAGTCTCGGTTAAAGTACCATTCCAGACAGAACCAGCACTTAGGAAGCGTTAGAGTGAGGGGAGGGATCAGGGTAGGATTCCCACTTCACTCGGGCGGCTTATCTGTCTCCTGACTTACTGGCACGTGACTTGTCCAACAGGGCTGATGCCTTGTAATTTTTTTGGTTTCACATGCCCGTTCCACTAGCTCCTTGATCTTTCGCGGCTTCGGGATTTGTAATAAATTCCACAGTTTGGGTAGTACCATGCATATAATGTTGTGCATGCAACTCTCCTCATTTTCCTCGGGGAAAATTCTTTTGTACATGTGTACCTTTCGCCTGACGAATATCTTGGCTTCTTCCTCGGCGGTTTGGGTTCAGCTATGGAATTCGTTGTTAAGTGGGCTATTACCTCTTCACCATTGGAGGGCTTTTCCTTTTAATTGTTTCTAGGTCCTCCCAACCCATTGCTTTATAGGGACCTCATTATCATACAGTTCCTTTTCGCAGTCTAATGTGAACGTGATCAGGTCTTCATTGCGGACTTCCCATGAACTCTGGAAGTTGAGGCCCATCGCTACCCCAGGTGGTTGGTATACTATGGTGAATACCAGGATTCTCCGGCCGGTATTTCTCTGCACGTCTGCAAACCTCGCATCTATACACGAGACCCGGTTTCATGATTCGCTCATCTGGCCAGTCTATGCATATGTGATGAAAAGTCTGTGCACAAACAATGCAGCATACCGTATTTATTCTTTGCCCAGTGCAAGTAAGCCAGCTGCAATATACAGTCTGGCGGGTTCGGCAGTCATTACATCTGAACTCAAGTCCGTTTGTGTACCTGTGCTCATCTGTCCATCCCAAACAGAGGTAATGGAAGCTATGTTGCCAGTGTGCGCATATAATAGTGTTTACCCCCGTGTCAGGGGAAGTGGCTATATAGCACCTTTCAGGTTGTTTGGTAGTGGCCTCTGCCATGGTGTTAGTTGCTTCTGGTTCGGCTATGCTAGCTTCCATATCAGACATTTTGGCTAGTTATTTGAGTGCCACTGGGTGTTTTCAGACTCCCAGATGTTTGGTTGGCTTTTGGTTTGACTCTCGACTAGGTTAACTGAATCTCGGGATCATTCTGATCTAGTTCTGCTTGATTAACCAATTAACAAGCGCTGTGGCCCCACATTGGGTACCATGAAAAAATCTTGACACCCAACGTTGGGTGAACTGATGACCATATCATGGTCGGGCAAAGTTTTGTGTGTCATTCAGAGACACGGATGGTATGCTTGGCTGACTTTACTATCTGTTAGCCTGACTTTGGCCAGTGTATAGGCTGGGGCACTTGCCTTGAAGGCACGAGACAAAGTCGGTGGTATACTTAACTGCCCTACATATAACGGGGTGGCACGCAGCCACTGGTTTTCCTGTATTGGGCATAACCCCTGCTGAGGTCGGCCGGAACTTGTGCCTAGTCCGTAGGCAAAGGTGGTGCTATGGCTGGTGGTGCTGAAGGGTGCCTGCAGAGGGCTGCTGAACCACTGGTTAGTGATCCCCAGTGGAACATGACATCCCTGACGGAAGTCAGTGACGACGGGATGCGGTTGGCCAGTGGTCTCAATTGCATGCTGAATGTAGAAGGGGGAGGGAGCTAGGAGGTGAGCCCTCTCCAACTGTCAGGCAGCTTGAGCTCATTCCCAGGGGGTTATACTGCAAAGTGCAGTTGGTACTGTGTTACAGCTCGCATGTTCGGAGGCAGTAGCTGCCTTTCTAGCTTGTTACTTTGCACTACTCCTATGGGTGTATGGCATATAGGTAGGTACTAAGTAGTCCCCACAAGGGGAGCGCAGGCGATGATGATCTTTAGCTAGGTGTATAGGTAAGTCAAGGCTGAGCCAACCAGCATGGTGGTTAGAGCAGTCGGTTTACCGTAGATGTCCGACAACATGGGTGTGGTCCAAAGGTGGACAGACATCCAGAACCAGTCTTATCACTCCTTCCGGCAACAGTTCAGCGCTGTGGATGGATTGAAATGGCTGGGCTGGTTGACTAGCCACCTTGTGAATTGAATCTCTAGTGGTTGTGGCTCTCCTGTACTGCACACCAGGTGCACAGTATGGCTGGCCGTCTAATGGGTGTGTTTACGATGTATGTGCGCCCGGTTGAGTGAACCTGCAGTCCTACTCTAGGTTCAGCAATTGGGTTGTAAATGACGCTGTCTCCTGCTTTTCCCTGTTAGGCTGACATCTACGGGGGATAACATTCACGGTCACCCTAGATTCTGTACTTGGAACTTTCATAGAAAACGTGTTTATTCTGTGAGGAATAGACTATCTCCTAACTAACCAAGAACTGTAATGAAAGTAGACTACAATTACCAGGTGAAGGGGACCTGGGTCTAAATTAGACAAGAGCAGATGCGGCTAGGTAGCTATAATACTAACTGTCCTTAACTAACTTGATGCTGTTGTCCAGAAAGGACATTGGTGGCACTAGTAGAATGGTAGTGCGTGTTGAAGGGGGTTGAAGACGTCTTCATGGGTTTCTGGTGAAGGTCTTGAGCTTCTAATAGATCGCGAAGACTTAGGAGTTGGCTGAGAGCTCCAGCACATGAGGGGCTGGAGCAAGCTGCTGGGGAAGAACTGCAATTCTGCGGCGATGCACGGACATATATTCCACCTGTCCGTGGGGTTTGAGGTACGGGGTCACGGGCAGTGAGCTACTCTTCTGTGGGCGGAGCTGCACTCCCGGGTGCCGTCTCTCGGTCCTGGCAAAAGCAAGCGTCTCTATAGTGCTGAGTTGCCTCTGCGGCGCAAGCTCAGGCATTTAACTGGGCCACTTGGCTGCGCTTCTATCACACGAGGAGGTCTGTGTGACGTCTGACATAAGGCGAAACAAACTTGACTGACATGTCTGTGGGCCTATGTCTAGGGGCGTACTAGTATGCTCTTGTAGCAAGTCATTTCATAGTTTAAACACTGCATGGGGTGATGTGGTAACATGTGAATATGAGGCAAAGTCATGTTTAAATAATGTCACTTAGCATTACACGTCAAATTATTTATTTGTACAAATTTTATGCTGTATTGATTTCCAGCATTCATCAGTCACTTTCTCAGTTTGTTGCAAAGTTATGCCAGCTTTGTTCATCTCAGATTGTTCCATAGTAGTTATAACACCTTTGTTTAGGAAGTTCCATATTATAATTAAAGTTGTTTCAATTCCGCTACTAAGTATCGGTATTGGCCGATACTTTCTGCCTTTCCCCGATGTATCTATATCGGGCAGATACTTTATCGGTTGTAGACAACGAACTCAGATTATTACTTTCTTTAGGCACAAAAATTTCTGTATTTCGGTTTGTATATGCCACACATTAAAAGAAAAATAAGAACAAATACCATATTCACTCATGTATAGCACACCCTTTTTTCCCAAAATAGAGGAAAAAATTTCTGGAGTGCCCGTTATACATGGAAGAAAAGGATGTCAACATTATCTGCTACCATGGAAGCTGAAGGGATTAACTTGCGGGTAAAGGAATAGGTGGGGACGTCGAGATACCTCTGGCTGGAGATGGCGTCCTTGGCTGCAGACGGTGTCAGCTGTGTCTTAGGAGACCTTTGTGTTTCTTCAGGGGTTTTCTCCAAGTGCTGCAGTTGATGGTCTGATGAGCATGTACAACCCTGGTTAAGATTGGCTTGGTTAGTCAGTTAGGGTGACAGCCACTACCCTTGCTGGTGCCCTCAGCTTTATCCAAGCTGGAGGGCCGACGACTGTCAATTCTGCAACAAACTGTCTCGAGTTGCATTTTGGCATCTCCATATATTAAAAAATTTCCGCTTGTAGGCTGTCAGAGGGGTGTGGGGATGGCTAGCCTCGCCTCACAGGGGTGGTTTAAATTAGGGTTGTGGGCCGTGCCACTATTTCTTATCTCCCCTGTGGGAGGCTGTTGACATATCTATAGCCTCTCCACGAGGCTCTGACAGCAGTGCCGGCTGTGTGTGTTGGGGCTGTGTGTGTTGGGTGCTGCCCTCCTGCAGCATTCCTTCGAACTAGCTTCTTTGAATTCACAGTGTCAGTGGCTCGTTGGATAACACAATTTCTCAGGAGTGAATGGGTGACCGCATGACTGCTTTTTGATTGGGTAGTACAATTTCACTTTAATCACCACATGTCTGTAATTGCTCACTAAGCTAGGAGCAACCCTATAGACATGGAATTGTCTGCCGGTGAGTGATTTGCCCACATGGGTTTATTTGCTCAATGATGGGGCAAAGTGAACAAGTAGTGTGCACATGCCCAATGCCCAGGAAAGCGACATGCGTCAACTGTTAACATTAGCTTTTCATTACAGTAAAATTCATTTACTCTTCTTCACAGCCAAGGGAAATATAAATCCTACCTTTGTGTGGAAACCGTAACTACCCCTCTTCTCAAATTCCCTTAGCAATTATGTTAATTAGACATCTGCACATCTCAAAATATTAGTTAAACTATGACAAACATTTCAACATGGTGTCAGTTTCTCTGTTGCCAACATTTAAAGGAATTTACAGTCACAGCAAGAAATTTTAAGATGAATAAAACTGATTCATTTGCAAGCTCATGAATTGTGTCACTTTTACTACAAAGAAACAAAGAAGAAAAAATGAGGGTGGTCGTGTTATGGAAAATCAAAGTGTAGTACTGTTTTTGTGAGCATAGAAATTTTCAATGAGTGGTTTTGCATGTTTAGTTGTAGTTGGTGGCAATGATTTTCTATCTGGATTTTTATTTCCTTACTGTACAAGTCACTTGAGAAAATCTTGAGAAAATCTTTAAAAAATTTGCTAGCATTGTGTATTACAAGTAGAGAAACATAGGAAGTGTGACTGTATTGGTTGTAACTTGTAATGCATTGGTGTTGTATATTCTAATATTGTATTTACTAAATTCTAAGCCACCATCGATTCTAGGCTGCACCTAATTTTTTAGAGAAAATCCTGGGAAAAATGATTGGTATCATGTGAGGCCACAGGTTGAACCACCACTTCAGTAGGAAATTTAATTTCTTTGGGAAGTTTATTTTTGCCTTCAATAGAATGGTTTTCCATCTAAACAAATATATTTCACTGAAGAGAATATTGTGCTTTTGTAAAACAATTGCATTGCATGCTTTTCTCCAGTGGCCCAAGTTTGATTTATTAATTTCAAATAGCTTCCCAGCCACTGTATTTCCATTATATTATGCATAATAAAAAAAAAAAAAAAAAAACTACAACAACAACAACAACAAACACACACACACACACACACACACTCACAAAATTGATGATATTCAATTCCACGCCATACTTTAGTTTATCAAAAATATTTTCAGAAAAAATGTGTATCTTAGAATCTAATTAATATAACAGCACCGTAATTTTTTTTGCAATGTGTTACTTGTTATAAAATTTTGTGACAACATTTTTACTAAAATATTTTTTGGACTTAGTATACTGCTTTTAAAACAGTTACTGCCAATTGAAGGAATTTGTTGTTAGTCAAAAGAAAATGTGTAATACCTTTTTCTTTTTTCAGATCTCTTTCATCACCTGTTACAGGCCTTCCAGTAGTTGGTCATAATATTGTAACTTGGTGAGTACTTGCTTACATTGCTCTTGTTAAGGTGTATAATTATGTTATGAAATAGATTATTTTAACTGGTAATCTTATTGAGTACAATACATTGATGCATTACCGATAGTTAAGGTTGGATCACGGACGTGTGGCTTTGGTTGCACTTAGGTCAGTTGTGAGTTGTGTGTGCTGGTTTGATTTAGGCCTATTTACGGCTGGATATAGCAGTCGGGGTGTACATAACGGTGCTGACGGGAAAATGGCTGGATTGACGGCAGTCAATCCAGCCATTTTCAATCCAGGTGTAGGTGACCTGGTTCTAAGCTAAGTGGGGAAGTTGCGTGAAAGTCTGTCAAAGATTTCTTAAATACAAACCTAACTGTGTATAGGGGGTGTCTATAGGAGACAAAGAAAGAATTGTGTGTGGAATGTATTATGTACGGAAAGCTTCTGGTAGCTATTTGCGTCGCTGGAGCATCCAGTAGCAGGGCTGCAGAGCCCTAATGGTGATGTCAGTGGTGGCAGCCTCTGGTGGCTGCTAAAGACCGTTAAGTCGTTGGCGACAGCCTCTGGAAGTGCTCTTGAAAGGCTTGTGGTAGTCTAGACTCCATCATCCAGGTGCTTGGAGAAGACTGCAGGAACAGCTGGCGAGGGCCGCCACGCACTGCCTTATATAGCGAGGCAGCCACGGGGAGATCGTGTGACGTCCCTCAGGTGCGGGGCCAGAATGGGGGTAGCACCCTCTGGTCATCTATTGGCGTGCATGACCCAAGACGGCTGATGTCTTGTTGGCTTTCATCACGGGAAAAGGGGGGGGGGGGGGGGAGTGTAACGCTCCGCTGTCTTTTGCAACCCCTCGTATCCACATGTCCGGCCACCCTCCAGTATTATGGCAGACCGGTATTTCCGTGTACGAAATGGCGCGGGGTTTTAATCTCATGAGTGTAAAAGTGTACACTAGGGTTGCAATGAGATGAGTCGTAATCGTTTATTGTAACTGGTATAAGCAGCATGCATCAATTTGCCCCCCCCCCCCCCCCATATTTGTTGCGATGAAGACTCGTCATGAAGGTTCGGTGGAGAAAGGCGTAGGCCCCCTCATCTTGAAGTTCTAAGCAGGAGTAGCAGTGTAGAAGAAAAAAAATTTTGAAGTAAGGTAGGCGAGACCCATAGTGTCTGGCTGCTCCGGGGCTACAGGAAAATGCAGGGTGCGTGGCATGCCGGGCAGTAGTTCTGTCTCTCTCTTTGGGCGGGCTTCTGCTCTCTTCCCCTTGCCCTGGCAAAGTGGAGCGCTGAACGGTGCTAATGGGTGTTCCCCCCTGTGATGAGGATTAGTGTCAGGAGTGATGCAGTGTACCGGGTCTCCCAACAACCTACTTCAATTATTGCATGTCGCCACAAAATCAACATTCCGTTGTGGTTATTTACAGGAGAATTATACACATAAAAACCTGAAAGAGAAAACACTAAACACTATGACATGCTAAAAACGAGGGATAATATTAAAGTGTAATCAAGCCTTACTCGCGGAAGGCAGGGAAAAGCGTCTTTATCTGTACTGGAGCTTGCTGTAGAGTTATGAAAGAAAAGGAAAATCTTTTGGGAGCAACCTTTGGGTCGTACAGCAAGCTGAACAGTTACGTGTGCCAGGTTAAGTTTGCCAACCTCAGGCCTTCCAGCACCTGGGTTAGCGGGCTAGACAACACAATGCGAGTACACTTTAACATGCATGAATTTGTGGCAGTTGGCGTACGTAGGTCACTCTACATACGTACATAAAACACTTTGATAAATTGAATTTAAATATACCTGTCACCGGGTATCACCGTAGTGAATACTTGGGAGCTCTGTGGCTCAGAGTTCAAGTTTGAGATTTGGTGGTGCACAGGTATTGCAAACATACACAAACACTAGCAATGAATAAGAAAATTTAAGTACATGGTGAAAGATACAGTCCTGCAAAACTGCATTCTTCTTGTAGTTGCATCTTCACATAAACCCGTGAAAACGTATCAAATCATTTAATGGTGTACCTACACATTAATTATTATAAAAAAATCTAAAATTATCTAAGAGTCCTGTGAACAAAGGCTAAATCTAATGTGTTAATTATGGAAGTCTCTGTCTTCTCCTATCACACGCACTGTGGTGAGTGTCTATACGTGATACCATTTGTAAAAATTACCTACACTGTGGTGAGCGTCTCTAAGTAATCTATGTAATTACGTGGGCTGTCGGCCACTAATTATTCGGAGCCTTTATCACTGGTGGGGAGAAAAACGTCTAGCTGCACAGTTCTGTTTTTATCGCTGATAGCGTAATTACTGCTGTTTTACAAGTCCTGTTCACACCTAGTTGAGTGTTGAATAACTATTTATATATTCGCCCTCACCGGCTCATTTGCATTTCCTGCTTACTGACAGCTTAGTAGCTACTTACGCTGTTATACACTCAATTTAAATCTAGCCTTATTCGTGAATGTTCCTCAGTTTCACTGTCTTTGACTGGCGGCTAGTTTAAAATAACACTTCTCGAACGAGTCCTGTTCTGTGTTAGGTAGTAGTTTACAACTACATGTGTACACTGTGTTCATTGCACTTTCACTTACTTGTTTTCCATGGGTGCGGGTTTAGCTGGCCTTCCTCTTGGTCTTAGTTCGGTGTGTAGCAGGTACGGCCACGTGTACCTCGACGTGGGTCGTTACAATGACGCTCGATACCGGCCAGGCGTATAGTCGACCTTGGCGGCACCAGGTGGCATCAGGCGTCGAGGCTCCGCACGTGGTGTCGTGGCGTCTGCTTCAGCCGGAACAGAGGGTGTGGGCACAGCTACTAGGGACGTATTGGCAGTGCATGGGAGTGATCCCAGGTCCTCCACCCTGACTGCACGGGTTCCTACCCGTAAGGTAGGACGTTTCCCAGATGTTGTAGCGCAAGGGAGTTGCGGTGGGAGACCGCTTTCCACCTTGCCGACATGAACATCCCGTCATGGGGCCAGGTAGTCGGAGGCATTGGTGTTCTGGACGTCCAGGTCCCGCGATGAAGCAGTGGGAGGGAGAAGGATCTCAACCTCCACAGCAGACGTTGCTCCAGCTGAGGTGTAGTGGGCGGCGTCGACGGTCTCTGCGCCTGTCGTGGTAGCACCAGGAAGCTGCAGATCACCATGCTCAACCATAGCTACAAGCGGTGCATCTCACCTTGGGGCCAGGTAGTAGGAGGCATCAACAGTCTCGACGCCCAGGTTCTCTGACGAGGCAACGTGATGGAGAGGAGTCTCGACCTCGGCTGTGGGTGGTGCACCAAGTGGTGTGTAAGGGGAGGCATCGACGTTCTCGCTGCCTTCGGTGTTCGCATGAGGAAGTTACGGGACCCCGCACACAGCCTCGATTGCGGGTGGTTCGTCTCGTAGGGCCGGGTAGTTGGAGGCATTGACGGTCTCGACATCCAGGTCCTGTGGCGTGGCAGTGTGAGGGAGAGGGACCTCGACCTCAACTGCGGGAGTTGCACCATGGTTTGGGATGTCGGAGGCATCGATGGTCTCGGTGCTTTCTATATCGGTGGCCGACTGAGCGAGAGGCAGATTGGGTCTCTTGTCCTCAACTGCCCTTATAGGTTGCAAGCTCTTGATGAGTTCGTTGACGTGTGGTCTAGTGGCGTCAATAGGCACATCCCCGTCAGAGCTTGAGGTTGCCTTCGTTGAAGGTGGAATGGCCTTGATCTCGAGTTATGGAGTTGTACTAGGTGTGGGGGTAAATGTCCAGGGTGGTTCTATCCTCCTCACCGAAGGGGCTTCCGATCTTTCGCTAATACGACTAGACCGTCGGGGTGTCTGGCTGCCTTCTCGGTCTCGTGGGTTCCGCCATGACACTTCGGAGCGGCTGGGAGCTGTGTCGCGTCGTGCTGCGACTTTGCTCCATGTAGCTGTGTGGCAGTGTTCATGCGCTGACTGCCCCTTAGCCTACTTCACCGTCCTGTCTCCATGGTGGCACATAGCTGGGAGCTCGCTCACACTGGAAATAGGTTGTATTACGGGTGGCCTCATGAGTTCAGTGTCCATTTCTCAAGCAACCCTTCGGGGTGGTGGTTCATCCTCGCTGTCGGAGTCCCCTAGTATTTCCCCTTTGTTGTCTGCCTGCTCCTCTCGTGGCATGTCCCCCGGATAGGGATATATCTGACCTCTTGTGGCTTTTCGGATTCTTCCCGTTGCGTTTTTGACCCAGTATACATTATCCCTCTTTCCAATGATTCTGTAAGGCTGTCTAATGTGTGTTTTTTCAACTTGGAGCCTCCTGAGGGGGAATCTCCAGTGGTAGTTAATTACGGAAATAAGAATACTTTCCCGGCGCTGGTCGGCGGTACTCAATTCGAGGTTCTCCCAGGATTTGATGACATATTACCCTATGAATGAGACTCTAGGGTAAGAGAAACAAAGCCGTGTTTATTAAAGACGTATTAAACATGGTGACATGTGCTCTCCTACCAGGCAGACCGGTGGTTGGAAGTAATCCTACGGAATCCAGGTGTAGGTGACCTGGTCCTAATCTAAGTGGGTAAGTTACGGGAAAAACTGTTGAAGACTACTTAAATACAAACCAATACTGTATATAGGGGGTGTCTGTAGGAGACAAAGAAAGAATTGTGTGTGGAATGTATTATGTACGGAAAGCTTCTGGTAGCTATTGGCGTCGCTGGAGCGTCCAGTAGCAGGGCTGCAGAGCTCTAACAGCGACATCAATGGTAGCAGCCTCTGGTGGCTGCTGAAGACTGTTAAGTCGTTGGCGACAGCCTCTGGAAGGGCTGTTGAAAGGCTTGTGGTAGTCTAGACTCCATCACCCAAGTGTTCAGAGAAGATTGCAGGAATAACTGGCGAGGGCCGCCGCGCACGGCCTTATATAGCAAGGCAGTGCATGTCGCACCAGCCACGGGGGAGGGCGTGTGATGTCCCTCAGGTGCGAGGTCAGAATGGGGGTAGCACCCTCTGATCATCCCTCGGTCTTCGCGTATCCTCGGTGGCACTCGTGCATGGCCCGAGGCAGCTGATGACTTGTAGGCTCTCAGGTGGGTGGGGTGACGCGCCGCTGTCTTTTGCAACTCCTTGTATCCAGGTGTCCGGCTGCCCTCTAGGATTGTGGCAGACCGGTACTTCCGTGTAAGAAATGGCGCGGGGTTTAAATCTCACGAGTGTAAAAGTGTACATTAGGGTTGCAGTGAGATGAGTCTTAATCGTTTATGGTAACTGGTATAAGCAGCATATGTCAACGTTATCTTAGTAGGCACAAAATACAAGATGTTTTGTGTTTCTAAAAATTGATTTGGGGGTCTACGATAGTGAGTTGTGTGCAGAAAGGTTACAGGTGATGAAATCTCCAAGAATATGTTTAGTGGACTCTGAATTTGCATTTGTATCAACCCAGTAGGCATAAATTATAAAATGAGTTGTAAACCATCATTGTACTTGCTCTCTCGCCACAGAGGAATAACACTTTAATGATTAAGGACACAATAATAATTTTGTTGGAGATGTGTTACTTGTTACATAGATATTATTTTGTGAGTGTTTTTTTTTTTTTTTTTGTATTGATAACTCTTAGTACAGTTTGTTTATGGTTAATTTAATGCTTTTGAAATCTTTATGTAGTTTCTTGTTTCAGTTATGTTTAATCTTTCAATCTTTCTACTACATGTAACTGGAAACATTGACATGTTCCTTACTTAATCAGACATAGTGTGACTGGCTTGTGAAGTAGTTCCGGGGCTGATTGCCACTTTCTGTTAGAACTAGGGATGGGACATTTGAATCCTCAAACCCTCAAATACCATTGATTACTTAGTTTTTGAAAGTTTTGAGATGCAAGCAAAACTATTTGAGGAAAAGTATTTGAGTGTAAGTTACAACATAACCTCAAAACTGTAGCATTGAAAGGTGTACAATTTGTACTTAGTTTCTCGCTAGTGTATTGTGTAATGTACACAATTATATTTTTTTAGAGTATCTAAATGTGCATTACATACATAATAGTTTTGCTTCCACCTGGTCAGTAAACTGGGTACACTGTCCATACAACTTCACTCACACATGTCCAAAATTATTGATACACGCACAACAAAAATTGTACCGGAGCTAATGGAGAGCAAAAATGATGGAAAGATTCTGATACCAGTACCTGGGATACTACATATCATGCTGTGAATAAACCTAATCTTGAATTGTGCAAGTATGTTGTATAAATATTCTTTAGTTGTTCACTTAAGTTAAAGCTACGGTATACATTCCTTTACAATCACAAAATGAATTTTTGTGTTAAAAATTACTTTTCATCCCTATACTCTTTCAATTGCAGACTAAAATAGATAAATGTATTGCCGGTAAACAATTGGTTTTGAGTACACTACTGCAGCCATGTTTATATTGTTTATATCTGTATAGTGGTTTCCAAAAGTTTTTAAACCAAAGACACTGCTATCTTACAAATTTTCGAAAATAAAATTTTCATTGCTGAATTCAAAACTTGTAAAATAAACATAACTGAATTTACGGCATTTAAAATTGGTATTGACGAGAAGAGAGGATGCTTGGTGTGTTCACCGCGGGTATTTTATAAGCATTGATGCATGCCCAGTTCGGATGGGGTTCTAATTGTGGGCCTTATTTACATCAGGCGTAGACCAACAACTAGTGAGATTAAATACTATCCAAGCTTGGCAAAGTACGTTTTAATAAAAGAAGCTTTACGCGTGCCCGGTTAGCCTAACAGGCACAATGGTCGAGGTTTTGGTCCTCTAGACCAAGAGCGGGGTGGTTTAGTTTAGATAGATGGCAAGAGGCGAGGGGTGCCTGTGGTCGTAAGGCATTGAGTCTCTGCTCACAGTTTGCTAGGTACACCCTGATGCAAACAAACTAAACTCAATTTACAGTGCTAGTCCGGTTTTGGTTTGCTGACCAGGCTGTGTAAGTCTTCACTGATCCCCCACGCTATGCGGGCTGATCAGAGACAGGTAGCTGTTTGGGTCATCAATGCCGCCACTGGATGTGCGTCAACACATTAATGGGCAGCAGGTCTCAGGCTACGATATATCCCAGCACTAGCAATGCTCCTGGATAAGGCAATAACTCGAGACTGCCACTCCCCCTTGGGTGAAGGTGTTACTAGTGGTTGTGGCTCAAGTGTTCCTCTCCGCCGGCACTAGGGACAATGCTGTGACAATTGGAAAGCAACTGATGGCAGTCTAATAGGTGTGTACAAAAATATGACTGACCACTGAAGGACGCCCGTGGTTGAAGTTAATTAGGTTATTATAAATTACCTGGTTCTTGTCAAGGGTGGACGTAGCAACCTGTATCTAGTAGGCAAACAGACAGATACTCTGAGAAAAAAAGCTGAAAGGTAGGAAACAAAAGTATGTTTATTGAAGTCTCAATAAACATGTGACGCGTGCTACCTCCTACCAGGCAATTGAGTGCTGAAGTTTACTATGCTGGCCAGGTGTAGGCGTCCTGGTTCTAATGGAGAATAGGAAAGAATTAGCTAAACGAGAAAATATATAGTAGTTCTAAACTGTTCTAATAAATGTGTCTTGAGGAGACAAAGTGAACTTAAAACGTGTTGGTAAGTGTATTCGCTGGTTGTCGGGTTGACTGATCGTCGACGGTGAAGTAGCCACAGGGGCGTACTCAAACCTTCGAAGTTCTCTGGAGATCCAGACTCTGAGCTATGCTCTGGGATGTTGCGAGAGATGGAACAAGAATGACTGCCCGAGCCTGGCAACGTTCTGACTTATATAGGCGAAGCTTGTAGGCTTCTGGTGCGGGCTGCGGGGAATGTGTGACATTCTTCTGCCCTTGTATGGTGTGGGAAAACTCTGATCAGCGTTTCTGCTTTGTGCGTTGTCTGTAGCGCTCGGCCTTGCGCGAGGTCCGGGCAGTTCGTAGTCTCTCAGCACGGGGCAAGCAGGGGCTGCGTGCCTGCCAGGTTGCATATCCTTCAGGTGAAGAGAAGCAACGTGTCACTCACGTCTGTAGCAGTGGAAGTAGGTACTC
Source organism: Dryococelus australis (assembly GCA_029891345.1). Taxonomy (NCBI): domain Eukaryota; kingdom Metazoa; phylum Arthropoda; class Insecta; order Phasmatodea; family Phasmatidae; genus Dryococelus; species Dryococelus australis. The sequence goes on along the minus strand of CM057001.1, from coordinate 90,895,767 downwards.
TTGGCGATGAGTCGTAATCTTACTTGATTAGTTGTATAATCAACACATGTCAAGCTTTAGTCGTGGTCACTTTAACAGCTTTATACTGCGATGCCAGTATCGCATGAAACATTTGGGTAGGTAGTGTCCTTAATGTTTCTTAGGTGCCGGGCCGGTGCACACGACTGGTCTAATGGCCTGTCTTGTTGGCACAAAATCTACAGCGACAGTCACGACCCTTTGCACTGACTGACCTTTAGTCCCTGGTTTACCTGGGAATTGGTCATCCCTCTTTGGTGTTGGTTGTGGATGCTGAGCAGGCGATTGAGAATTTGAAGTGCTACAGGTATTCCGGTCGTCCAAAGTTACTGGGTGCTGTATTGCCTGCAGGTTGGCCCCTAACCAAGGGCAGGCAAGACCCAGAGGTGGCTCTACTTGTAGTATGGCCTTGACCAGTGGGTGAGGCTGACGTGCTGAGTTTTCCTACCCTAGTTAATATTTCCTTGCTTGGAACTTTTGCACTCCACAAGGAAAATAGTAATTCCTTGTTATACTACTCTGGGTTCCCACCTCTACGAGGTGGAATTATTAAGATGGGTAGGTGCTGATTCCCTCCTGATGGTTTCTAAATTTGGTTCCCTCCTTAAGTGTCTATATATTTATTGAGTGGGTTGCCCAGCTGGGTCGTTGATCTTCCCACGTCTGAAGATCTGGGTTGACGCTGTTTGCGTGGAGGGACCTTAATGTGAGGAAAGGAATTAAACCCCAGGGTGAACTTGACCACGAATGTCTCCCTCCTAGAGAGTCCTAGGCAGTCAAAAATTGTGATCCAGCTGTCATGGAGGTAAATAAAGGAAAATGTTTCTATGCACGGCCCAGTTAGGACTTATTTACTCGTTTCTGATTCTGTTTGTTCCAATAGGGGATGGGTCTTGTTGGCTTCTGCAAGGGGACAAAGTCCGGTAAGACCGACACTATCCTACACGCAGTGGTAGGTTTGGTTGGGATACATATTTTAAGTATCTTTCCTGTACCTGTGTGAACTATGCAAGTTGCTTCTTGTACCGGGTGCAAAAATGAGGCAGCGGGGTTTTGTTCAGAATGAGATAATGGCGAATCCAACGTATTGATGTAATCGAGATCATGCCAGGGCCAGTTGATGCCAAGTAAAGCATCCCATTGTGACCTCTCATACTAATGATTAATTCGAGTTTTGGTGCTACCACCAATTTACCTGGTGTTCTGGTAGTTTCTACCACGTCACTGTCGTCTGGAGGGTTTACAGAAATATTTATTGCATCTAGCTCTCTTTGTAATGCCCAACGGGCTAAACTGTGTAACTTACTAGCTTTTCCTTTTGAATTAAATTGTATCTTACTATTGTAACATATACACTCGAGCGTACTCCCCTGGATGCAAGGCTTATACTCAAACCCTTCTAAGCCCGGTCTTTAATGCAGACTGGGACCGAGGTAATGAGTAAATAGATGACCTGGAGTCCCAGGTTTGTATCCGACTGCAGGTCAATCAACCCGGTTCATTCTATAAGTACTCCTGGTCTTGTTCAGTTGAAGAGAATATTATCTCGACCTTGTTTAGGTCGGGAGTGTCAAAGAACGACCAGTTTCGAGAGAACCTAGCCATTGGAATGCTTTGGATCTATGGCTCGTAAAAAAATACTGAAGTGCACACTTTCAATGTATCCAGGGGATACTCAAGCCCTCCTGAGTCCAGTCTTTAATGCAGACTGGGACTGAGGTAATGAATATGGGTTAGACTGGATAACTGAGGGTGAATTCCACTGATGGGGGAGGGCGCTTTAGACAGTATTTAGGGTATTCCCAGAGTCTTGTGCAGACTAAGGAAGACTATCTTAGCTTTGTTCAAGATGATGATAGCCAAATATGTTCAAGTCGTCAACTCCTGCCAGTAGGTGGTTCCTTAAGTTAAAATGAGCCAATTAGAAAATTATACTAGTACAAGTGACTTCTAGGGCGTTTGAAATAAAAAGGTTTCAAATCACAATTGAATGTATTTAATTTCATACGTTTGAAATTCAGTGGGAATGCGTATCTCTTTACATTGATAAGAATTATGTTAATTGTTACGGCAGGTGAAGAAAGTGAAATGATTTTAATTTACGTAAATTTCTCCTGAAGGAGAGTTGGGGAGGGGTAGTCCAGAAGGGACGTTGGCACTACCTGCTACTGCGGAGTTATAAGAATTAATTAGGCAGGTAGGAAACAAGTGGGATGTCGAGATACCTCTGACTGATATGATGGCATCCTCGGCTGTGGACGGCATTGGCTGGTGTCTCTGGAGATTGTTGCGAGTGACTAGTGTGGAGTATGAATTTTACATGTAAGGCCTAGTGGTAATGTACTACCCTGGATTAGATCTGCTCAGTCTTTTGCAGACAGTGAGGTCAGGGTGACAGCCGCTTCCCATGCTGGTGCCCTCAGCCTTATGCAAGCTGGAGGGCAGATGACTGTCCTGAGCTGCAATTTGGCTCCTCCTTATATACGATAAATTCTGGCTTGTAGGTTGTCAGAAGGGTGTGGGGTTGGCTATCCTTGCCTCACAGGGATAGTTTTAATTATGGTTGCGGGCCGTGCCATGCTTTTCTTATCTCTTCAGTGGAAGGCTGTTGGCATATCTATCGCCTCTCTGCGAGGCTCTGGGGCAGTGACGACCTTGTGTGTTGGGGGCTGCCCTCCTGCAGCATCCCTTCAAACTAGTTTCTCTGGATCCAGCATGTTGGTGACTCTTTGGATAATACAATTTCTCAGGAGGGAAAAGGCGACCACATGGTGGCTTTTGAGTGGGCAGTACAGTTTCAATTTATCATCATGTGTCTATAATTGCTCACTAGGCGGGTAGCAATTCTGTAGCCATGGGATTAATGTCTGCTGGCGTGTGACTTGCCCCTATGATTTTATTGGCTCAATGACGTGATGAAGTCGACAAGTAGTGTGCGCATGCCCAATACGAAGGAAAGCGACATGCATCAAGGCTTACCAGGAAGTTTAATGGTGGGAATAAAGGCTGTGTGAGTACTGAGGGTTTAGGCCTCTCAGGTATGCAGGCTGTTTGAACTCTGCCCCAAAATGTTATACTACTGCTGAAGGCAGTTGGAGTTAGGGTTTTGCAAGTTGAATTACCTTGGAGTTATGCTTAGCTCATTTCAACCTTCTCCGTACATCTCCCTTCAGAGAGAATGCATAAGGGTAAAGGAACTAGTACAGCCTCACAAAAGGGAAGTCTGTAACTTACTTCTCTACTGTGTTCTGCTGAATACCTCAATCTTGTAACGAGAGACGGCACACTATGTTCCTTTCGTCCAGCCCTAAAGAAGACGGTGGACAAAACATGGGATAGCAGAAGTCACTTCCTAACCGGAATACCCAGGCGTAGTATCCACAAGAGGTCAATCAGCCTAAGGTGATTCCAGCTCCTTTCTGGCCCCAGCAGAAGCGGTGGTGGAGTATGGAATTACCCAGTCTGGTCTATTCCTCTGGTGGAGATGTTCCTAGTGCTTTGGGCTCCACCGAATTGTACCAGTTTGGCAGAGCTTGGGTGGCCTCTTAATATGTAGGTATTTAGCATTGTGCTGTTTTAGTTTGCCGACTTCACTTTGGCAGGTCTTATGTAGGAAGAACTCAGTACTATAAGAAAATTTAGTATATGGAGAATAGTTTCAAACTCACGTGTTTTATTATTGTGAGTAATAAGACACGGTGTCCCTGTACTCCTCCTAAGTTAATAAAACTTGCGATGGAAGTTAATCCAAACGTGAACAACCAGGTGAAGGTGATCTGGAGAGAAAGCTAAAAGGGTGAAGGCGATTACTTGGTGACGTTACAGTACTTAAAGTATTCTGCAACTTTCCGCTTAACTAACCTTGTGAAGTTCGGCACAATAACAGTCTCCGGAGTAAGTGGTCTGCCTCCCTTCTCATCCAGCCTGCGTAGGCCGAAGACTTGTCTAAAAGGGTACTGACCACTAGACCTCTCTGCCACCGCAATCCGGAAGATGGTCCTGAAAACTGTCCGCATCAGTACAGCCACCCCGCAGACTCCACTGCTGGTTGACTTCAACTAGAGGCTTCCAAAGACGTCCTCCCTGCTCCTACCTGGTAACTCTCCAGCACCCCCTTGGTAGCAAGTCGTGCTGACCTCCCATCTGGACCTCGAAGTCATTCCAATTACTAATGCGGTCATTTTTTATATTCCTTCAGAACTCGGCCTAAGTAGTGAAGCCTATGAGTTTAAAATTAAATGCCATCTGATACAAGGGGAGACTACTCCTTGTATCGTAGAAGTTGGTGGAATGCCATGCCTGCTAAGGAGGCAGGTTGGTGTTTCTATCCTCTGTTGCCAACTGGAGTACACTAAATAACAAATTGAACATCTAAGTAATCACCCACTGGAGTTTGCACACATGTCCCAGGCATAGCTCAGACTTGTGGATTGCTTCCCACGTCGGTAGGTGAGATTAGGTGGTGAGTGTACTGGGGGTGACCTGGGGATTGAGACCCTGAAGAGCAACCGGAATTTAAGTGCGCTATTGTACGCTAGGCAGGCACGAGTAGTGTTGGTGGCCCTCAAATATCTCAACGTAAACGCTGCGGAGATCATGCGCCGGGGAGCTAATCCCTTTTGGGCAGAAAGCAAGTATAGAGTGCAGGGCATGTAGGTTTCTGGAAGGGGACAAAGTCACACACTGCAGTAGGCACAACTATCCGACATGTTACCTGTGGAGTCAGTGGAAGTGGTGCACTCCTCTGCTCCGTTGACTGCGCTGCTGCGGCGAACTGTGGAACAGCAGCCTACTCTAGTTGTGTGGGAGTCGTGCTCATACTGCTTGTATAAGGAAAGGTAAGGAGAGGGGTGTATTCCTCCATTGAGGTCTGATGGTTATATGCCAACTACTGAATGTCCACAGTGTAACAGTAATAAATACTCATAAGGCCGCCTGCCCTTTACTCTGAAGGGTAAAGCAAATAGTGACTTCTTTTCAGTTAGCTCAGAATTACTTAAGTTATTGGTCTCTTCCTCGAGGTCTTTTATTCCTCTTAAGTTTATTCTTTATTCCACTCTTTCGAGCTCACTGCACGAGTCCGTTAAACAGAACGGCATTGCAAACCAAACATTATGTAAGACGAAGCCGGTTATAATAACGTTCCTACTGTGTTCGTCCAGATACAAAACTGCTATGCCCAACGTGTCTCACCACATAACTCCCTCTAGCCATTCGGTAGCCAAAGAGGTTCTACCACAAGGACTTGTAGGTAGTCGTAATACCTGGGTGTAGTGAAATGGCTCCCCCGAATATTAGCCAATGCAATGCAGTGAGCATTACCGTGGTTAGTTCATGAAGCCAGTGTTGCCTTATGTATTCAAAAGAAGACAAATTTAATTAATGATTTTAATGAACTCTTATAACACTTGGGGATAACAAGGTTTCTAATCTGTAGAATTGAGAAGGTCATAGAATTCAATTGCAATATGGTTTTTATTACAATTACGTAAATTGCAAGTTGTCAACCGAAACCAGGTTATGATATTAGTACGAACCATAGAGTAGGACTGCAGAGGCCCTTGAGGAATCCGTACGTCTGAGACACACACCATTTGATGGCACCCGTTCTAGACCTCTGAGGATAGAATGGTAGAGCCTTGACCACTTGAAACTCAACTGACGAGAGCGAGACAGGCTCCTTGAGTTGTATCCTACCACAGCGCGTACGGTGCCAGCCAGGATATTTGCTAGAGACTGACTGCCTATCTCTGTTGTGGCCCACACGGTTCAATGATCTAGGTTTGCGCGTCACGACGAGGGGCTGATTAGAGCACCAAACTCGTGTGGTCAACTACTATTGGAAGTAAGATAGGGAACTGTTTTGCGTCAACAACGATCAGTAGATATCTCAAGTGTCAATCCAACTTCTATGCCTTTTGGTGGGAGGCAAATCTCAGAGGCAGGAGCAAACTGCAGCTTATACCGCTGCCAATCAAGAGTGTACTAGCGCCACCTACTCCAAGTAAGCAAGCTGAGCAGGATCGAGCGTCTCTCACCCATCTCCTGGAGAGGCCTTCCTTTCCGGTATTTCAATTCATTCATTTCCGGGCACACACGCACATTGCTAGGGAATATCACCCAGTGGTACGAGATCTTATACAGGATACAAAGGTAAGGTACGGACATAGCCAAACCCAGATTCTGGAGCCAGGAGTCAACCGAGTCGAGCTGACGGTACTGTGTTAGTCGGCACAGTATCAACGTCCAACAACCGGCCACTAGCTTCACCAGTTCGTCAGTCTGCAGCAACTCCATCACCACCAACTGAAGCAATCCCTGGTAAGACTGGTAGCACCAAAGCAACTCGCACATCGAACAAACCAGTTGCAATCCCGGTAGTGGGAAACTTCATTCCTAGTCGCCAACCAACACATCCAGCTAAAGTTGCAAGCACTAAACATAAAATAAACTAATAATTAGTGAATCACCAGCGTAAATGACCCTACTAAAACTACATTGACAGTGCATTCAGTTCTTAACCCAACACACGTCAACCTTTACTTACTCAGTCTTACAATTTAATACACTATGTACATCCCTCTTATATCTATCATACTGTGGTCAAGAACAAATCGAGTTATGTGTATAGATCCCTCAATCCATGCAACCTAACTATTCATTTAATTTTAACACAGTAATCAATTACCTAACCTTAATACTTACAATCCGGACACGTAAAGCAATTTTAACATGGACGGGATTCATACACTGAGCACACTAGAAGAAGTGTTGGGATATTTTTGAACCTGGTTTCTTTGTAGAAAATCCATTCGACCTTGCTTTAACCTATTACCAAATCTGAGTGAAGCTCAGATTTACATTTGCATTTACATTTACATTTATCATTTCTATTTACAACACAAAAAATCAAGCAAGGTACTTCCAGAAAAACAAGAAAAGCTCACAATCATTCTATCTACGGTAATTGACAGCACGCTCATGACTTGCAAATCTAATCCTGCTTCCTCAACGAATGTGCCCATTACTGCATTATGTACACTCACAATTATTTAACACAGTAAGTTCACTGGACATTGCTTATTTACCCTCAAGATTTCACTCATCGTAACTATTTACACAAAGAATACAAGAAAATTTGAATATTTACAAATATATCTGGTTAACCCTAATAAGTTACTCTTTACTTTCTTTCATCTTTCTCCCTACCATATGTGTTGACCTACAATGTTATCTGTGTCCTATCACTTTACATGTGGTCTTGTTGCACTACATAGATAATTTCACTGTGAAACGAGTATTAGGTCTCTAGTTAGTGTGTGCACACATTCTGTCACATTATTGGAAAGCACTTTTTGTTGAGAGTGTTTTTATGCACTCAATATCCTTAGCTATGTGGTACCACTTATTGAGGTAAGTTCAGTCTGTTCATAATACGTTTCACATGATTAACCCTCGCACAGTGGTGATATAGATATTGAGAGTTTATTTTTGCTCACTCACAATTTATTGGTCAGGTGCAAAGTTCCGTGTTCAGCCCCTTTCTTTGTGGTCAGCCTAGCTTACACAGTAGTTGGCGAGGCAAGGTTGGCCACCAGCAAGCTGGTGTGGGCCTCTATGGGGTCTTGCGGTAGAACCCCGGCAACCTGAGAACTCAACTTGTTGTTTTGTATAGTTCTCTCCTCGGGGCTTCGGGTTCAATCTCGGTATCCTCGATACCGGTTGAGATGCCTGGTTTTCTCCTCTGGGGGAGTAGGCATTAACTGTCTTGTGGTTGCTGGCACAGTTGATGTGATCGCCATCAGCTAACTGTAGTTGGGCGGCAGGTGTGACCGTGCAATGGCCCTGGTGCACTGGGACACCCAGGCAGGCTCGGCTGCAGGAGGGAGCTCTCTGGAGGCTCTCCTGGGTTCGAGCTGGAGTGGTGGCATCTCTGCCCTGAGATGCAGTGATCGAGGGTGAGGTACGAGTGTGTACCCTACCATAGACGCGATCTGAGCCGCCTCGTCGGCGTGGAGTGGGGAGGCTGCGGCTTGAGTGGCCTCGACAGGTGAGAAGCCCCAGCATCTCTGGAAGGTGGACCTGGTACCATAGGCAAGGGCAGTGGTGAAGCATCAGTGGCGTCATCCTTCCTGTCTGGGGTAGTTTCTGCCCATAGTGGAGGGGGTGTCTGCGGCAGCGACCCTCCGGGCAAAGGCAGGTGGGCAATGTTAATTTCCTCGTCCTGCAGGCTGGCCGTTACTTGCACACAATTTCCTACAGGTGAGACCACGGATCCAGGTATGTTTGTGTCAACATGGCCGACTGATACCTGCGGAATTCCGTGGTTCTGCAACACTGAAATTACAGAAGAGGGCCTGTGTGCTGATCCTATCCTAGGAGGTGTGGGATTATATGTCTCGACAATCACACTCTGTATCCAGGATTTCCAGATAGGGGTCTGATCTTGTGGGCTTCACCACAAGATTTCGGAATTTGGGAGAGGAGCTTTGAGTTCTCGGGAGGCTCCAAAGAGATTCCGTATTTTCCTTTGGGAAATACAGGATATCCAGTGTGGTGGGATGGGGAGGTGTCAACGGTGATTACCGGGCTATTGCCCCAGGGCATCTGGGTCAGCCACTGTTGGCCTAGGATAACCTCATCAATAACAGCAGTTACTGTAAAGAGGGTTATGTGTTGCAAATGATGGACCTTCACTTCAATGTTGATCACGCCCTCAACTTCTAGGGTCTGGCCAGGATGGCAAGCATGGCAACAGAGGACTCTGAAAGTGTGCAGACCAGCGCAGCTTTGCTACTTGTTATTCTGTTTGCTTTCAAGAAGAAGAGAGAGCTCTGGAGGTGAAGGTCACTGGAGATTAACTGGCATTTTTACGGCTGCAGTTCAGTATATAGGTACTTTGGTGATACATGGAGGTCTTGGCTTGAACGGCCATCCTCATTCTGCCTAAACTGCACAGACAGGCTACTCGAGAAAGGGGGTGAGTGGTGGACTGTTTGTCCAGCCAGCCCTGCTTGTGCTCAAAAAAGTAAGGCTAGCACAGTTAGTATTGGCACTCGGTTAGGGGCAACACTCCCTTGCATATCTTGCCCATGCCAACTGCACTGACGTCTGGTAGATTGCTTGGAAGTGAAGGGATGTCAGCATTGGGGAGTAAAATATCTGGTGTGGCAAGCATCACATTTCTGCCTTACTTGGAAGTATTCCATGCTTTCCTGGGCAACATTTTTTTTTTTAGTTAAAGCCGTACATTAAGTCATAAATTAGTTTTCTGCCATTAGAGGGTGCATTTTTAGTATGGCTTCGGTTTATTTCAGAGATGTTCAGAGGAGTTCAGCATTTGGTTATAAATTACTCCCTCTTTTTGGGAATGCAGTTTCTTTCCTCTGTTGTTAATAAAATTCTAGACATATTTTTAAACACTATTTAATTGTTATAAATTTAATGCACAAATGCTTCTATAGATACATCAAACTTTCAAATTAATTCTCCTTCAAAGTTTTGAACTTACTGAAGGAGTCAGTGTTCTAAGACCAGTTATGACAAAGACTTCTACATTGTAGTCTGAGGCTTCCTCTTCCTCTGTAATCCAGCCACCCTTTCTTCTCCCTGACATTATCCAGATATTTCACCTACAATAGGGCTGTTTGTAACTGTTGTTTGGGCTTGGAGATTTATGGCACACAGTATACACAACACCAAGCTATCAAAATAAGATTTGGACTGCATTAGAAAATTTTCATAATTCTTCCAATAAGTCTCAGAATTTATAGAGTATAAGATTTAAGATTGTGTGTAGTGTAAAATAGTAAGCTTTTTATTTGATAGTCTCTGAGTAATAAAATTTTTACTTTGTTTTAGCATTCGCTTCAGGGATCCAAAGTATTCAGAAGCCTTCATCTTCCCAGCAAAGAGACTGAAGGGATCAATGTAAGTTCTTGCAAGCGTACACCAGAAAAATGCAATGGCTTGATATGTGTTTTTATTAGGGTTGTGCAGATATTCTGTGTACCAAAACAAAAATGAAAAATAGCAACTTTCATTTTCATTTGGGTAAGAAATTTGGTTTGCAAAAATTGTAGTGAAACGAAAATCCTTCATTTCAATTAATATTTGGGTGTGGAATAAATGTTTATTTACTGTACAGGCAAAGAATCATGCAATCAACTCTGTCTGCACCAGAATTTTGTATGCCACTGTTGTGACTTTCCCTGAGCTCTTTATCGCTTGTTGATGGGGCGAAGTCGCCCATAGAGTATGCAGGCGTGCTACACAGTAGTGTGGCATGCGTCAATATTTATAAATACTTAATTATATTTTTAATTGTCCAATATTTATATTGTTCTCATATTTTGAGGTCTCTACAGAATTGGTATTTCTTTTAATATGTGTTGTTTGCTTTGAAAGATACATAGAGTGCAGCATTTCTTAGATTTAGTTATATTTGGATGTCATTATAATTAGATGTCAAGTAAAACACTGATGTGTACTGCTATTAAAATTATTATTTTATTTAGGAAAACACATCTTTATATTTTTGGGGCACTTTGATTGAAAGGGTTCAAAATTAACAGCTAGAAGTAATTCCAAAAAAAAGTATTGGTAGTGAATCATTTACTGATATGATACTGGTAAAGTATCGAAAGGAAAGTATCAATACTATATAATATATCAGTGGTATCACAACATCCCTAGTCATTTGTTGTATACACATATTGCACATGTATACATTTATAGGTATGTAAATGTGTGTATAGACTGTTCATGGTAAAGCGAGCACTTTTGTGGCCCTAGTTATTTTATTTTTATTCTCAGTCATTTTTAGATTTTCACCTTTTTTTGAAATAAAAATTACAGTGTAAGTAATAAACACAGTGTATGTATTTCACCAGACTCGAAAGTTAACTTCTAAGACTACATTAAAATACGTATACTTATTGACTATTGTTCCAAATGTGAGGGTCTCAAAATGTGCTCACTATGCTGTGAATATCCTGTAGGTGTGTATATGTGTCTATGTTATGCACATGCATGCAAAGGGGTGCAGGTGCATGCATTTTAGTAAGTATCGTAATTGCAGTTACTGGCATGTTTTTGCCATTTTTACTTTATTTAGAAAAAAACGTTAGATTCTTCATATTAAGAGAAGACTTGTTTGTATTTTTTAAGCTATAACTTTATACAGTACCACACTTCCATAACACACATGCCATTTTATTATGTCAGCTTCTTTGATATCAAAATTATTTTTTTGCTACAGCACACTTATATGAAGAGCAGAGTTGTGTTTAATGTAATTATGTTTTTTTTTTTTTGTGGTGATGGTGGTAAATAATGCAATGTGGCTCTGGTTGTAGAAATCCTCCACGGGTATTGAAGCCACAAGACCTGACTCCAAAACAAAACAGGGACTGGAGGCCACAGATTGGAATGGCTCCTGCCACCAAGAGAGCATCTCTTGGGGATGCTGGACACAGGATGCTTGGGTGAGTGTTTCAAAGTACATTATTTGTATGCAGGGTAACCTTCAGTTCCTACTGCAACCTTGTATTTTGCACTTTGGGGCCCCTTCTATCCACCCCCTCATTTTACACTTTTCTGCATTTGCACTGACGCATGACGTCTATTAGAAATGGCAACGAAGTCACTGTTGGACATGGGTTCTATAGTGCCGGTCAGAGGCACTGGTGTCGCTTTACCTTGCTTGTGTCTCAACCGGGGTAGATCCTGGCTCGGTTACTGCTGGCTGGAATGTGGGCCCTGTCCTAGGGCAGCTGCTGGGCTGATCTCTGGTTCAGGCGGTGTCTGGTAAGTTGGTTGCAGTGCCTGGAAGTGCGAGCTGGCACAGCCCAGGCTTTCTGGTAGACCTAATCATAGACGGACTATGTTCAGATGCTGTTTGCCAGCGTTCTGAAGGTGTCTGAAATGAGGTGTTAGGAGGGACTGGGAGGTGAGGCCTCGCCAGTCGTCGGGTGGCTTGAGCTGGGTCCCAGGGGGAGGTGCAGCTGAGAGCAGAAGGCACTGGGTTGCAGTGCAACTGACATGGTTTAGAGTCAGTAGCTGCCTTCTTAACTCTCCACCTTGCATCACTTCTATGGGCGAAGGACATATGGGAAAGGTAGTACGGTCTACCACGCAAAGTAAGAGCAGGGCATAATGGCATAGACGGCTTTGGCTTCAGTGTCCTTGAATGCCCCGTGCCTAGGGGTGTGATGATTAACTCTGGAAGCATGTCATCCTTGGTTCAAACCCTGTTCAGGGTGATGTGACGTCACATGAAGATGAGGCAGAGTCATGAATAATGATTATGCTAGTACGCGTCACGAGTCAGTACTTATGCTTTTCAAACCTATTCTCTATTTTTATAGCACAGTTCCATCTTTTTACTCTTTACTGCATTTTGTAACATATATTTGTGGTGCCTTGAAAAGTGTAAAAAAACGGGTTTCACTGTATTCAGCAATGTTTAGGTTGCAGTTATGATACGTACGTTATAGAGAATTACTGTATGCTTCTTTGTTACTTACGCTTGTAATTTGTATACTGTCAGAAACAATTTTAAAACAACCCCTGCCTGAAATGGTTCAAAAGTTTTAAAGTTTTTTGAGTTATAGGAAATAGTAAATAGTAAATCCTTCTAGAAGAACATTCATAATTTTAAAATGGGTTAACATACAGGTATGATTTTTTATTTTCTAGAGAGGGGAATTAAATGCAAGCCTTGGAAAAAGTTCAAAAATGTATAAACTTGCACGCACACGCACACACACACAGACAGATATGCATGCATGCTTCCATGCATACATACTGTAATGGTTTGTACTATTTAAACTATTGTTAACAATTTAGATTGTTGGGAGTTGGTTAATTATAATGCACATGTTACAAAGTATAAAAAGGTTTATATTTAGAGTTATATCTGGATTTAAAACATTATAATACAATTACATTTACTGTAATGCCTGGAGGGATATTTAATTTAATTAGTGCCACATATTTAGTGTAGCCTTAATGTCCATATCTGCATGCTCACCTTATGTTGAGTTGTCGCCGTAGGCTGGTTGACATTACGAAAACGGCTGTCGTGCACTATGATATTGCGTCTTGGACAGCATCTTCTAGTCTCAGTGGCTGGCTGCAGACAGACAGCTTTTCCGGGTGCAATGTGCTTTTATTAACAATTATATATAATATATTTGTCCTGGTTTACCTTTCGCTTCGTGGTGAAACTGCTCAGAGCTTGTTTTGTTGCAGTAAGCAAATAGACTGTCTCTTGAGGTTTATTTAACGTTTTAATTTGTGGCAAAATAAAATTGTCGCATTCTTTTAAATCGCATTTAAGTTGAATCTTACCAATGAAATTTAATAATTTTTGTAATGGTAAATGCATGCTATTTTCAAATATTTGTCTACATTAAAACAAAGAGCATTTTGTCTTTACTGAATGATTCTTCCTTTACAAGTTTTCAAACAACGGTTACATGTTATTTTACCTGTATGATAGAATGTGTTCATGTATAATACAAAATGTTTCACAAGTCAGCAGTTATGACTGAAAAAGATAACATTTTAATAACAATCACATAAAATAGTTTTAAAAAACAATATGTATTTAATTCTAGGCAGTCTTATGAATGTAGTGGCCACTATTTGTACTTACCAGGTTTGGATAGGTTCAATTTGGAACGTAGGAGGCATATGGTGGATTATGTCTATTTGCTTTATGTAAAAACACATTAATATTTTCTGTATATTTTCACACGTGCTTTGCAAAGTCTCCGGCCTGCCAAACTGCTTTGAAGGGGATTCAAAGAGACCTGTAATAAGTTAGTTAAGATCACAAATAGGCAGCTAGGCTACTAAAACTATATAAAGGACAGGAATCCAAGTACTCACAGTCTAGTATTTGTCGAAAGGCACACACACAAAGTAGGACTACAAAGTTGCAGTAGGACATGCAGTTGCGCGATCGCAATGTTTTACTGGCTAAGCCAGCTTCATCAGGCAGCTCGTTGTAGGACACTGCAGTATGGTGGAAGGGTGCTGTTAGTAGTAAACCTAGCGGCCGGGTGGCGAACAGGGTGGGGCGGGAAAATTGAATAATTGAAAAATTGCAGGTATAGTAAGGAGTTGTGATTATCTTATATTGAGGCCAGGCGGATGCCTGGATTTTGTTATAAACTTGTAATAACTTAAGCTATTTAATTACATTTAAGTTGCACACTTTATTCTTTATAAACAATCTTATGTATTTTTTTCTTTGTAAACATTCTTATGTATACTTAATTTACTTCACAATTATTCAGTTTTAAATAGGAAGTATACTTTTTTTCTTTACAAAACATAAAATTTTTAATTCTTATAACTTGCCTTAGCTAATTATTAAGTTTTGTTTGTTTTAGGGTCCCCAGCTGTAATTTTAATTTTTAAATACTACAAGAAATTTAATTTATAATAAAAATATTTTCATTGTAAATTACATATAAATATGCCTTCTTTTGTTCATTAAATAACTTCTAAAACTTATGTGATTCTATGGCACAAGAAGAAAAAAATTTTTCTCTCTCTCTATGGACTTTACTTTTTACCTAATTTATTTAAAATTAATTTCATTGGTGTGATGAGTTATATATATGAGCTTATTAATTATTAGTTCTACCGACGTTTCTCAAATTTGGTTGATTGAAAAATGTGACATGCTGAAACTCAAAATACATGCGTTATTTCATGTGCTTTTGTAATTTTTAATATATATATTTTTTTTTGTAAAGAAGTCAACGATTTCTTGCACTCTTCTAATTCTTGTTAATTTCTACTTACGCCCTCAAAGAGATATTACACTTTTACTTAAATTAGTTTACTTTCCTTGAGGACAGTGTAAAATTGACGTCAAAAATGCACAATTTATAATCATTTAATTTCCTAATATTTTATTAGTGCCCTCTGTGTGTGTGCTGGTGGACAAATTTAATTCATTACAGTAATACTAAACCTTCATTGCCCTAATAACATTCTTAATTTTGCATCTCACTTCATATTTACTTAATTAATTATTAAAAACTACCTTTCAACTATTTTAGATGTCTTATGCATTCACTTATTTTTATTTATTACATTCTCTATACACTTACGAACTTTCCCTGTTGAACTGACCTTCCCTTAGATTAATAATGATTCTCGTTTCCCATAACAAAACACATTAGTAAAATATTTTAATGTGCTAAGATTTTGCAGATTTCTTATTTATAAACATGTCACAATTATTGTACACATAGAACCTTATCGGGAAACACAAAATTTTCTGCTCTCAAGATCCTACCCCAAGGAAATTGATTTGCAGTGCCCTCGCTGCCCAATGCACAGAAACTGTGTTGCATCCAGGACCCACTAAAAATCCAACTCATCCCATAGACAGGGTGGCCACCAAACCGGCAAAAAGTATGGAATTGAAAAGGACCCGGGGTAAACCTGGAAATAGTCTGGAATTTTGTCCATCTGTAGGGATATCCCCCCCCCCCCCCATTGTCCATATCCCCCCCCCCCCCCCCCAATTTCGAACGTTTCGAGTTTCGTCGCGGAATACTGTGATGGTAGGTCGAGATAGTTTTACGTGAACAATCATTTGTCAACATTGTGCAACATTTTGTTCCGGCCGGAGTAGTTTCCCACAGCCAGTTCCCACACCAAGGGACATGTCACTCTGGAGGGGAAAAATGTCAGCAGCCATATCTCATCTTACCTCTTTCAACGTCTAGGTCACACCGCTGTCTTGTTTGTCAGTGTTTGTGTGTATTTTGCTGCATGATAACGTGACATGTCGACTAGATATTCTTCTCTTTACAAATCAGAATTTCCTTGGGCTTCAGAAGACACTAAAGATAGAGGCAGTGTGCTGTGCAAAATATGTGTTAGAAGTTTTAGAAAAGATACAGTGGGCAGGAGAGCATTTCTAAGTCACGAAAAATCTAAACTGCATCAAAAAATTCTTGCTGATAATTCAAGAAACTTGCAAGTTACTTCATTCTTTTCTGCACATTCGAACCAAACTGCAACTATTTCTTCTTGCAGCAAATGTAAGTAATAATTGCGTGTAGTATTTTTTGCTGCTGTTTGTGTGTTAATCGTCTCAAATGTTTCACTTGATTTAAACATTTAAACTAACGATGTAACATACCCGTAGCTTTATTTAACAGTAGGAAGCTAAAAAGCTACGAGTCGGCAACGCCTCGTGACTGCTGATTGCTAGACTGTTCATAGCTTCCCTGCAATCATTGCATGCCTCCCGTGACGATACTTCTCTCCTTCATTGTCGGCGTCGTATAGTCAGAGACGGGAATGATGCCCACGTTACTAATTTCATTTAATCTGTAAATGTCTTCCAAATAAAATGACAAGGCCAGGTGAAAGTGTATTTTACCATCCCCTTGTCTCGATGTTAAAATACTAATAAATGTCATGACTTTTTTCCAAGCCGAATAAGTCTGCATTTAGTCGTCTATGGTAGAAAAACTGCCATTAACTCAATTATATATCAATTAAATATAAAATGTAAACTTTTAAAAATGAAAGATGTCCCAGAAGTATTATTAACAAGTCTCATTACTATAAACAAAATGTGTGATGTGCTAGGTTCATTTTGTGTTGCTGTTAAGTAAATTGGGCAATTAATTTAAATTATATAAATTTGTTTTAATAAGGATATGCTTTTAGAATAAAGTGATATAAAGACGTATAAATACATCATGTTATTATTGCCTAGAAAAGTTCAAACTTTGCGTGATGTGTCTAATTTAGTGAGCTTCGCGTTCAGTTTCAGTTGCTTCTCGCGAGAAAACCAGATCGTGAATCATGTTTTAATAAGCAGCCAAATTCAGAATAAATTATACCCTAGATGTATATAAATACAGCCTCTCGTTATCGCCGAAAAAAGTTAAAACTGTGCAACGTAGTTTAGGCTCGAGTGTCACTCCTTTTTAGCAGGTTGTAAACATTTTTATAAATATGGTGTACTGTAATTGGTATGCGCAAATTAATTTTAAGATTTATTGATGATCGTTAACGTACCATGGAGACACCCATAATATCGGAGTCAAGGACGATGGTCCAGTACTTTCCTTTCATTATTTCATATTTCTCCAGAATTGTTACGGTTTTACATTAGCTACCGCTCACCTTGTCTTATCAGGAGTCGTCTAAAGTCTAACCCCCTAAATGTAAGCAAGTTGTCAAATCAATGTATAAAACCGAAAATAAAAACTAGGGCAGACAAAAAACCATAATTCAATAAAATCACGTACAAATATAACCAATAATTGATACTTTCAGTTCCAAACTTAGTGCAGGAAGTCGAAATCCAAAATCAATATCCTAAAAATCGTCATTAACGTAGTAATGTTACGTGGCCTATGCAAATCTGAACGTGCACGCACACATCACACACACATATGCACATGCCCAACAATCATTTGACTCGAACGTGGGGATAAAAGGTAGTCGACGATGCATGAAAATAGCCCAACATATGGCTGTCTCTGCTTGTAATCACTGCTGACAGGCATGCAGCATATAGCAAGTGTGCACAGTTGGCCTGCAGATAAGCAGCACACTGCGCGCAGCCTAGCTGGAAGACAGCTTTATATATAATGTGCATATAAATATTAATTTTTTTTTTTGTCTTCTTATCTCCCCGCGTTGAGGCAACAATAAATTAAAACACCTCTTTCCGAAGCTGGTTGCAGGGGTGCTGCCATCTCGTGGGTTGGTTGGAACTTCTTCCACAACTAAATAATAGGGTAGTGGTTCATCAAAAATATTTTATTTAAATTTGGGGGTGCTTGCATGCAGGATTTTGGGTGGGCCATGCATTTCATAATTAAGCACGTCAATTACTTTTACGTATTCCACTGTCCAACACGTGGAGTCTCCTTGCTCGATATGGAAAATTACTTTGCCACTGTTAATGACTTGCCTCGAGCTCTGCTCGCTTGTAGATGGGGCGAAGTTGTCCGTAGAGCGCGTAGCTGCCCTGCTCAGCATGTTGGCATGCGTCAATATGCATCTAATTCTGACTTGTGGTCGAGAGGGATGAAAGGTGAGATAGGCCTAGGTACAAGCTCAGGTTCCACAGATGGGTATGTCCCCTCACTCGTAACATCAACGTCGACCTGTAAGTTTTTTATCTTTGCAAGGCTCTGCGTTCACTGCACCATGTACGGCATTTAATTCCACCCTTCTTGCTGTGCATCTGACAAGCCTTCTAACCTTTCTGCAGACGTGTAGTCCTAGGGGTGTGTCTTATTCAGTCACACCCAAGGCCCTTACATATAGATATGCAGTCCAGTATTAGGACGCCACCGAGGGTAGGCGAGGGAGCACCGGAAACCCAGGAGCAGCAGCTTTTCTTGTGCAGACTCTAAGCTTTCTGCAAGCTCTGTCTCCTGTGGAGTTCGGCACGCCTCACGACTAGTCCTCAGCATGGTTTTTCTATTGCACCTGCCAACAAGATTTACTGATACAAATAATTAACAAAATTAATTAACCAGAAACTAATATTAAAATTACGGTAGGTAGTCTCAGATTTCAAAAGTAATGTAATATTTACTACAGATTTTAGGAAAGTGGGAAATCCTGGTTGGATTATAAACTAGCTAAATTCAAATAATTAATTATTCAAATTAATGCAGGCAAAGGTGAGCCTAGTAAATGAACAAAGTAAAAATTATGTTTATGCTAATTTATGTAAGTCTACGCTCTTTACAGCGTCTCCTCGAAAAAAGGGGTTTGACCAGAAGGGGAAATGTCGCGTTTGCCTGCTACTGCAGAGTCAAGGAATCTGACTGGGATAAAGGGGTTGCAGGTTATTGGACATCGGGTTACCTCTGGAGTCTTCTGGAGCAGGAAGAGCCTTCTTCAAGCCGCTAGAGTGGTCTTTTTCAAGCTGTTGGGGTTGAAGCCCTTTTCAAGCTGCTGGAGCGGTTGAAGCCATGTTGCAGGCTGCAGAAGAGGAGGGAGGTCTTCGCAGACTGAGTGCTTGCTGACCTATGGGGCCAGCAAGGCTGGTGCCTCTGGCGAGAGGCGTGCTTGCACCTCCTTATATAATAGAAAACCCCTTGGATCAGTGATCTTCCGAGGGTGCAGGGGAGCGTAGCCTTTCATCGCAGGGGTTGATTTATCAGGGTTGTGGCGCCACCGCTCATTTCTTATCTCCCTACGTGGAGGTGGCGTAAAATTTATCCACCTCTGCCAGAGGCTGGCAGGATGTGACGTCACAGGGCTGCAGAGGTGCAGCGATCCTGCTGTTTCACTGGAACTGCTTCCTCAGATAATTTCAGGGTAGTGGTCCGTCAAATAAAATTGTATTTATTCTAAAGGGTGGCAAACACATGCCGGGTTCTGGGCGTACCGTACATTTCATAATTAATTGCGTTAATAATCTTTATTTCCGTGGCTGTCCAACGCATGGAGTCCTGTTTATCAGTATGTGAAAGTACTCTGCCACTGTTTATGACCTGCCCTGAGCTCTTGTCTGCTTGTTGATGGGGCGAAGTCGCCCGTAGAGTGCGCAAACGTGTTGCACAGTAAAGTGACATGCGTCAATCAGCCACCCCTTGAAGCGACAAAGGTCTATCTCAAACGAGACCACTTTCACTTCAGGTGAGGGGTTGCCCCTGTCACGACACTGTGGTTGTATCTCTGGGTGTGCACCTCTTCTGTGTCTAGCACCTCCAGTTGTCGGGTGTAGCGTACCCATCTGGGTCACGCAACATCTAATTACTATCTGCTGGTTAACGGTCTCTTCCCATCTTCCTCTTTGCCCTCTCTCTCCCTCTTCAGTGTGTAGTGGGTCGAGTGTCAGCATATGGAGCCATCTTGTCTCGTTCCTGCTCTGCTGCCTTCCCGTCGTTTATCCTCAGTTAGGGAAGGAGAGTTTTGGAAGGGAAGTGTATGGGAACAGATCGTGTTTTATTCAAACCTAGACCTTCCAAGTTCGATGGCAGTTCACATACCAAGTAGTGAATGAAAAATTCTTTAAACAGGGGGTTGTACAATAAATAGTTTGCACAAGGTTTTTTTTAGGAGTTTACATTTTTATCTCTGTCCTAGAGAATAACAAGTGTAGCTAACGAATATTTATAAAATAATCCCACTCGCAAATGATTGGCAATAGGCAAATTTCACTGTGGCCCCTGCGGAATGAATTTAACTGGTCTGCTTTTCAGCCTGCACTGTCGCACAGTAAACCAATTACATGTGAAAAAGGTGGGAGCTTTTAAGAAAAAAATATTATTATACCCTACACTACTCCAGGGTTATTCCCATTCCGAAAAGAGATAGAACACAAGGAGCAACTGTTTTAAAAAGGCACACACATTTAACACAAGACGCTTGATGGTTAAATATTTGTATACCATTTGTACGAAAATTCTTAAGGGTAGGTTTTCAGCGATATGCTGGACATGACACTGTTAGTCTACGTTACATTTTTTCATCATTCTCTTCTGTGGTACATGATAGTGATTAGCATAGGTTACTTACTTATATGAATTCTTACAGGCTAGGGTACACAGAAGTAATTTGTGTTTCTCCCATTTTCCGAACTACTGACATGGGGTTATGTAATCTGTTGGCACTGGCCTCAATTACTACTCTACACAAAATTGCTTTCACTAGCATGAAAATTTTACGTGTTTACAGGGTAGTTCTTAATTCTCTCAACAAGGACTCAATAACTAGAGTTACACAAATGACTTCTCTCTAATTATTCCGTTACGTAACTGGGGTGAGAGGATTTTCTTTACCTCTGTTCAACTAGGCCTAACGACAACATGTTAAATTCCTCTTTTGAGGTTACGTACGTTACAAAACTTACTTCCTAATACACTTTTAAACATGTACACTTGGGTATGAGATTATTCTCAGTTTCTACTGTGGGTTAGCGTGACAATTTTAATAGTTTCACATTTCATCTAGGCTTTGTCTAAGGGGAGAGTGAATACTTTCTCTTACTTTGCAATAATAGCTCATCTGAGTGGTAACTATCCTCTTTCCGTACTACTGGCGTCCTACCTTACATATGTATACTTTTTTCTACTCTTAAGGCTAACACATTTCTCTCAACTGGCAAAGCTACATTTTAATTTAACAGGTGTTTCCTCTTTAAGAAAGATACGTCTTCCTTTACTCTCTCTGGGCTAACACAATTAATTCAATTTGACAAAATTAATTTTCATTCTTACAAGGGTTTCACGTCTGTGAAAATTATGTCTACATTTTCCTACTTTAACAAGGATTATCTAGATACATGTTCTCTAGACACAATTTTTTACTATGCATTATTTCTATGTTAACACAGTTACTTACGGGTAGCGTCATACTGGAGCTAATTGCATTCTCACACTTTCAATTTTAAGAAGGTTGGGAATTTCTTGGGTGACGGGTATGGCGTGCTCACAGTGAGCTCTTGCCTCATGCTCTTACTCAAGGTTACAGGGTTCTCTAAACAAAGTTGCCCAGTGTTGCATTGCGAAGAATGGTGAGGGTTTTGTTGCTCATTGTTCATGGGCCTGCTGATAGGCTTCAATTACGCGTTCACACTTCCTATCAGTGCTCATGGGATTCTGGGACGTTATGTTAATTTTGTCGTGCTAGATTTCTCAATAACAACCACCAAAATTTTCCAGTTTCGTATTACTTTTGTTGAAACGAATAGTAATTATTCTCATAAAATAATGCTTGTCTGTGATTTTAATATTCTTGGTGTTGATTGGAACATCTTTCATACAAAAACATTTCTTATTATTACAATAAATTAAAAGGTCAATCTTTGTTATTAACTATTAGCTTACTCACTCTTGAACTATTTAATTTCTCTAAACCAGATTCTGATTTACTGGACTTAGTCTTTGCTAATTTCCATATAAATGTAGATAAATCCATTGACCCATTAGTAGAGGAAGATAAATATCACCCGGCTTTATGCTGTTATGGCATCCTTGATATTGAAAAACAAAAAATGAATAAGCAGGTGTTTTTTACTATCATAAGGGTGATTTTCTATCATTATATTTAGCAACTAAAGGTTTTGACTCATCCAATTTTTCAAATGGATGATGTTAATACAATGGTGGATTTTTTAACTTGTAATTTACAACTATTAATTAATCTTTATATTCCCAAGTCTAAATACACAAAAAATAAATACCCTATTTGGTTTTCGCAGCACTTGATGTGTTTAATAATAAAGAAAGAACATTTCCACAGACTTTAAAAAAAAAACTAACTCTACAAACAACTATTCCCGCTTTTCCTGAATTAAGGAAAACTATCAAAGAAATAATCAAAGATGCGAAGAAAATCTGGCAAACTAATATTAATAATAGTCTGAAAAGCAACCCTAGTAGTTTCTGGAAGTATGTAAAAATAATGAAAAATGGTTATAAAAACAAAAAAAAAATATATATATATATATATATATATATATATATATATATATATATATATATATATATACACACACACACACACACACACACACACACATATATGTATACATACACACACACACACACACTCCTGTTATCAGCATAGTTCTCAGGGTGATTAAAAAACTTAAAAAGTAGCAAGACTATACTGGATGTGATGATATTCCACATTTTATTATTAAAGGCTGTGCCGATATTCCTACCCCAATTTTAACCCCATATTTTTAATTTTAGCCTGACTAGTGTTCGTTACCCAAATCTGTGGAAAAGAGCACTTTTGGTTCCTATATTCAAAAAGGGTAATAAATATGAGTTAAACATTTATCTACCAATGTCATATTATGTAGTCTTTCTATGGTTTTCGAAAAAGTAATTCACAACAAACATTTATCATTTTTCACTTAACATGTCTTTAAAATGGGCAAAATAACTACAACCAACTTATTTAATTTTGTAGATAACTTATATTCTGAAGTAACAACTAGAATTCAAGTACATGTAATATTTTTTGATTTACAAAGAGCTTTCGATACTTGTCAACATTATATTATTTTACAAAAATTACAAAGATAGATCGTAATTTTTCATACATAAAGTGGTTTACAAATTATGTTTCTGATTGAACATTTGTGGTAAAAATAGATAAATCAATCTCAAAATCCCATGCAGTATCCTCTGGTGTCCCTTAAGGTAGTACATTAGGTCCACTACTCTTTAATTTTTTTTTACAAATTATATTGTCGGTGTAATAAGTCACTCAAATGTACTTCTTTATGCCGACGATTAAAAATTTTATAGAAAGATAAAGGATGGCGATGACTGTGTTAAGTTACAAGAGGATATTTCGGCTATTCATAAATGGTGTACTTTAAATTGAATGAAACTTAATATAAATAAGACACACTGTATCTCTTCCTCGTGAAAAACTAATTCAATTTTTAATAAATATTATGTTAATAATATTTTAATAAATAGAGTTGAGTATGTACGAGACCTAGGTGAAATATTAGATTCTAAATTATATTTCTATTTTCATATAGATAGTTTAATAAGCAATGTTAGTCGTATTCTAAGTTTAATTAAATTTATAACTTATTTTGCCTCATCTCCAGATTCATTATTTTGTTTGTATTACTCATTAGTCCAATCTAGATTAGAATACTGTTCAGTTGTATAGAATAACATCACACTGAGAGATGCCAATAGATTAGAAAATATTCAAAAGAAAGTATTTAAATTAATTTTTTTCTAGATTTCCTGTACATGTAGATTTTAATTATAAGAATTAGTTAGATTCAAAGATTTAACTTTAAAAGATCATCAGACATAAATGTTGTGTTATTTTTAATTAATTCCTTTTTAGCATATACATACTGTACAGTAGTCAATAGAAAAATAGGTTGAAAAACTCCAATGCATATCCATAGAACATCACATACTTTTTGTACTATATATTGTAAGAAGTATTTAATTAATAGATGTGTAAATAATTACAATAATAAATTCTCTAATTTCCATCAATTTTTGGGTAGTAAAATTACGTTTTCTGAACTCTGTAAACATTATAGTAGGTAGATTTTGTGTTTTTGCATTTATAAATCTAACTTCAATCACACTTTCTCTTTCTTTCTTTCTTTCTTTCTTTGTATGTATGTGGATGTTTCTGTCTTTGTATCTGTATTCTTGTATGTCTCGTGTTCTGTATGTTTTATGTAATGTGCCGCCCTGTTATTGGTTTCGCATTGTTGGGTGGCACACTAAGTCTGTTTTAATTAATTAATTAATTATATGTGTTCAGAGAAGGATGTGTGTTGCGCATGCTCCAGAGTGATACTGGTTTGTCTACTGGTTTATGTGCGCAAAAGTGTCGGAATCACTTAGGCAAGTAAACTTTAGGGGTTTTTATATGCCCCCGAGTTCAAACTTATGTGCGTTATGCGGGAAACCATTTTTTGGCAAGCAGAAGTTTATTAAATGTGCTGGTTCATGCGGGGTACACTTCCATTGCCGTTGTACCGGCTCAACTAATGATGAAGAATACAGTTGTGGGAGATGTGATGAGGCAATAAACATGTTTAGTTTTACACCTAAAAAAAAGACGAATAGTTTGGAAAAGTTTTCAATGAACCCAAAAGACATCACAGTTATGATATCACTTGAAGATAACGATAGCTCTACTCAAGAAAAATCAGCAAAAATTGCAGTCACCATGGACTATAGTCAAATATGGTAGAAGGACAATATGGGAAAGTAGCCGAAAAAACGTGAGACACCGATGTCAGCACTCCTAGCGGTTTATGCTGTTCGTACGATGATAAGCTGTGCAGTGAATGGGTAGTTTGAGTATTTAGGATGCCTTTTTAATTCTAATTTTCTCGCTTGCATGATTATTTATTATGGCAGGAAAGATTTCTGCAGTTTTTGGCTGCAATAATTACAACGTTGCGAACTGCAGCAAGTCCTTTTTTAGATTTCCAAAGGATGCAAGTCGGTAAGTACACGAGCTGTAGTAGTTAACTTTTTCCATTGTCTTATTATTGTCAGTGTGTTTTTATTGCAAATTCTGATCACACAATACCTTAATTTACTTAAATATTGTTTTGTCATTTCGAAGGTGCAAGCAATGGGTGCAGAAATGTAGTAGAGCAGACTTGGATGTAATAAAGAAAAAAGGACCTGGCTGTTTATACACGTGAACAGTGTGTTACAACTATTTCACAAAAGAGGGTTTTCGCAACCCAAATTTGCATTCACCAGGACAACAACACAGTCATTTAATTGCCACAGCTACTATTTCTAATCTTGTACACAGAATGGTCGTGCGAAATTTAATAGCCCTTAACGAGAAAGGTACAGGTTAATTTTTACTGGAGCAACACCTTCGAAAAATAAAAGCAAACAATGTTTCCATATTCAATGTTTGTGTATTAAACTGTCTGGAGCCTCTTGTTTAAGTGTATGTATAGTTAAGCAAATTGAGCTAATAATAAAATTGATTAATTCCTTCAAAATAGTTGTTTTCATATTTAGGCCTATGTCAATGATTGCTCGTACAATGTTTACATATTCAGTGTTGTTGTATTGAACTGGCTGGAGCCTCTTATTTAAGTGTGTACAGTTAAGCAAGTTGAACTAATTATAAAATTGATTAATTGCTTCAAAATAGTTGTTTTAAAAATTAGGCCTATGTCAGTGATTGCTCATACAAAGTTTACATATTGGTTTACTAAACTGGCTGGCGCCTGGGGCCAAATTTATAAACTTTGTTGTCGAGGAACATATGATGTGTATGTACTAAGCAGTGCTGTACCTTGCTAACCATTGTTTAAGTTTATTGTCCAAAAAATGTGTGGTGTGCCAAGTCCCAGTGTTTACATTGGTAATTTATACTGCATTTTCATACTTTTGAATTTTATTGTTTACTGTTGGGAAACTATGCATTTGAATGTTAATTTTTACATTATTTGGGTTGTGTTTGCACCAACTACCAAATATTTTCTAAGAATTATTAAATATACAACTGAATGAGAACTGTAATAGTTTCCTTTCTAGGTAGTCTCTTACCTTTTACACTCCCAAAGGTCTGCATATCATTATTGTTTTACTTTGCAAATATTTTAATTTCTCTACATACTTGTTTGCAAGTAATTTTCATTTGAATGAGTGAGAGATGCCGAGTACAACTTTTGGTGGCGAGAGTAATTGTTCTCCTGCCAGTGTATCACAGTTCATTCTGTGTGCTAAACCCCATGTACTGAGACCATGTACTTTAATTGCAGTAGTGGAGATGTCTACAGTTGGTAAGTCAGTGTATATATTCCAGAGTATGAGCCAGCTGTCGAATGAGTGTTACCGTCGAAACCAATCAAAAGTAGTAGCAACATTCCCCCCTGCCTCATCATTCTACTCACAGTTGTTTACACAACTGTGTACAAAACTTTCAAACAATAATATTTCACTTCTGAGAGTCATCGTTACATTTCAGTGGTAGGCATATTTACTATAAATTTCTACAAATAAATAAACTTTTTTTTTTTCTCTTCCTTTTATTTACTCCCTGAAGTACCCAATATTTTAACTTAGTGCATGTACCTATGGTATTAATATAAATGAGGTGTTTTTGAATGAATTTTTTTGCCACCTTCTGCAATGCAGGTTAAGCGAATGATGGTGATATGCGCCATTTCTTTTAACCTGTTAACCTATTTACACATTTTTGTTTGCGGTGATTGCAGTATTTGAGAAAGTACTTGCAAATTGCATTACAATAACAAGTGTCGTTAAATTTGAACAGAAAGTATGTTAAAATCATGACCAAGGTAAGTTATTTTCAGTTCAGCTGCTTTTGAATTCTGCAACATATTTTCCAGTCTTCTCGCCATAGAGCATATGAAAATCTGTGGTCAAATTTATTGCAAAAAGCATATATTCAGGTTGGTTATTAGAAGTGACTTGTTCATGATGGAAATAAACTTTGTTATTGAAAGTGAATTACAAAATTAAATGTGCTTAATGGATGCAAAACATAGGTGGTGTAAATCGGCTTAATAGCTTGAGTACATATGTTAGTATGTACTATCAAATATTTTGACCCATTTGCATTTTCATCCTATGCCAGCTGTACTGCATAAATTGTATTGGTAAAAGTTAAAAAAAAAAAAAAAAGGGGGGGGGGTGGTTATCTCATCTATAATCTCTCAAATGTCACTTAAGTAGCATAATATCAGAGGCAATGCTACATTTTCATATTTGGTATAGGAGTACCAGTGTGTTGTTGAAAGCTGTAAGAATTTTGCACAGTCAATGTTGCTGCTTCCTCCGTGGATTATCTACACTAGCCAAGAAAGTGGATGTCTTAAGTAGGAAGTTGTGTTCCAATGCATGTATGTACTATATGAACACACCATGTGTGGTGTTTGAATTAGTAGAGTAAAATACTGACGTGTTTGATAATTTACCATGGAACGAAACTTATTGAAATTCTAAATTACCAAATCGCAACCACTTCTGAGCACTTGAATTAATATCATATGAATTGAACGCTACTACATATTAAAATACTGTTGTACTAAATTGTAATTTTGAACACAGTCTCACAATGTGTGGTATGTTTTGAATGTTGCTGTTTATTTTTATGTAAATACGTATAAATAAAACTTTTTAAAAGGTGTGAGGTGAGCAGTTTACCATAATTAATAAAAACTTCCTAAATGATGAAGTGGTCACTTAGCGTCAATCAAACCAGCATTTGCAAATGAGCGGGGGGAGGAGGTGATACTCTTTCCCCTTCTGTACTCTACTGTGCCTTCAGTACAATACAAATTAGACTATGCCCAATTCAATAAAAAAAATTCCAATCCAGAGAGTTGCTCTGTACCACAAAGATCCTTTATGTTTTATTGATGAATAGGTACTAAATATTGCCAAGCTACAGAATAGTCCTTTGTTTATAATTTTTGGTTATGGCTCCCAAAATTTCAAAACTGGTTCAATCAGATTATGAAGAAGTGACTGAGGTTTCAAATGTTTATTACTTATGGTTGAAGCATGGCTGCCAGTGGGTTAACCATAGCTGCCTGTTTTTCTCTTGAGGCAGTGTAGTTGTGGCATAACTGCACGAAAAAACTGATTTTTATGTGTAAAGATGGACTCTCAACCATCCATTGCACCTGTCAGGCAGTCGCAGGGTGACGTTTTCCTATCAGTCAAATATATATCAAACTTTAACTATCGACGGACCGATGGATGGGCCACCACCTACTGACGACATTCTGTAGACACAAATATACACTTTGAAATAAAATTCAAGGTGCTAGATATGTGTTCATTTATCTTGGTGGTAAATTCAGGAATTTAAAACGTAAACAATAATTCAGTATACATTTTAATCACGTAAAAAAATTTTTCCCCCAAAATGTTTGTCTCTTGAAAATGTATTTCCAACCAAAATATACCTTCTACGAAAGAAGAAAGCAGGACAAAAACCATATCTGTTAGGAATATAAATTTGTGAACAATTTATTTTGTTGCTAATTTAATGATAATAGCTTCAAAAAGCAGTAAGTTAATATTTAAACAACTTTTTATGTTGCGAGGTTAATCTTAATATCTATAAAATATTACTGTTTATAGAGCTAATAAAAGCCATAATGTTAAATAAGTAACTGTAGTAGAGCTATTTTTAATTAATCTTGCATTAATAAACCACAGCTAAGTTGTGGAGATTTTGCTGTCCAAAAAAAGTTTGATTGTGTTCAATCCCGATTTTTTTTGTAGACATTTAAGTTTGGTGACAGCTCCATTCTCAAGAATTTATTGAATAAATGCAGTCAGTTACGTGTCTGACAAATGAAATACTGTTTAGCATTCCATTGTCATACTTATATTTGATTTAACATTTGTCCTTTGTAACTTGCAACGTCTAAATCTGTGCCCAGTAACATGATTGTGTTACAACTGATTGTCCTTGTTTCAAGTGATAATATTTATACTTTAAGTGCTTTTTTTTTAAATACGGCTTTGTAATATGAATAAGCAACTATTATATTACATTCAGCCGAACAACACGTTTTAATACTACAAGATGACAACTGCACTTAAATTGTGCTTGCCGAGCCATCTAAATTTGAATTTCTCGGGTATGCATCAGCACAAGTCGCTAGGAGCACTGTTGTAGCGTGTCTCATATGTTGACAATTTTAAAACGCCTCAGTTTCCCATATTGTCCTTCTACCATATTTGCTCTAGTGTTCAATCTGTGTTTCAAATTTTGTGCAATAAAATAGACAAACTTTCTGAAGAAATTAAGAAACTCAAGGAAGATAAATCACTGTTGCGTGTGCTACTTGAGAGTTTGCAAATAGCAAATGCTAAGAAACAGTGTGCTTCCTGTGGTTTTTTCCGGTGAGGTTTTAGGGGTTTCGCACCCTGTTCAAACAAATCAGCATAAAAAGTCATATAGTGAAATTACAGGGAAAATCTCTACTTCTGTTATAAGTAACGGTGTTAACAACGTTCCACACAGCAAAGTCCAGTCGGGGTTAAGAGTAGACACTAAAAATGCTGAGCAGACAGAATCACCCAAGCAGCCAGCTGCCGATGACGACGGTTGTGCTAGTCAGTAGACGTGGCAAGAAAACATCCATCGATAGCAGCCCTCTTGCCACCAAGCAAGCATCAGCAAGAAAGCCCGTTCAGCGGGGAGTGCGACACAATGTTAACATCATGACTATCCAGAAAACAGCTAAACCGTGTATGAAAATCCTCTTTGCCTCGCGCTTCGCTCCTGAAGTGCAAAAAAATTAAATGGTCACATATATTAACCAAGAAATCAAATTGTCCAATCTAAAAGTGGCCGAATCTGATTTTGACCACATTTTTAACACAGTATTCTGGCTGGCAGGCTGTTTAATAAGTCCATTTTATGGCAGACTCTTAGAAGACCAACTTTTCACTTCAGATAGTGAGTCGACTCTCCCAAATGATAATTATGTAATGAAGCGGCCGGAGAAGCTGTAACTAATAAGTTCTAAATTATTTATAGGCAATCGAAGGTGCTAACTCCTAAATTAAATGCCACTGCAGGAACTTGATCTATATTATCAAAGTATCCGAGGGCTTAAAACTAAATATTTCCCTTTCTTTTTAAATATCAATAGTACAAATTTTTCTGGTATTTGTTTAACAGACACATGGTTTAATAAATCTGCTGTAATTTCTCACTATTTTCCTGATCATTATAATATTTTTTGAAAAGATCGTGACGCCTGCCTAACTAACATAAATAGAGGAGGTGGTGTTTTAATAGCAGTCAATTATGTTTTCCCCACTTTGAACAAAAATTTGAATTTCGCAAAGAAAATATTGAATCAATCTGGGTTGAAATAATAACTAATAATGTTAACAAAATTTTAATTGGAAATATTTATCTTCCTCCACAATTGTCAGTGGATGATTTTAAAAATTATTTATCTTTCTTACAAACTAGATTAGCTAACTACTAAAATCAAATTATTATTATGGGGGATTTTAATGTTCCTGGAATTGACTGGAAAATGCTTCATGCTCAAAACATTCCATATTATTATAATAAATTAAATGGTCAATCCCTTCTACAAACTATTAGTTCACTTAACCTTGAACAGTTTAATTTTTCTAAACCAAATTCGAAATTATTAGATTTAGTCTTTGCCAATTTTTATACCTGTGTTGTTAAATCCATTGATCCATTGGTAGACGAAGATAAATATTATCCGGCAGTTTGTAGTCAATGCTTTGTAGATTTTGAAAAGCTTAAAAACAATATTCAGGTCTACAATAGAAATTATCAAAAGGGTGAGTAGCCCTTTATTTAGTAATTGATAGTTTTGATTGGCTTCCCATCTTTCAGATGGAGGACGTTAATTTGATGGTAGAATACTTAACTAGTAATCTACAATTGTTGATCAACTCTTGTATTCCAAAATCCAAATTTACAAATAAATATCTAGTTTGGTTTTCACAAGACATGATCAGATTGTCAAAAAAGAAGAAACATTTTCACAGACTTTACAAAAAACAAACTCGGACTTTTACTACTCTCGCTTTTCTGAATTATGGAAAGTTATTAAAGTCAAAATTTAATCTGCAAAAATACTTGGCAATCCAAAATAAATAATAACCTTAAAAGTGAACCCAGAAAGTTCTGGAACTATGTAAATCTAATGAAAAAAGGTTATAAAGAATCTATTTCGTTAACAGTTGAAAATAAAATGATACAGGACTCTGATCTACGGGTAAATATTTTTGCAAATAATTTTGCTAAATTTCTACTCCATCTGACAATATTCTTGACTCAACTATTCATGCTAAAAAATCTTGACATTTGTTCTCCTGTTATATATCAAGGTATTTTATTATGGGCTATAAAAAAGCCTAAAAGCACTAAGGGTACAGGCTGAGATGACATTCCCAATTTCATAATTAAAGTCTGGGCTGATATTCTCTCTCCTATTCTAACTCATAACTTTAGCCTCTCGAGTGGCGTCTATCCCAATGTTTGGATAGGTGCTGTAATTTTTCCCATTTTTATAAAGGCAAATAATCATGATGTCAACAATTACAGACCATTATCTTTGCTATGCAGTTTCTCTAAGGTATTCGAAAAAGTAATTTTTAAATATCTTTCCTTTCATACAAAAAAATTATTAACAGGATGTCAGCACGGTTTTCAAATAGGCAAAACCACAACTTCTAATTTATTTAAGTTTGTAGATGAATTGTATTCGGAAATAATAACTAAAAAACAAATAGATGTTATATTTTTTGGCTTACATAAAGTTTTCGATGCCTATCAGCATCGTATTATTTTACATGAATTCAAAATTTTAAGACTAGATCTATCATACTGCAAATGGTTTTTCAATTACATTTCAAACAGAACTTTTGTAGTTAAATTAGAAAACTCATATTCAACTTCAAATCCTGTATCTTCTGATGTCCCTCAAGGTAGCACCTTGGTGCCGCTTCTCTTTAATAATTTTGTAAATGATATCATCAACATAATTAGTCATTCACATGCACTACTACATGCTGATGATCTTAAGATTTACAAAAGTATTAAGGACCGCACTGATTGCTTACTACTGCAAAAAGATATTTTAGCCATTTATCATTGGTGTAATACAAATGTAATGAATCGTAATGTAAATAAGACCCTGTATATTTCATTTACAAGGAAAACCCCAACTTTTTATAAATAACATGTCAATAATGTTTTAATTAACAGAGTGGAGTTTGTAAGAGATCTAGGAGTCATCCGGGACTCCAAACTTTATTTCTATGTTCATATGGATAGTCTAATTAGTAATACTAGTTGGACCTTAGGTTTAATCAAATTTATTACACATTCTGCCTCATATCCTGACTCTCTTTTATGTTTATACTACTCACTAGTTAGATATGGAATTACATTACTCTGACTGATTCTAATAGTTTAGAAAATATTCAATAAAATGTATTTAAATTAATTTCCATCAGATTTCCTATTAATGTAGAATTTAACTGTATTAATGAATTAGCTAGTTTTAATGCCTTGACTTTAAAAGAACAACGTAATATTAATGATGCTTTATTTTTAATTAATTCCTTTTTAGCTTTTGTTTCTTGTTCAGCTGTAAATAATAAAGTGGGTTTAAAAATACACATTTTTTTTTTCGTTAGTCTATAAAAATGACTTAGTAAACAGATGTATTAAAAATTATAATAATTTCTTTTCTGATTTTGATCCATTTCTGGAAAGGAAAACTACTTTCAGGGATCTCTACAAATATTGTATCAGATAAATAAATATGACTGTATTCCTTCCTCTATGTGAAAATTGTTAATTAATTAATTCTTTTTACATGTTTCCTTTTATCTCTTCTATTTGTTTGTCCTATGTCCAGATGTCTGTCTTGTTATTGTCCTGTGTTGTCATGTTTTTGTTGTGTATGTAATTTGTAATGTACCTTCCTATTAATTGTTTTAAAAAAAACTGTTGGTCGGCACTTTAAGCTCTTCAACTAAATAAACAAATTAATTAAATACATTATTATTATTTCTATTTCTGCATTCCTCCCTTTATTCTACACATTAATTGCTTTATTAAAATTAATATGTTATTTCATATTATTACCCTGCAGTTAATATAATTTAAATTAGCTAATATTCCACATTTTAATATGAGGTTACTTGTATTTAACCATTAAGTCAACTGCCAAATATTATTATGCTATATTACAATAGTACAAGTATTACAGTTATTGGGTTTGATGATTAACTCTCCTAAGCACTTTATATGTACACTGTTTTTTTTGTACCAGAAATATTTGGCACTTGTGACTGGAGCAAATTTCGTAATGAATTTTATAGATCTAGTCTTAACATATTTCTTTGTCAAACTTTTTGGCTGTTTAATAATTGGTCAAAAACATCCCTGGAAAAGTTCATGAAAATTGATTGTACTTAAATTTGGAATCTAAAGATGGTCATACTGATGGTGGGAGAAATAAGTCTAAAGTGGTTGATAAATTTATAGAGTTAAAATGATTATGTATTTTTTTTCTTAATTTCAGGCATCATCAAAGATCCCCAGGTTCTGGTATATACAGCAGTGTGCCTCCTCTTATGAACAATCCATCATTTAATGGTGCAATGATGGTCCAGCAGCTGTCGGCATCCATTTTGGGAGGGAATCTACAGTCCGGTGAGTACAACCTACTTGTCTCTTGCTCTTACCGAAGCTTAAAGATAAGTTTCAATACATTAACTCCTACTGGGATTATAACTAGGCACACCTTTTTCTTAAGGCGTGCGAGATCGCGAAATAAATACGAAGTACGCAGTTTCTCATGAAAATTGACATGCCTAGTGAAAAACAACAAAAAACACGAAAAATATGCAATAAAAATACATTTCCGTTGTGAATCCTAATGTTTGCGATGCTGACACGATAAATCAATTCAATATTTTGTTGGGATTGGGAAGTCTACACAATCAGTATATTGAATATGTCGCCGAAGCGATAGTGCTGTGTTCCAGAAATTAACTAATCTTTGTGACTTTCTAAAGTAAAATAATTTTTCTCGTTCTTTTTCACTTTTCGTCAAATAATTAATGTGACCTTGTTGGTAGTATACAAATGTGATAAACAAAAAAAAAAATGGTAACAAAATAAATTTTCAATTGCCACTATGTTATGCAGCTAAGGCATCCACTATGCTCCATAGATTCATATATCTATGGTATTACCAAATGTTTAGTTTTTCTAGTTACGTTTTATGTAAACACGTTTTTAAAATTATCCAGGTTATGTTAGGGTAACGTATCTTGCGCAGTTTAATTTTTGTTATGACCAAGTAATAAAGTTCTATTTATTTTATTGAAGGGGTGAGGAACCTAAGTTTGTGATATTTATTGTATTTTGTGAGACTTGGTGGTTTTGTGACTCTTCTTATGAGAAAGTAGCAATTTGAACTGTTCATTGTTTTGATGATGCAGTAGAAAATTTTGCTCGTACAAAAATACCATTCATATTACTATAAGTCGTTTCTCAATATCTGGGAATATGACTGACAAAAGAACCAACCTTAAGCCAAGTAATATGGTAGTAATGGAGCTACTCCATCTCGATGAATGTTTGATTGTTGCTGTCAAACACGTCTGCGGAGAGTTAACACACCCGGGACTGTGAACTAGTCACTAAATACCATGAGAGAACTGAGTGAGGGATACAAGTGCCAGACTGGGTCGAGGGGATCGCCCACGTTGGAAATGAGCTAGATCTTAGTTCTCTTATGTTTAATGACTATTAGGAGGGGAGGGGATTAAAACCCCAGGGTAAACTTAATCTGAAACGTCTCCTTGTAGGAGACTTTAGTTTTGCTTACAGTGAGGGCCACCAAATACAGTGAAGCCAGCTTCACAGAGAACATGGACGAAGGGGACTTAGGTGGAGTCCTTAATGTCCCGTATTGCCCGGCCTCTGTAGAGGGTTGGCATGTTTGGCTGACGGGTAGTGACAAAGTCAGGAGCAACGGAGGCAATCATTCTGTGTGTAATTACCTTTGGTTTGGTGGCGAATGCTCTTTCCAGCCGCTGTACTCGATTGGCATGTGGGCTGGGGTGTAACTGCTTGCTGGTTAGGGCGAGGAGAGACTGGTTTCACTGGCATTGTCACAATGTTAATAAGATGTTCAGGCAATTCAAACCTGTGCCACGGCCAATCTATTCCTAATGAGGTTTCTCCACCCAGCCGAATTCTCTCTCTCCTAGGATGTTCACCTGGGGTGAGTCTTTTAAAAGGGCTGAATAAAGGTACTGTGTCAGTTCTGGTTTGTGGAATATCAATTTTAATAGAAGAGGTTTCCACTGATTCTAATGTTCTGGAACATTTGGAAGTACCTGTGTGACCTGCTTGCAATCACATATCACAGCCCCCTCCTCAAGACGAATGGCACTATCGGAAAAAATGTATCATTCTAACTGGAAAATTGTCAGAATTAGAAGAGACCATAGTCCTTTCTACAACAACTTTACCTACAGGATGCCAACCCTCTCTGCTGGCTCAATTAGGCCCAAATGCCTGACAAATTTTCCTTGACTTCTGTCTGTAATGACAATTTCACTAGAAATAGGCAACATAGTGGGTTGACCATAGACTATTGGGCAGCCAATTGGGGAGGACAAATCATGCCGTATTGACACCACCAACTCTGTACTGCCTACCCATAGCACACCAAGTCAAGTATTGATACAGCACCCTAGCTTCCGTAGTACATCAAGCCCCAAAAGACGTTCATGCTCTATTTCTGCTATGTAAACATTGTTCTCTATGCTAAAGTCACCAAGCTTCAAGATCACTTTCCTCGTACCTCTAACTGGTGTGGTCTCACCTGTTACTGTAGTCAAATAGCACCTTTCCATATTGTGGTTGGGCGATCACTGGAGGGAAGAAGGCACAAGGCCCGAGTATGCCTGGTCTTATTACTGTTATGGTCGCCCCATTGTTGATGACCATCTGGCAAGGAACATCTTTCAGGCTCCTTTCCACCAGTATTGCATCCCATTCCTGTTTCACCGACCATACCTGCAAGTACATTGTGGCTTTTTTCTCCAGCAGTCACTGACATTCCTCCCCCCCCCCCCCCCCCCCCCCCCCGTTCCCCTTCAATATCGGTGCTTACAAGATTTCGGAATGTGCTATAGTCTCACCTTCTCGCTGCCTCTTTTCCCTCTGCTGCTTCTGTTGTTGCTGGTGTTGTGGGCAGTAGGCTCTCAGGTTCCCCAGATTTCCACATGACCAATGCTTAGACCATTTGGATGTGGGGCATTGAAGCTCTTGAGCATGTATCCTGGAAGAGATGTCACTCACTGCCATCTGCAACTCCTTTGGTGGCTTCATTTTTTTTGTCATTGTTGTCTTCATTACGTATCACTGCCCATATTGGACATCGGTCACATCGGGATGCAGGCCCCTGTCTTGCTGACTCCACCTCCAGTGCTTGGGCCAGGGCGTCCTGCATGTTGTGAGGTGCAGCCAGATGTACTGCTTGCCGTACCTCTGTTACTGCGATGGCATCTATGAAGAAGCTGAATACGATGATGTCGCACACTTCCTCGAATCACCCTTCCAGAGATAGTTGAGACAGCCACATGACGTCTTGCAATGGCTCCTGCAGTAGCTCCCGTGGTTTCAGGGTGCAGCTTCACAGCTCTGCTTGGTTAGCATTTTGCAGGTACCAGTCGCTGAAACGTAGTTCGAAGGCCGACTCCAGTGTGCAGTACTCCAGTCAATGTCGCTTTTGCTTAGATTGTAGTATGCTCAGTACGGGGCCTCTTAGTACAGCACGATAGTAAGCCCACTGTTTTTCCGACCAGCCATTCAGGGTTGCAACTATTTCAAACCAATGTTGGTACTCTCACCAAGAAGTCTGGCCATTGTAAGGTGTGGGCTTAATTGAGACCCCTTCCCCACTCTTGGCTGTGCGACACCAATGCCGCAGAGCTGCCGTCTATCCTCCGAGGCTGCTGTATTGTTTACAACTTGCACTTCCTCCCTACATATATCAGAGGCTGATTTGGTGATAGTCGAACTCCACTGCTGAAAAATTTCTAACATTCTTTCTTCAGTGCGCTCATTTCCTATTTCATTTCATTTGCAACACTGTCCATTTTTTCACTGACACTGTCTATTTTCGTGTCCACACAGTCAATTCTCATGTTCACTAATTTGCTACTGTCTTATATTTTCCTGTCTACATTTGCATTTACATTATCTATTTTCCTGTATACAACATCAATTTCCTTATCTACAAAATCACGTACATTAGTTATTTAGCTATTGACATTTTTGTTTCACTATTCACAACACTATTTACACCCTTGTTCACTTTACCTATTTTATATTTACATATTCTCTCGAGCTATTTACACGTGCGCTCACTTGGCTACATAATCCCTCAATTAATGCTTGTAGTGCTTCCAGTTCTGCAAACATTTTTTCTGTAAGCATGCACTGAGGTAGTTGTACAAAACAGTCTTATTTTGTCAGCTTACAGCAAGTACAATTAATTTATTTGTTCTGTCACTAATTGATAGGCTATTTCCTAATGTGACTTGCAATTGATTAATTAAATTATGCCTCCATCCCACTTCTGGAACTAGTGTTGCAAGATGCCAGAGGGGTGTATTTGAGTCCATGAGGGATATAGGTCTTATTGAAAGTAAAAGAACTAAACATGATTTTTAATTTATTGACACTGTTATTTTCCTACATTAACTTATCTATCTCCACTAGTACTCTTTTTATTTCGCAGTGAGTGCAATATTATTTAAAGTCCTTCTCAATGTCTCTGTTTTGTTATAGTCATTTAACTTGCACTCATTGTTAACACATGTTAAGTCTGTCTGGCTTTTGCCAACATTTGAAATGTCTTTCACTCATGCCATCCAAACAAATAGTCCAACCTGCCAGTCGCAGATTTTCCTCCCGCTAGTTACTTATGGCACCAATCATTGGTTTTCTGGCTCGTCATCAATCGCTTAATGCCATACACAATCGCCCAAACTCCAGACTGACCTTGATCTGGAAGGCGTTTTCAGCCTGGTGAATGTCATTGTGCTAGTGATCTCGTTTTGTCTCGTTCATGCGAGTACCTTATTGATGTCGGAATATTTTATCTGTAGTTAATTTTTTTCTGTATTTGCTTTCAATAAGCATTGATGGTTGTAGGGATGACATTTTTATGTTTTTCCTTGCTTGAAATTTAATGTTATCGACACGTGTATGGCTTTGTTAGCCATTTCCTGTACCATTGTGAAGTGCTATTTCTGAAATTTGTAAGTTTTGTAAAACCTGTGTAATGCCTTATTTACTGAATGATTCTGCAAATAAATTATTTAGTATCTTTGGCAGACAAACGTGCCCAAGGATTGTCATAGAACATGTGTTCAGGAATTGTGAATAGGAATTGCAAACAGTGGGTCAGTGTGTTTGTAAATAATGTATTTTGAAACAGTTACTGGAATGTTTTAAACGTACCTGGCCTAAAATACCACCTGTTTAACTCTTTGTTTTGTAATGTAAACGTTACATTTTTACTATATGGAAGAGTAAAAGTGTGTAAGGTTAATTTCGCTAAATAATTTTACGTGCAAAGTATGTTTATTATCCTTATCGGTACCAACAGCAATATATTTATAGTGTTTTGTTCTTTCAGTGAGGTTAAAACTTCCAGGTTATAATAATTTTAATGTTACTTCCATACAAGCATTATTTTCCACTGCTTCATCAAAACAGTATGTTACTTATTCAAAATGATACAGTCTCATAAGAAGAGCTGCAAAACACTACAGTCTCATGACATACATTAAACTAAAGTCCCCTGTTCCCTTCAACCCCCTCCATCTGCAATAAAATAAGTAGAGCCCCAGCTGTATAACTTGGTCATAGTAAAAATAATACAAGTTAGAATGATAACCTACATTGATCATCATAACATTTGTTTTTATACAGTGTTTCTTCAACAAAACAGCTGTGGTGGAAGGATATATTGTGGCCACGCTGCTTTTCCAGAACTGTCAACATTTGTGAACTTATATTATTTTCCTTTTATGTATGAATTTTGGTACACTCCTGAAATGTTTTACTGTATTTCCCATTGAAAATCATGTCCAGTCATTGGTCTATAATTAGAATGCATTGCTTTTGTAAAGTTGCATTAAACATAAAACAAGAGCATTGGAAGTGATTTTCTTAAAAAAAAAAAAAAAAAAAAAAAAAAAGATAGATCAAAATTAAGTTGAACTAAAATTTTTGCTTCCATATGAATTGTGACAGATAAATAAAACGATAGGGGCAAAAATTATAAAACCTCATTAACCTCAGTTTTTGGTGTAATTGTACACTTCAGCAATGTACAAGAATGTTCATTGTGTTCACTTAATTTGTTTAAATGTTGAAGGCATTGTTGTGTGCAAGATAATTTTATGAGAAAAAATTGTTTGTTTGAAACGTTTTGTTTGTTTCGAATCCTATTTTGAAGTATTGCATATTGATGTAAAAAGTTTTAAGTCAAATGTTCACTTCGCAAGTATTGAGACTGAGGAAATGTTGGTGTTTCTTGCTGTATCCACGGTTGTCTGCATCATCTGGCTTCTGCTGGGTGCAGATTTTAACTACTGCTCATTAGGCTTGTGAGCCGCCGTGCCGTTGCCATGGCAACCTGCTCCAATGACAATTAGTGACCTCTTTGTCAGCCCTCTGCTTCTCAGGGTCTCACAAGACTTGCTTGTCTTGAAACCAATTTATTTTGGCCATGTTAGTCATGAAACTACTTACAGCATTTTATTTTCAGTTCCAGTATACATACATCTTTGCTCTGTAGAGCTGTGAATTCATTCTCCTTCAAACAGGGCAAACACAACATGACAGGAAGTAGGGATGGCATTCTCTATTTGCTTTTTAAGTTCTTTACATAAAAAATGAGTTAGATGTGATGTGGATACCTGGTTTTGATTTATAGAAGAGGAGAAACCATGTGTGCTTAATATAGTTAGTCTGCAGACTTATCACTAATAATAGTTTGGGACAGTACACATGTACATACAACCTGAAATTACCCAAGTGTATTCAACTACAAATATATCTTACAGGTACATATTAAGATGTGTTCCAAATGTTTTATAAAATTAGACTTTCAGATAAGAAACTGGAAGATGCGAGTACAAGCCCAAATGTATCACAGCATATTGTCTAAATTTTAAATACAAGAAATTAATTTAAATAAAAGTCTAAAGGAGTTTTGCATTAAATATGTATAGTTTATTTTTTTGGAAAAGGGCTTTATTGTAATTAATAATACAAATATAAATACATTTTAACAATTAAAACATTAAAATGATAGTTACTGGGGAGTGAGGAATGTACAGTTAGAATTATGAACTAAACATTATCAGGAAAAACAAATATCTGGCCTAAATTTTGCACTCAAACTGAAAATGGGTAGAATTCTTGCAGTTGCAATTTGCATGCACAGCTGTAAAGATGTCTTGTCTGTCTGCCTAGATGGATGGAACAGTTAAGGTTGAATGTGGTGTTTTCTTTTGTCTTCATGACATAATGATATATCTCATTGTTCTCAGTTTTTAAGGAAAATGTATCCGGGGGGGGGGGGGGGCGGGAAGACCTTCTGGCATCTGGGAATAATAACAGTCATGGCACAATGTGTTTTGCAATTCTGTACAGTAGCCAGTTTACCACAATTCAGTACCTCTAACTTCTATATGTCAATCTTGTTAAGTTTTTGTGCAAGGAACACCACGAAAATGATTTATATTGCAAGTTGAACATTGTTTGAGTGTTATTAATATTTTAGCACGTGGCCAATGGTGCAATAAATAAAGTGTTAAGTTTATATGAGCCAATGAGGTTTTTGCTATTATTGATTAACCGTAACCTAAGGAATCTGGAAAATATTGAGTTTGTTATTAAATGAGAGAATGCAATTTCATGACTTAAGCTGTCATCAGCTAATTTAGATGTTGTATTGTCCGAATTTTGTTTGAATTATATCCGTATTTATACAGTAATTTAAATTTTGTATCCAGAAAGTGATTTTCTCATTTAAAACAAGAAGCTACATATAACTAATGAGCCTACTTTCCTCAACATGGGTGTAATATTTAAATAATTTCTTTAAAGCTGAGTTGGTAGGAAGACCTTGACTTGTCTTTAAAAGTAATAACTTTAGAAATGAAACCAGTAAGTTATGCAACAGTAGTGAGACAATTACAAATACACACATGCCTTACCCGGTACTGTACCCAGAAAACCTCGTACTATAAGCTAGCATGGAATCCACTGCATTATGGTGGTCGGATTCAGATCATCAGCTTCGGATTTAATCAGTCTTATGTTTCTAATTATAGGGTTTACTAACCTAAAATATTTTCAGGGCCTTTATTTTGAAAATAAGTGACAAAGCCACCTAAAACATGTAAGTTTACATGGCCTACCGTAGCGCTATTTGTGTGAAGAATTTGACGGAAATAAATTGTTTGGTCCCTGAGATAAGACATAATAAATTTATTTTCCTTATTTTATGCTATTGTACAAAATTGCCAGCAAAAGAGCCTCTATATGTGAAGCTTCTAACGTATATTGTCTACATACAAATTTTGGTTGAATTTGGTCAGGGATGGCTCTTGTCAATGTGCGTAGGGGCACATACCCTCCCAAATAAAATTTAATATGACATAGGAAATAAATTATTTTTCTATAGATCTTTTTTTCATATTTTAAGTGTAAAATTAGCATATTTGACCATTAAGTTCTGTATCACTAGGCAGTGCCTCCTTATTTTAGGTGTGGACAAAATTTTTCCTCGCACCTTTGGGGTACAGACAGTCTATTCCCATGCTGCTGTATATTTTTCCTTATTGAAGGCATACGAGATATCTCGGTAGTGCGGTAGATTTGGGGCACAAGCCACCTGTACCCACGCAGTTCAGGCAGTGCTGTAACAGCTCGATAGATGGCGTGTGCATCTTGCCTGCAATGAATTTTCTGACGACGTAACGCATACTGTTGCAATATTATATTCAAGGCTTGAGTATTTGTGAATAATTGGAAAACAACAATGCATATCATAGGTTTTAAAGTTTGCGTATTATTCAGTTGGTAATGTTTCTACACAGCATTTTTGTTGCTGTGTTAAGGCCTGTCTACAATTGGCCGTACCTGTCGACGTGTCCGAATCTTGACGTCAAGTGACGTCACATTCACACAGTCAGAATATGGTCTACAAATGCTTTGTCCGAAAGTGAGCCTTCAGAATGGCATTAGATCGCACTCACAGTAAATTCAGCACATTATTTGTTGTTACATTGTGATTTTTGTATTGCTGAATTGTTGATTATATATTGTCTGTGCAATGTGTGATTTAAATATTTATTTATCTTTCCTAACTGTTTTAGTTTAAATAAGCTTGGCAACTGACATCCAAGAATTTTATTAGAACTTTGTAATTTAAAATGTTCATTCTTCTTATTAAATAGTTCAGATCGAACTCAGACTGCACTAATTGGCATTTCATCACGTTCGTCTCAAGAAAATCCACCTTGCACGTCCATTGTTTATATTTGCAATGTGAACATTCTATGAATGCGTGCATAGGTATCTGTAGTCTTATTTTTCTATCATCTTAGGACACAACTTTGGACAAAAGTTCAGTTTTCTGAATGCTTTGACTTGAAACACATGTTGGCTTGGGACAGCATCGTGACGTCAAGAGGATCCCATGCACCAATCAGCGTATCTTTGTCCTAAGACACAGGTTGGGATATAGCGCAATTGTTGACTGGGCTTTCCTGAACTTACTTGTAGCATGCCGTACTTATTAAAAAAACAATGTGAACAGAATCAAATTTTTTTATGGAAGCAATTAGTGTATTTCGACAGGCATTCAATTAAAAATCTTTCCCCTCCATGACCACAACATATTCTAACGTAAACTA
This sequence comes from Dryococelus australis, assembly GCA_029891345.1. Classification (NCBI taxonomy): domain Eukaryota; kingdom Metazoa; phylum Arthropoda; class Insecta; order Phasmatodea; family Phasmatidae; genus Dryococelus; species Dryococelus australis. The sequence continues at coordinate 90,852,733 of CM057001.1, read as the reverse complement.
TCACTCCCAAAAGAGAAATTTCACATATGAATTTGAGTTTAAAAAATCTGTGAGACTATTTGGTTTGCAGGATACAATAATAAAAGCATATTTTATTGTTTGTGTTATATTCTTTCTGGTTATGATGAAATGTGAGGGACTGAAGGTGTTGTAGTCCTTAAACATTAGGATGATAAGACAAAAAATATTTAGGGAACAAATTGAATTTGCAAAATGAAATGGAAACTGTAATACTGGGGCAGTTAGATATAAGAAATCAGTTGAATGAAGTATACAGAAGTTTAATTAAAATACACAAAGATCTAGTAGAAATATAGATACGTACATAATGTCAACAATGAAAGAATGAAATATATTTTGAGGGTTTTTTTGAGTAGAGTCTTCGAGATCATGATGAAACTGCTAAAAGTGAAAACCCTATGTGTTTACTGGTTAGTTAGTTTGTTGCATCTTTAACAAAGTATTATATTAATTTTTAATTTTGTGCCTGCCTCTAAAATTCTTCCTGGAGCCACCACTGAATTTGGTTATATTGCTTAATATACGTGTCAAACTTATCTAAGCAATTATAAAGTTGACATTTTGAACAATGTTGTCCGGCCCATTTAAATCATGAAAGTTTACATGGCCGTCTGTAGCATTTATGGTGAGCACAATTTGGTACAAATTTATTTGAAATTTTCCAGTGTAACATTTGGTGCAAATTTGTTGATTGTTCCTCAAGGCGTGGCATAAAACCTTCATAATTTTCATGCGACGATTTTCATGAATGGAGGACAAAACAGTAATGTAGTAACAGTTTTGATGACTGTATACTGCCAATATACAAAGTTAAGTTAAAATAGATTACATAGTTTCAAAGATATTGCCCACAAAACCGAAATGATTTTATAGCCACCATTCTGAAAACAAGTGTGCCCTACTTTAAAAAATACATTTATTATAATGGCCTACAGCAGTACAACATCTTCACCAAATTTTGTAATAATGGGTTGATTGTTTCCCGAAGTACGAGATAAAATCATTTTTTATTAGTAGGACTATCTTACAAAATGGCAGGAAAATTAGGTTCTGCATATACATGGTTGTAATAGGTACTGCCAGCATACAAAATTAAGTTGGAATTTGTTTTGTTAGTAAAATATACTGCGCTAAAATATTTATAAAGCAACCATTTTGAAAATAAGCACCTGGCATACATAAAACATACCAGTTTACACCACTTGTAGGAATCTGTCAATTGTTTCCCCGAGTTAATCTTAATTTACTGGCATGGCATCTTACAAAATGGCGGACGAAAGATGATATTTGTATATACAGTTGATAGTTGTAATATGTATTGCCAGCATACAAAGTTTAGTTTTAAGTTGATTATATGGTTTCAATGATATAGCATTATGAGCTAATTATAACTATATGGCCGCCGTTTTAAAAATAAACGTCTGGCATGCATAAAACATGCCACTTGACATCATTTGCCTCAGTACAACTTGTATGCCATATTTGATAGGAATTGGTCAATTCTTTCCCGAGATATTACATAAAAACTGGATTTTATTGCATGGTTCTATCTTACAAAATGGTGGGCATAAGATGCGCCATGTAGATACAGTTGATAGTTGTAATGTCGACTGCCAGCATACAAAGCTATGTTGGAATTCATTACATAGTTTTTACAATACAGCATACAAAATTAAAATGGCTATATAGCCACCATTTTGAAAATAGTGTCTGACATGCTTGAAACGTGTCGCTTAACATAATCTGCAACATTATTACTAGTTTGTCAAATTTTGGTAGGAATCTGTTAATTATTTACTGAGTGATGGTATAATTTTATTTATTTGTATGGCGCTATCTTCCAAAATGACACAAAACTGGTTGTTTGTTGCTGTATATGTTTGTAATAGATACTTTCAGTATACAAAATTTGGTCTAAATTTGTTAAATGGCATAGCAGATACACCAAATAATTTTAGAACGTTTGTATCGCCGCAATTTTGAAAATAAGTAACTAATCAAGTTCAATCACGTTTAGATGGCCTATCATAGTATTACTTACATGCCAAATTGGGTGAGAATTAGAGTAGAATAGTTTTTTTAGATATAATGTAAAATTTTAATTTATTCAGATATAATGTAAAGCCTTAATTTGTTCAATTGGTGCTAATTTACAAAAGCGTTATCAACAACAATATCCACCTCAAACATGTAATGTTTATACAATGCTCTGCCAGCATACAAAAGTAGGTTTAAACTGGTTGAATGGTTCCCAAGATATTACATACAACCGAAACATTTCTAATGGCTGGCATTTTGAAAGTAAGTGCCCGACATAGTCGAACATTATAAAAGTCAGGTGTCCGTACTAAGCATTAAATGCATACCAAGTTTGGTGAAATTTGGTTGAAGCACACATGCACGCACTTTCGTGCATACACACACACACACACAGGAGTGAGTGAGTGAAGAGATTTTTGCGGCTCTTAACAGCGGGGTCTTGAGAGCTGATGAGGTTGAAAGTGATGCAAGTATGGAGCAACGCCCCGGAATGAAAGGACATGGGAAATAGGAGATCTCCAAGAAAACCCACCGACCAGTGGCATCGTCTGGCACAATTCCCACTTGCAAAAATCTGGAGTGAACCGGCCAGGGATTGAACCCCGTTTCGCCTTGGTGGGAGGCAAGTAGTCTAACTGTACAGCCACCGTGGCTCCAAACATGCACAGAAAAGTGATCTCATAAGCCTTTCTTTCCTTTGGAAAGTAGGCTAAAAACACTATATTAAAATTTTTGGTGCTGTTAGCTGTTGTAAAATTATATGCATGGACTGAATTTTGCGAATCTCTCCAAGCAATTAAAATTGTTGTGTAAGTTCGCTGTAAATTTTTTTAATAATTTGGTGTAGCCAGTGAGTTTCACAAAAATTACTTTCTGCATTTGTGATGTACTGCAGTACCATTCACACACTTGTATAAATGGTTAGAGTATTAATTTGTACAGTATTTTTACATGAAGGCATATGTAATTTCATTTGGCATTTTGATATGTATACAAATATTATTACAATCGTAATGAACACCTAAATATAATACATACTTCACTTAAAAGCCCTAAATGTTATTGAGAAGATTTTTTCTGTTGATTGACCATGGTATCACAAATTTATTTAAACTCGTTCATTCTCTATCCCCTTGCATCCTGCTATACATGTCATTTTTCTACACACTGCATGTGATTTTTTTGTTTCAAAGTTATGAGTAGCTTGGCAGTCACTTATTAGGCATGACATGAAGAAAAGGATTTCAGCAATTAAAAAAAACAGTCCTAATTGTCTTTGGCAACCAGATTGCTTATCTGTGTAGGTACGTGCAAGGTTTAGTCTCACAAGAAAATTCACTTTGATGTGCAGGCCAATAACACTCAAGAGCCCTTCAATTAGTCAGGGTGATGAAACTATCATGTACTGTTTAAACACTGGGAGTGAACCCTTTGAGGCCAAGTTTGCTGGGTGGTAGGCAGATTGCACATATCACTATACACCTGTGGCCACCAGTGTCTGAACTTCAGAGGCTGTGTTTACTATGAATGGCTTGAAATTTTGCAGTGAACACTTCAGCCAGGAAAGAATGGTTTTAGAACTTGTTGTCATGAAAAGGATAAACTACAATCATGTTTGCATGTAATGTGTTTGCCTGGTTAATGTAAGAGCCCCTGACAAGTATTGGTAAAAATAATGTATTCTGTGATGGAACTTGGGTTTGAATTAACCAAGTGTACTGAAACAGAGCCTTTACCATTCACGGTCCTAAAGTAAAGTATAGCTGCATAAACCTCAGAAGCATCTCAAAGGCCATGAAAATGTTTTCTTAAAGCATGGGAATCATTTGTATCAATGAATTTTTACACCAACTATGGAATCCAGTGATCCTGCAAAGTAGATTCATTTGTCAATGGTGTTGCTGGGAATAGTTTCATTCCAATCCGTTCCTAAAGCCACTGGTATTTGGAGCAATAGCTTTACCCAAACTGCAACTAAAAGCAGCCAGTCACACAAATCAAATTGTGTGGCTGTTGTTGACAATGTACCTTGCTTGGTTATAGAAAGGTTAGGAACACTTGCATGGTAGATGAACTCTCATCAATCTCGGACACCACTTTACACCCAAAACCCTCGACACAGAGATTGAGTATCCATCAAATCTGCTCGAAACATCTTGCTACGCTAAAAGAACACCACCTAGAAGACTTTGTTTGTTGAAAACCATTTCCATAGTTCAAAAACCACTCAATGCAAGAAGGGATGTAAGAACTTGTGCTGCTTCAAGATATGCTTTACTTTTAACAATGTCATAAACAAATACATCATACTGTAACAATTGTGCTGCTCTAGATTGAATAATTTCTTCATTATGAGTTAGATTTCATAATATTGTAATTGCCTAGTTAGGAGAGGAAGCCAGTATGCAGTCATCTGGGTGAAAAGTATTTGATGATACATTTTGCAGATACCTGCTGTGAAAACAAGTCGTGAAATGTAGCGTTGATGATTATTCCTCATAGGTCTTTGTGAAGTTTGCTGCTTATACTGAGCACCTTATTCAATGAAACACCATTAGCTCTCTTTGCTGTACCATCAAATACGACATGCCTCTTGGGTGTAGAATTTGTTTCCATATACACTGCGTGATGGGGCATGATAAGCGTAGGCTAGCTACTGGGCATCTGTGCATTACTAGTTTCCACTGTGCTGACTGCTCGATACTCTTTTTACATTCATCACTGGTATCTTATGATTGAGTTCCTCATATTCATATGTGAAGATCTTGTATTTTAGAGCCAAATGGGTCAGTCTGAAAGATTTTGCTTCAAGATGTTTAAATCCAATTGACGGCTATTGTAAGGAGTGTCTGTACTCAAGAGCAGACTGCCTAAATGGCAAGTGAAGACTGTATCTACCACCTTGTGCCCTGGTATGGATTAGGACAAAATTGTCCTCACACTGTTTATCATCTCTATCTTAAAAAACCTCTTCGGCTTCCAATAAAAAAAAATCAGCTCAATATCTAAGTTAGTTTGCACTATAATTGACACAAGTGTTACCAATTTCTGCAGCCAAAGGCCTTTTGAAGTCATCACCCAGCCAAACACGTAATGGGATGCTCTAAAGTTACTTGCTATTTTGGTACTAGTCATAGCTTTACTATGTCAGCTGATGCTTCAACTGGCCCAGTGACACAGAATGATTGGGTCTGCCGGCTTTAAGTCTGTGAGGTGTTTTAGACTTTATGTGACTATTGGCAAACATACCATAGAATGTTTTATGGTAGCAGGCGCCACAATATTGTCACTGCAGTCAGAAAGCTTCAACGCATTACATTACTCCTTTAGAAATGGACATTGACATTTGTCCAACACCTGCAAATTTACTGCTTGACAGTTACTTGGCAAACATAACTTCGGGGCATATTCTTCAGTGATGACCAAAGTCTGTGATGCACCATCCAACAACACTCTTGCAACTTGAAAGCTGTTACTATTAGTTTGCTGATTCTCACTACCATGGGAAGAGTTAAGTGCCTGCACTTTATCTCCAGACTTTGTCCACGACTGATCATGATCAGAATTTTGTTAGTGAAGTGAAGCAACTAGGCTAATAATGTTTTCCTCTGTGCAAATTCTACACGAAAACCGGGACAGACGCCATTGAGAAGTATAGCCTCATTTCAGACAACTAAAACAAAGCTTGTGCTTCTTTGTTGTTTCTGTTCTGCGCAATAAGGATGACACACATTTATCACATCTATAATCTAGAGGGGCGTGGAAACACACAATACAGTGTTCATTTTTTTTTTCACTGCTACTATTGGACTGGCTTGTGAAGAGGGTAATGGGTTTTCACTTGACTTCACACTGGAGGTTTGTGTCTTTCAAGGCCTTAAAATTTTCTAGCTATCTCGTGATGCAGAATTATGAGCAGAAAACAGCTTCACATTCTCATGGGTGGAATCCTGTGAAATTCGCGTTATTATTTGGGGACACGTTAAACTTAATACATATGTACATGTATAATATGTTTGTCATTGGCCAATAATTTATTTTACACGCCCTGTGTAACACTGCGCCAATAAATGGACTCTCCACAATCGTGTGTCCCAGCCACTAGGGAGCAGCCAATGGAGCAACGACGCAGACTCGAGTATATACACTACTGTGAAGTTTAGCCTGATGCCAAATAACGCTAATTTGACAGGTCCCTACTCATGAATTATTACTCAGTGCTTCAGGGAGGACTAATTACTCACATATGGCAGTTGGAAGTCTGCAGTATGTTCAAAAACATACTTGAGTACGGACTTCAACTTCTCAAGCATAATGTTTAACAATAAAATAATAAATTCTGTAACCGGAAATGTTCCAATCGTCAAGTTTTCTTTAACCGCGTATTTAAGAAACGCGATAACAACATGGGGATAATGAAGTAACCAGTGGTACATTAAAATTAATTTACACATTCATGGTTGCGGAAATACTTACATTCCAACTTACTCTGAAGAATCGTCGAAACTATGATGGCCTAGTTGTCGCAAAAGTTCATTGGATTCTCCTTGGAGGTATTCGAGGAATGACATAATGCAGTTTTTGAACATCTGTCAAAGCCTCCGCCTGATACGCTACTGGCGTAAACAACTATGAATAGTAGGCACCCCATTCCGCCTTATTCCCAGAAAAGACTGGTAAGGACAGTGGCCGTAAATTTGCATGCTGTTGCCCATTGTAACTCGTGAGTTGAGACGGTCTGGCTGTATACCGGTAGACCGAATGTCTGTATGGTTTTTGAAGTCGGTAAAGAATTCCTTGTAGCCTAGACGTTGTATTCTAGTCTCGACACAGTAGGGGGCCGTGGTGGTGTAGTTGTTAAGACTACTTGACTCCCGCCAAGGCGAACCGGGTTCGATTTCCAGTGTGGTCGCCCCGGATTTTATGTAGTAATCGTGCCGGACGATGCTGCTGGTCGGCGGGTTTTCTGGGGATCTCCCGTTTCTCCCTCCCATTCATCTCGGCGCTGCTCCATACTCACCTCAATGACCCTCATCGGCTCTCAAGACATCGCTGTTAAGAGCCGTCCAAATATCTTCACACTCCGGATATTTTTGTGGATTCAGTGTGGTGTAGAGTTTACGTTAATTGAATTACATGTGTGTTTGTATGTTCAAAATAAATTATCTGTTAAGTGCCACTGATCGTCGTGTTTAAGATTATCTCTATGTATCTTGCGTTTAGTAGGACTGCTTGTATGATTAACAACATATTTTATTATAAATACTTACATTTAATTTTTTATTAATTGGTTTATGTAAGTACTCGGTTTATGTGCCTTGATATGTGAACTTTTGGTTGCTATTTGCGAAATTCGCCCTTTCTATCATCTGAAATTCTCGTGAGAGTTCAACTTATGGGCGTCGTTCTTGCAGAATAACGGAGATGCATTCTGACAGGCCGTGACTGTCTCCTGTACGTTTGGCGTGGTCGGCTTACGTATGAATCGGGTATTAGGCGGATCGATAATTGCCATGTTATGTTTTGAATGTTTAGCCACTACTTCCAGATGTTTGTGCTATACATTGTATGACTCCATATGGCATGTCTTTGTGCAGTTTTTGAAGTTAATTTCTTTTTTTTGGTGTTATTGTGATTACCTTTGTTGTCGTCCTCGTAAAGTAATGGAGTGTTTCTTCTTGTTTGTTACAATTACAGACTGTTCGTTCCAATCAAGCTGTAACAACTCAAGAACGCGTGGAGTGCTCTTATTTATGCCATGTTGTGTCAAAAACGTGGTTATATAATAATTATTCTAACATGTTTGAAACAATAAATAATTTTTAATTTTCGCCAATATAAACACTGCGCTTTTGGCAAGGCATAGGTTTACTTTTCATATATCATTGTCAATATTACAGTCGCTCGACCAAGTAATATTTTTACATTAAAGCATACGTAGTTAGGGCGCCCGTCTGCCTGCATCTTCCCCCCCCCCTCCCCGAGAAGCGCGGGAGCTATAAGGGTTACCCTGGCACGCGCTACAAGAGCCGCCATCGCCTCTACGCGCAGGGCTCTGAACTGGCGTGCAGTGTTCTCGTAGTGCTGCGTGTACCAACGGGACTTTCAGCGGCGACCCTAATCATTTTATTTAGGAAAAGTCTGTTAGAAAGTTCAATACAGACTCGTGTCGTAGTTTGGCTCGTGTCCGGCTAGAATTTTTTAAGGAACGGCAGTCTGAGAAAGTCGCTTTTAATTATATTGGAGGGCTCCAAAAAAACTATCTGTTCTTCGTCCGGGGTGAATTTTAAACATACTAGGGGCACATTTAATAGTTACGTCAAAAAATAACAGGATTTCAAACACTTAGCAACGCAGTTCAAACGCCAGACAGGCGGTACCCTGATAAGAGCACTACAGTATGTAACTGCGCTTTCATGGTCAAGAAGTGAGGAAGCGATACGGGCGACTCCAACATGCACTCCTAGAGCCTCATCGCTCCTATAGGCTGTTCACTGTAAAGTGAGCACTTTTGAAGCCCTAGTTACTTTTTTAAGTAGGCCATTTTTTATTCTTTAGCCAACTTTGTAAATAAACATTGCCATGTTAGTAATAAACACAATACGTATATTCCACCAAACTCGGAAGTTAACGTCTAAAGCTAAAATAAAATATATATATTGACTATTATTCCAAACGAGAGGGCTTTCAAAAGTGCTCACTTTACCGTGAATAGCGTATACGCGCAAGGCGTTCAGTGTTTCCGTCAAAATGATGTACTGTGCCAATTAGATCTGTAACAGTGGAACTTTATTAAACGCGATGGAAGCCCGCAGAGTGAACTACGCTCGTATAACGGGAAACTGCATAGGCAAGCTTTAAAAATGCAATATCTAACTATGTTCACAATTTTTTTTTGTGTTTGATATTTTATATAACGCATGGATGCAAACGGCAAACCCGCGGACCTGGCGGGATACACTTGCCGACGACAGACTGCGTTCCCACCAGCCGACAGATCGCGAGAGCCAAGTGGTCCGCCGCGGACTGCCGAGGAAATAGAACGGCGGTTTTTTTCTAAACTACCTTATTCTAAGTGTTATGTGAAGTTAAGGCCCGAAGGTAGGGCGGGTTTTATTGCGTCTCAGGACTAACCCCTTACGCCTACTAGGAAGGAAGATCGCGCAAGGAGACATGCATCGCGGCAGAGAGGGATTGGGCAGCCATGGCCTGCACTTTGGGGCCATGGCTATCTCTCTAAGTGTACATAGAGCTAGTTTTAATTATGAAGAATAAGGGAAAAACCGTCAAGAGAGACGTAAAATCCTTTGCGACAGCGAAGTAAAAATTTCACAATTATTTCATGCATTTAATTAAATTCAATTAAATGGAATGCTACAGGAGACAGAGTGTTTGGGAACATGCTCTTGGTTAGTAGAGTGGAAAAGACTAGTAGAGAGGGGGTGGGGTCTTTATTGTTCTGTAACTTGGTGCCGGCAATAAGCAGATATGTTAGAACGGCGGTTCCTCCAGACGAGGGCACTGCGTCGCGGAGAATGGGGGCGGCGGTCAGGCGGAAGACTGCCCGTTTACCCTCCGCTGGATGCGGAAATAGTTCTGTTGTGGGTTTGCCGCCGGGACGGCAACCTCTGTCCCGTCAATTACGGCAGCATTTGCCCCCCAAAACACACCCTACTTCACCGTTACCCCACCTTTTCTCTCAAAATGCTTTCCATTCCTCTTACATGAAAGTCTCTGACAGGACCGAGTTCTGCGTTGTGTTGACGTTACATGCCAACCTTCTTGCACAGGAAAAAATTTTTGTACGTCTTACAAACAATTCTTTGAAAAATAGTTGCCAAAAATGTATTTGTGTCACTGCAAGTAAAATATTGTATCTTTACACCACACTGATTTATGAAATATACAAAATAATTTATGTATCTCAGTTTTTATAATAAATTTGGAGTCTACAGTACTGCTTAGTACGTTTCACATTTTCCGCTGTAAGGTGGCGTAAAAATTGATATAATTTAATTATCTTCTTTGCAAATAATTTCCAAATAATTTTTTAATTAAAAAAATACACGGTGTGGCCAAAGGCGTCATATTCCAGTTTTTTTTCTTTAATTAGGATACTGTTTGAGTGAGACTATAGACAGTGGTTTTTTAATTACGGGAACGAAACGTATTTTATTTCCTCGGGCTCGGGTAAATTTATTATGAAACTACTAAATTCTTCCAGAGTCGCGGGTATCTGAGAAAGGCAGATGAGCACTTTTGGTCAAATGGGCACTTTTGAAAGCCCTGCTTAAGATCTGCTTGTATATACGTTGTGTGTTCTTCCGCCTTATGTAAAATTAACACTGCCATGGGCCTCATCACTTTATTCTTGTATCGGTCTAGTGAAATTGTGAAATTATTACGAACGTAAATATTTTACAAATTTTCTCACTTTCCACTTTGATGCAATAAAAAAAAAACCAGAAAGCGAAATAAATAATTTAAGTTATCACAAATGGTTACCTGGCACTTTTTGTTCGGCGTTAATATATAGGACTACTTTCCCCTCTATCGTTACGAACTTTACTGGACACATGTCTCCCATTGCTCCCGTTAAAATATATGCAGGTAGGGCCAGTGACTTTTTTCTAAGGTTAATTTCAAAAGTGCTCACTTTATTGTGCACAGTCTTTAGTAGTAGTAACGTGAATGTCTTAATGTTAAGGTCAATAAATGAGTGTGCGGTGATATGATTTACAGAAGCATGTCCATCGTCATGTCTGACGCTCTTCGTTATCCTACTGAAATTAGAAGAACAAGTAGGTAGGCCTGTACAAAATTGTGTTAATGTTGGGTTTTTCTTTTGTGTACACGTCAAATAAAGCCTAGATGCATCATCAAGCCGAGTATTTTTAGCGGCAGTTTTACAATCCAAGGTTTAAAATTGATGAAAACGTAAGTACCAGCACATTGTTGTTGGATTTTTTTCTCATCAGTTTTTAAATTGGATTCGTGTTACCTAGAAGTCAGTTATTTCAAGCAGATGGAAATTAATTTTCACCGCGTTTTCCTGCCAGAAGTAATCCCTTTATTTGTACATATATTTTTTTTTAAAGTTGAAATTTGGAAGATAAGTTGAGTTTGGCCAACCCATTTATTTCTTTTACTGGATGTGATCACCTCAGTCACAATCCGAGTGCAATTTGGGAAGTAATTTTTCTCGGCATACATGTTGACTTATTTTTGTCGCAAATGGGAATGTTAATTATAATTAGTTCATGGTACAGTTGCCCATCTACGATGGGGTAGCTTTTCTTGTATGCTTCAGTTCATGTTGCCAGTGTCTTCAGTGTTTGGTTCACGAACTTGAAGACAAAATACGTTCGGGGTGTTTGTAATGTTCTTTTTCCCCACTTTCAGCCCTGCGATGGGAATTCAGTGTATATAGGTATCTGCAGTGGTGAACAGTGTAAACTGCCTACACTTACGTTGGCTTGAATTTAAAGAATTTTTTTCAAAAACTCAGCGTTTTCTCTTGATGGCGTTATAGCTCACAAAATTAAAGAACGTATTATTCAAATTCCATTACAGTTTCCCTTTTACCACTATTTATACATATTACTGAAGAAAATACTTTCTTGACATTGGCCAGGTTTGTTGAAACATACGTTACTAATACATGGCACACTTTTTGACTTGCATATAAAGCTCATGAAATAATATTCGTTATACTGAAATTAATTGTATATTGAAATTGTGCCGAATTTCTTTCGTTTTACTATCAAGATATATATCCCCACCAGTCTCATTCTGAGATGGTAGATGCCATGGCCGGATTGAACTGACATGAAATGGCCTCACCTCTAAAATGCATTGAGCTGAAAATTGTATTCTGTTTTGGTGGAATAGTTGTCTAAAAGGTGCTACAGTGCTGATCAAAACGTAAGCACCCCGCCTAAAACATTACAGCGGCAGGGGCAGATTAGAAAACTTGGCTTTGCCGCGTAGTAGTCATATGTATTCCGTTTTCCTGGAAGGGTTTAAAAAAAAAAGGAAGGGGCGGGGGAGGTTCCGCCACTTGGAGACGGTTGTACTGGCCTGGTGCGCTGGTCGTTTCATCCGGCTAATTTCGGCTCTCGAGTCGGCTCGGCGATGGCTGAGTGACTTCTACTCCGTTGTTCACCCCCTCTTGCTCTTGTAACCCCTCGTGCACTCCATCACAACCCCTTCTCGGCACAAGAACCCGGCCTGGAGTTCTCCCGTCGCATGGCTCTTTGCGCTCTCCTCGGACCGCTTCCACGGCCAGCGGTATCAAAATCAGGCTTTGTCCCGTGCCCTCAATTTTGTTCTCTCCCTTTTTAAGTATCGCCGCGACAAATTTTTTTTCTTATTTCGTTTCAGTTTGTTTCATTCAACGGCCTACGTTGCGCAGTTCTCACGAATGATATGACGTCACTGTCATTTTTACCACGGGAGAATGCTGTGGGTGACAAAATTGGCTCTTTTTAGGTCCCGCCTATAAGACGCACATAACATGCATAGCATAAATAAGTTAAAACCTGTGATTGAGAATCCAACGTCCACAACTAGTATTTGGCGTGACTTGACGTTAATATGGTTATCTCTAAGTATCTTACGCCAAGTTTTTAACGCCGGCCAGTGAGAATGTGAGACGTCATGAAAACTGCTGTGGCCAACTTAACGCCTGTCAAAATTATTGTGCTAGAAAAATTATTTCCTATTCGTTTGCTCTTTTTGATTGGTGAGACAAGTTTTTATTATTATTATTATTATTTTACTTTAACGCCGCTTGTAGACGGGCGGTTTTGCTTGTTCTTTGTAAATAATGTTATTTAAGCTAAGTAGATTGGGGACGGAGCCCAAGAGGTTGAGGTCAGTTGCCACTTAATTTTTGCTATAAAATTTCTGGTATTCGTTTTCAGAAATGTGACCTTCGCACGACTTCGGACGTATGTTTTGAGATGTTGCTGTTGTAGTTATAATTTCCCCAAATATACTCCAAAATAAATTAGGATTAATTTCCTTAGGTTATACTAGACAACTAATAAAAGAGATTCGCCCGCTTTGTAGATTTGTTTACTATAACTTGAAATAATCAGTATGTTGTAGTTCTCAAATAAAAGTTTTTGAACCAGAAACAAAGTAAAAGTATCTTCCAGAATTGTTGTAACAGCATACAGGAATTAAAGCGTACGGAAAATTTGTTATGGCCACATCGAGTTTTGAACATATTGTGGTTGTTTAATGTTCTTTGGAACAAACACAATTTGGTTTTTTCCCCGCTTCCATTTACTTGGTACTTATTTATTTGTTTATTGTGCACTCTGTTAAATAAAATATTTTTGTACATGTTTCTTAAGCCACAAAAGGAAACTGTGTCACTTCTGTCTTCAGAACAAGCGTTCTCCTCTCGCTAAACCATAGCGTTGTAAGGTCTTATTTTTCTATGCAACAGTTTGGTTAGATTTCGTCTTATCTTAAAATTCAGAAATGACAAGTTTGGGTGACGTTAAGTTCAACGCATAATAGCAGGCGAAAGGTTGTGTCACAGTTGATACAGGAGCGTGTTTGTTAATAAGGTAATAAGACCGCTTATAATGTAAATCAGAGGAGGCCGATTTAGTTAGGTTTTACCAGCAGACTACATTAAAAAAATTGGCAGGCTATACACGTATGGAATATGGCCAAGAGTCGTAGGACATCTTGTTGCTTCCAGTGAACGTGCCGAATAGACTCTGTATGAGGGAAGGCTCAAACGCATCAACCCCATATACGTGTTCGCTGTCATGAATCGAAGGAATTGATGAGTGCGTGAAGAGATTTGAGCCGATCTAATGAGTAAGCTGGTATGTTTCCAAAAGAGCATAAATGTAGGGATCCGTGATCTCAGGTATTCCGTCACAGGTATTTCTCCGCAGTTAAGCCCCCCGCCTACCTGATCCAGCTTTTTTCTTGTGTTTGAGGCCGAGAAGCGCGGGAGCGGTAAGGGCGACACTGCCACGCGCATCAAGTGCGCTATCGCCGCAAGGCTCTTAACTGGCGTGCAGCGTTCTAGTCGCACTGCGTGTACCTATGGGTCTTTCAGTGGTGACCCTGTATTATTTTATCGGTGGGAAGTCTGTATGACAGTCAGTGCAGGGTCCTTGAGTAGTTTTGTATGTATGTTATGCATATATTTTGAGATTCAACCTTTGAAAAAGTCATTTTTAGCAGTTTTGGAGATCTCTCAAATGAGGTTTCTAATGTGTGACATTTCGAAAGCACTCCGTAACCCTCGTCTGAAGTGTGTGCTCTTTTCGTAGAATAGCACATTGGACCCACGTCGACTATTTTCGTAGAACAGCGCATTGACCCACATTGAATAGTTTTGTAGAACAGCGCTTTGGACCTGCGTTGAATAGTTTCATAGAACAGCACATTGGACCTGCGTTGAATAGTTTCGTAGAACACCGCATTTACACGCGTTGAATAGTTTCGTAGAACAGCACATTGGACCCACGTTGAATATTCGTATAACAGCGCATTGATACACGTTGAATAGTTTCGCAGAACAGCGCATTGGACCCACTTTGAATAGTTTGGTAGAAGAGCGCATTGGACCCATGTTGAATAGTTTGGTAGAACAGCACATTGGACCCACGTTGAATAAACGGCACATCCGACCCACATTGAATAGTTTCGTACAAAAGCATATTGGACTCACGTTGAATAGTTTCGTAGAAAACCGAATATTTCAAATACTCTGCAAAGTATTTCTAGCACCGGTTAGGCGGGAGCTTTAAGGGGACTAAGTAACTGCACGTCCGACGTCAAGAAGCGAGGTAGCGATACGGGCGACAGTTATACGCACGCCTAGTGCCTCATCGCAACTACGCGCAAGGCGTGCAGTTCCGTCGTAACGATGTTCTATACAAATTAGATCCGTAACATAGCGGTTTTATTACACACGAAAAGCCCACATATTAAACTACGTCCGCGTCTTTGTACTTTCTCATGCCGCTTAAGGAATCTGCATAGGCAAGTTTTAAAAATGATCTATTTGACCATTTTCACAAATTTTTTTCTCCAAGAATACACTTAATATGACAAGCAAAAAAAAATAGGGCCATAGATAATTGTTTTTGACAAAATGTTATATTTCCAAAACGTTTCTTTACCGAGTTACGCGTTTACGCGCAAATAACTATCAGAAAACATAGGACCCTTAAAAGTGCCTCGGTTCACTTTAGCTATGTCACTGACGTGTGGAAACTTCATAGCAGCACTGGCTCAAAGCATCACTCTGGTGAGCACAGGAAACCAATCGGGACCGTCGAAATCTAAAGCACTTTGTGCGAACCAATCGTCGGCCAGCCACGCAACTGCAGAAAACTTCTGTTACGCAGCAGAGGCCAGTGAGAGGACTCTCCGTCGGCAGCTGATGGAGTTTGGTTTTCTCTGTCGTGCCTCTCTGCCAGAAAGCCGCGGATCAGTTGCACGAATGTCCGTCTTCTTTTGGAAGGATACAGACAACGGCATGATATTGCACTGCGGATCAGTGGGGGGTTTTCTGAAGTGATGCGCGTCACGGTACGTGATCTGACGCACTGATGGTCATTGTGTGTGTGTGTGCGTGCGTGCGTACACCTGGCGGAAGCCTGGTGAACGCTATTTACTTGAGTCCCTCGTGTCGACACTGAAATTTGGTGGTGGTGGTGTAAATGTTCTGGGACTGTTTCTCTTGCTGACCAGCGTCATCGTCCGGCACGATGATTTCCACTTGCGAAAATCCGGAAGAGACTCGGCCGGGGATTGAACACCTGTTCGCCTTGGTGGGAGGCGAGCTCTCTAACGGCTCATCCACCTTGACCCTCATTAGTTCGGTGTTTGTTGTGCGTATGGAATGAGAAGTAATGTTTACGTAGTGCTTTTACCTTCCGACAAGTCGGCAGTCGGTGCTTTTCCGTTGAGCGCCTCCGTGGAAGAGCAAACACTCGAGTTGGTGAAATCGCGAATTGAAGGCAGCACGAAACACTGCTTCGGCCCGTTCGTGTTGTTTGGGTGGTGGGGGGCGGGCCTCGTTTCCACGAGCAGCAGTTCTGCCAACTGTGTGTAACACGTGACATGACGGAGGATTTCAGCACGGAGGAGCGTTAAGTCTTCGAAGTCCTGGCCACGTACACCACTACTGTTGATTTTCGGTTCAGAAGGGTCAGTCCCTGTCGAATTATTTTTATAGACGCTCCGTCACAAATTCGGTTTCAGGAGGTGCATTGCAATTTTTGGCACGACAAAGCATGAATAATGCCTTCCTTAATGTTCTTGGATTGTTACTATAGGCTGTTCACGATAAAAATTAGCAATTTTGAAAGCCCTGCTTAAGCTCTACTTGTATACACGTTGTGTATTCCTCCGTCTTATGTAAAATTAACATTTCTATGGTCCTTGTCACTTAATTCATGCATCGGTCAAATGAAACTGTGAAATTATTAAAAAAGTAAGTACTTTACAAATATGCTAATTTTTACACTTCGGCGTATTAAAAAAAAAACAAAAAGTGAAAGAAATAATTTTAAGTTATAAATAGTTACCTAACACTTTTCATTCTATTTTTAGATATGGAACTACTTCCCGTCCATCATTACCAACTTTACTGGGCAAATGTCACTCAGTGCGCCCATTAATATATGTGCATGCAGGGGCAGTGACTTTTTTCTAAGGTTCATTTCTAAAGTGCTCACTTTATCGTGAACAGCCTGTACTTCTCTGCATTTGATATTTTCTAACTTGTAACAGCTGAGGTAAAATAATTGATTAATTTGTAGAAGCGACTACAGAGCTCATAATAGCTACGGCAGTCTAACAGAACAGATTTCAGAAAACGTATTCATTTATACCCTATGTCATGCCCGAAAAAAAAAATCCATCCAAAATTCACGTTTGCGGGTAGTAGCCAAAATAAAGAATCCAAAATGGCGGGGTCTGGTTCTCCTTAACTGGTGAGATTTCGAGTCACCGCTCAGTTTCTTCTTCTTGCCGTTTGTGTCGTTCTTCCACCATGTATAAATATACTTGTCTTGATTACCGTACCTAATATTGGTATTCCTCAGGATTGTAGTTGTATGGCTTTTACACAAAGTTTATAGCGTTATTACATTTAGTGTAGCAGTTTGTAGGATATATATTATAAAAGGGGAATAAGGTAATTTGGTATGATCAAAACTGGTGTACATGCCCGGTGTTCAGATAGCAAGTATAGGTTCCTCTGAGTTAAGAACTCCGTTCCTCTGGAATATTAAAAATTTTAAAAATGAAAAAAATAATATGGTTAAACATGACGTGAAAATAAATATTACTATAGGCTGTTCACGATAAAATGAGCACTTTTGAAGTCAACCGTGGAAAAAGTCATTGCTCCTGCCTGCATGTATTTTGAGGACGCCCTGAGTGGCATGCGTCTAGTAAAGTTGGTAACGATGGATGGGAAGTAGTTCCTTATCTTAACGTAGAATAAAAAGTGTTAGGTAACCATTCATGATAATTTAAATTATTTCTTTTGCTTTCTGTTTTTTTTATGCATCGAAGTGTAAAAATGAGCAGATTTGTAAAATATTTACTTTTCCAATAATTTCACAGTTTCACTTGACCAACGCATGAATAAAGTGATGAGGCTCATGACTATGTTAATCTTACATAAGGCGGAAGAATACACAACATGTGTAGAAGTAGATCTTAAGCAGGGCTTTCAAAAGTGCTCATTTTACGGTGAATAGCCTATACACATATGAAACAATATTCAAATCAAATAAAATTAATTCAGTTTAGTAACAGTGCATAAATATTCGTATATGGCGCAACACATAATAAAGTCCTTCAACCACAGGCGTTACATACTCTCCTGTAATTACTCAATAAATTTGTAATAATTACTTTGTTAAACATTGTAAATACCTAGAAATTAATTTCGCCACATAATATTGTATTCAGAATATTCATTGTTATTGGTAATTTTACTATTGAATGATTCTGCAAATCAATTATTTCATCAGTGACAGATCATGATGCTGCTTCCACCGTGTTTGATAGTTGGTTTTGCATGTCAGTTGTCCAGTTCCTCGTTCGGTTTCCGCCACGCAGTTGCCTTGACATCAGAGTTGAAACCGTCGAATTTTTCCTCGCCTGCAGAAAAAGGATGTCATTTTGTCATTCCGCCAAGATTCATCGTCATTAACGTGACCTATAGCAAACTGCAGCCGTCCGTGGCTACTTCGCTAATAAAGAGCTTTCTAGAAGCTCTGTCACTGTGTCCGCCTCTTCTTGTAACTGTGCGGGCTGATTCTGCACGCTTCTGGTTGGCTAAACCCATCAGACATTAAAAAAAAGGTTTAGAACCCGTTCAGTTTTCAAAACGTTTGATGGAAATTGGAGCCTTACTATTTTTTCAGACAAACATGGCTGCGGTAATGACATTTCTGTGATGACAGAACCATCCAGTTTTACGTGACCAACTTACGTGAGGCAGTTTGGCGGAAAATTTTGACAATGTGACGGGCTGTTGGCGAACGACCTTGGCGCTCGCCCGGGTTCGGGGCTAGGAATGTTGCATATAAAAAATATATCGAAATTATTTATATTACCTAATTATTTATAAAAGTATTGTTTTACGAAGCCGTGTATTGACATAAAAATATAGATTTTCGGTATATCGGAATCAGACATTTTATATATTAAAGGACTTGACAAATGTAAAATTGCTTTTTTTGTAGAAAGATGCTATTTTTTTGTGCATGTTGCCAAAGTAAACGTACTATTTTTTTAAATTCAATTTTTGTATTTAAAAAGAAGCTTAATAAAAGAACATTTTAAAAATATTATTTCCAATACCTGGAAAAAAATATTTATTTCGATAAAATATTGTTGAAATATATCGACGTTTTATATCGATATATCGATGATAGTATCATCATTTCGATGTATGTATATTTTTCAACATCGCTATTCGCGGCGGAAGAGTTGACGTGCCAGGCCGCTTGGGCAGGAGCGCGCGCTTCGCTCAGGTGTTCCAATATTCATGAACGCCGCTGATGGACTTGTGATGTAAGTGGCACTCGTGCGGGCGAGGCAGGTGGCGGAGGCGAGGGCGCACTCTACTGCACCCCCCACCCCATCACCACGACTACGTCACGTCCCTCCGCGTGTGCTTCATCCTTGCCCGTTACCATCTCGCTGCCGCGTCATCGGCGTTAACATTGGGACTTCTTCTCCACCCCCCTCCCCCCAAATCTCCTTCTACCTACTGCTACCACACTCACTCGTACTTCCCTCCGCTAAGGGCTTACACTTGCATAATTCATTAAATGTTCCCGAATCAGGGAAGGGGGGGAGGAGGATTTCGGTAAATTTAAGGACGTAACTTGACGAATGCACGCGTGGAGGAGAATGGCCGACAGGGTTTCATGCTTTGTTAAAACACGGACAACCCGAAGTACTAGATTACGATATTGCGTTCACCACGTGGACTAGAAGAACCTTCTTTCGTTGTTGAAGATTTCTATTTCTTTCTACTACTTGTGACATCGTCATTCATAAATACACCCCCCCTCCCCTTTTTTTTCCCCTTCCCCAACACCGCTATAGAATTAGAAGATATTTAGCGGATCTGGCCCGTCGTTAGTCCTGGGGGGGGGGAGGGGGAGAAGATTTTTTTTCAAAAAGTGCTCACTTTACTGTGAATAGCCTAAACCGACCTATGCCTCGTAATTAACTGGTGCACAGATTATCGTATACAAAATTTGTATAATTTGGACTGCGAATAGCTTGACCCTATTTTTATGGGTGTCATGTTTAATAACATCAACGCAACAGTAATCATCTGTCTACTTCACTTTCCTTTCCTGGATCGCCTGATTTTTCTCCCACAGACTCCTAGAAATGTGCCATTACTTCTCAGCATATAGTGTACGGCATCGTATTCATTCATTTAGGGTGTTCACGATAAAGTGGGCACTTTTGAAATAAACCTTAGAAAAAAGTCACTGCTCCTACATGGATATATTTTTTTTTACGGGCACACTGAGTGACGTGCGCTCAGTTAAGTTGGTAACGATGGAGGGAAAGTAATTCCATATCTTGTCGTCAAATAAAAAATGTTATGTAACAATTTGTGACAATTTATATTATTTCATTCATTTGGTTTTTTAATGCACCGAAGCGTAAAAATGGGCAGATTTGTAAAATATTTACTTTTCTAATAATTTCACAGTTTTACTTGACCGAAGCATGAATAAAGTGACGAGACCCATGGCAATGTTAATTTTACATAAGGCAGAAGAATACACAACACGAATACAAGTAGATCTTAAGCAGGGCTTTCAAAAGTTCTCAGTTTACCACGAACAGCCTATACGATTGTATATACAATCTGTTTGGAAACTCGCCCGGAATATTTCGGGAGGCGATTCCTTGTGGGACATGTATACATATTTTTATGTATTTGTATCAGGAATGAGGGAATGTTTGGTTTTATACACAATTTAGTTACGAAGACAGAACAGATATTTAATACAATTTCTAGGAGTTGCAATAAATATAAATTATTAGCGAGGGAGGTCCAAATCAGTTACAGTATATGACTCTAACAATATTGATACCGTCTCCGGAGGCTGGGTGTTGTGTCGAAAGGCGACGAGTGTCGCGCCAAGTTGCATCTTGATGACTTCATCTCGGCGTGGATCCACAGACACACAGTCCCCGTACAAAGTGTTGGCCAAGTATTATATAGTTTCTGATGGCGTAAGTTGTCCCAGATACCGTGCCGCCGGGAGAGGACATCCGCTGGCGCTTCTGTGATGTGTCTAATAAACTATTATTGTTGTAGTGTATTTTGTATTCTTCCCCTGGCCTGGATACCGACGCGTCGCTGCAGTTCGCTAAGCTGGACTGAATCTTAACAATATGCTGTCCAACTTACAGCCTAGCATTATTTGTACGGGAAATATACGCCCCTGAAAATCGAGTTTAAAAATTGTATTTTTGGAAAATATCGGAAACGGCATGGAATTGAACTACAATTCTTTGGATGATGTTTAGTGCTATTGAGATCTTCAACTTATAAAACAATCTGCATTGAGAACTGTAGCCTTCATAAATATAATAGGGGTGGCTACCCTCTAATTGCATAGCAATGTTTTGCCTTCAAGTTTGATGGGATTTCGATGCAATCTTATTGAATAGTATAGCCTACTTTAAAATAGATTCTCTAAGTGCCCAGGACCCACTGATTCCTTTTAAAACGCTCACATACAAAGTTTTCAGCGGCCACTGCAATACCTGGAATGTAGGCAATATTTCAAAACGCTGAGGTACACATGCTTCGTGACTTTTACAGAAAACATGCAGGTCTTACGGGCGCAGATCGAAATTTATGTTTTTTTTTTTTTTGCAGTTTCGGGGGTAAACGGGAGGTCCCCAAGAAAAACCGCCGACCAGCGGCATCGTCCAGCACTATTCCCACTTGCGAAAATCCATAAGAGGTCCGGCCGGGGATTATATCCAGTTCGTCTTGGTGGGAGGCGAGCAGTCTAACCGCTCAGCCCACCGCAGCCCCAACATCCAGTATATTTTCATAAACACAAGCAATTAAGCACACTTTTCTTAGGATTATTATTTGAGTGTCTCTTAGTATTCGCCGTTGATTTTTCGACATAATTCGTGCTATTTTTGGTGTTTTTTTAATAATAGTGTAACAAAAAACAGTAACATTGTGGGTGCTGTATGTAATGTGAATACTTGAAACCCAGTGAAGAGGTGTTTTTTTTTTTTTAAACACTCTACGTATAATGTAGAAGAAATTAAAGCGGTGTTTGGCAGAATGGGTTGCAAAATCCAAGAGCTGTCTTTTGTCATTAAAATTAAATATTATTTTATTATTTCGTGGTGGTTGTGCGTACAGGATCATAGTGCGTCAGCTTACGTTGTCTAGTGCAACTGTACAATACATCGTAAAGAAATTTAAGAGGGGTTTTGTGGAAGGTCAACTTCGCACATTACACTTATCATGGTAACAGCGACGGATAGCCGGTATCTTGCGAGAAAAATCTTAGAAATGCTCCAAGCAAGTGCTCTGGTGCTGTAGGCTGTTGACGGTAAAGTGAGTATTTTAGAGGCCCTATTTACTTTTTCGTGTCAGCCATTTTTGTACTTCCCCTACTTTTTAAAATTAGTATTGTCATGTAATGATAAACAGATTGTGTGTGGTTTATCGGGCTCGAAAGTTAACGTCTAATGCTACAATAACATATATTTATTGACTATTATTCCAAATGCGAGGGCTTCAAAAAGTGCTCACTTTACCGTGAATAGCGTATATTAGAAAACACCTTGCCCTTGTACACAGGGTCCACGCTTCACAACAGATCATCAAGAATCGTGTTCATGACGTTGGAATTAAGGCCGCGCCCAAAAAGAAGCTTTTCGTTAAAGAGAAAAACAATTTGCTGTTGTGGTTAATTGAAGCCAGTGTTAATAAATAGCAACGCCGTTGAATATTTTACTTTTTAGATAGGCTATGAGATAAGTACAATTAATTTGGTTCCGGTGGACTGCAGCTTGTATGGCGCGAGCAAAAAAAAAAAAATCACTGGACGCGAAGATTACCCATGGTAAAGCATGAAGGTGGAAATTCAATGGTTTGGGGACGTGAGCCTTAGATATGAAATGCAGAAGATTACATCAACGTAATACGAAGCAGCAAAATAACTTGGGAGTTGCGGGAAATTTTCTTTTGTTTCATCCCAACAAGATAATGGCCTCGAGTATAAAGCTCGTTAGTGCACAATGGTACTTATTTACATATAACACAGCAGAAATTATATATTCAAAAGGACTCCACACAACATAAAATATAAATCCCCCCCCCCCCCAAACAAAAATTAAGTTGTAATGTATAAGCTACTTTTTTTGCATATAATTCTCCGGTTTTCAGTACATATTTTATACTCAGAGAAATAATACAGTTTTGTTAGTGTATGTTCACCATTCGTATGAGAAAATATTAAACGTTCGGGAAAATTAAAGCGGGAAGCATGATATACTGAACAAACATAGCGTGCAGCAGGGATACTTTTTGGTCTCTACGCTCTGTAATAGTTACGCGGCACTTTCGTGAAGGCTTGGGGCGTGTATGACACACGTATGAACAACTACCTATCATTCACTTCTCACACAAACCCAAGCCAAGGAGGGTGGGCCCTTTTTTTTCGGATTGGAGCTTCAAACAATGCCCCCGGGGTCGGAAATCGCCGGGCAATCTGCCAATGATTAATTCGCGGAGCGTGCAAGGGGTCGAACTCGGCGGTACCTTCCACGCACCAGCTCCCCAAGTACTTCTCTTCTGCCCCCTCTTCGCACTATCCTATTTTTTTTTCTTTCCACCACCCACCGCCATCGACCACGCTGTGGCCCTCAGCAGGCTGCCTGCTCATTAAGCTTTGACTCATAGCCGTTTTGTTTCGCAGCCTTTCCCTCCCCCCCCCCCCAAATCCCTCCTAGGACGCCCTCGTTTTTGTCTTATTTTCCCCGGGCCGGAATAAGAGGACAATTATTATTAGACGCCGGCAGCGTCCGTGCCCGTGGATGTCGTTAGACGCGGTCGCGGCTTGAGCACGTCCCGGTGCGCGCACCTCCCCCCCCCCCCCCCCCCCCCCGTAACAACAACACTGACGGCATCATTAGCCGCCCATGCGGACGTCGAGTTTTGGAGAGGGCCGCCACGTGGAAAGGGGGGGGGGGGGAAACGCGAGCTGCCTTGCCGACGTATGGTTCTTGTATAATTGGAAGCGGTTTCTGATCGGAAGGGGTCGTCCGGGAAGGCCGAACGTTTCTTGGGGATGACCCCCCTCCCCCTTCCCCCCTGCTCCACGGTTAATTGAGCTTTAAAAAACCTGCGTAGTTCTTTCGGCCCATTCCGCATAGTTCCGTCACATGGGAATATCACAGTTGCCGTAAATCCAATGGTTCGCATGAATTAAACGTAGCAATTTCCCATTAGCGTCGATTGAAATGGTGTTTAAACAAACGCTAATGCTAGGTAGGTACGATGAAGAGAATAATTGTCTTGAAAAGCCGGGTCATCATTATGAAATTACAACTAACCTAGGTGGTGGTAAAGGCTGTCCACGATAAAGTGAGCACTTTCGAAATCAACCTCAGAAAAAAGTCACTGCCCCTGCTGGCACATATTTTAACGGGCGCCCTGAGTGACATGCGCCCAGTAAAGTTAGTAATGATGAATGGGAAAATAGTTCCGTATCTTAACGTCGAATAGAAAGTGTAACCATTTAACCATTAGGTAACCATTTCTCGTAACTTAAATTATTTCTTTCGCTTTATGTTTTTACTAATGCATCGAAGTGTAAAAATGAACAGATTTGTAAAATATTTACTTTCCTAACAATTTCACACTTTCGCTTGACCGACGTATAAATAAAGTGATGAGACCTGTGACAATGTTAATCTTACATAAGGCGGAAGAGCACACAATGTGCATACAAGTAGATATTAAGCAGGCCTTTCAAAAGTGCTCATTTTACTGTGAATAGCCTATAACTACATTTGCCGCTTGAAACGAACGTGTTGCTGCGTGACCTCACTCCTGCTTCCTGCGCTTGCAGCTTGAAGAAGGTGTAAAGATGACGTCAAGTGAAGAAACTAACTTCGGAAATAAATGCGAGAACGGAGTTTTATTCTTGAAGTTAATCTTTGCATTATTTACTTCCGATACCATGCTAGGAAAATGTTTCCAATCATGGTATTTATGTTATAATGCCATCCATAACGTAATATATATTATTACAAGCGATTGGAATGAACGCTCAATTCGAAAATTCCCTGTCACCCCACTCTAAAAGCCAGAATTGGTGAAATAACGTAGTAGTGTCTCCAACAGATTTCTCGGAGAGAGTGCACCACCTAACGTTTCATCGCTGATGTGTACATATTCCGTTAATAAATTTTACAATTTCACTGTAAAATTGTGCTAGCCCCTCATATTTTTCCATAACTCTTCGGACGCCATGCGTTGTCCGTTCTCTTATGGGTATGGACACAGTCATTTTGTGAACTGTTCAAGTGAACTGATGAAAATGAAGCATGCACTCCCACATGCTACAGGCACGTATTAGCATGTTCTCATTATTCACACAAAATAAGAAGTATTTACTGTACTATCCGGAGAAACCGAGTTACGACTACAGGAACGAGTCCTACTCATTTTATTTGCACGAAATATCTAAATCGCTTCGTAATAGCGATTATTACTTTTTATTCACTTCACTCAATGGTCTACGATTCAATCAATTAATGCTTTGCAATTTTTAAGAACGTCAATGTGGTACAATTATGCCCATTTCTACTCATATGCATAAAATAAAAATAAACCGATTTCTTGTATTCGCCAATTTAAATTTACTCTTTTATTTAGATGATAAATTTATAGACACATATACTGTACTAAATTCGCTGCCGTCATTATATTCTGTAAAGTACTCCTGTCGCAGTTGACGTTAAATATTTGCAATTACGAACAAGACTATTTTTCGAGAATTTTATTTCAGAAGTGCTTAATGAACGGCAAGTCATCTGTGTTATCGTAGCTAGTGGTGGAGCCAGGAATATGCATTGTGAAGTACATTACCTGTATATGTTTTTGACTAGTTATTTTCGTTCTGAAATACACACAAAAAAAAAGTTTTGTACTGCCTAGAAATTGGTTGCTGCATTACAAAGAGACATCGGAATTACAGAGTGGTATTGTGTACAGCCAGTGTGTATTTTCATACTGTACTTTCGCTTCAGTCGTGAGCAACTTAGTAACTTTAATGCTGGGGTGCAGGATTTTTTTTTTAGGAGTGTGTTTAACTGCGTGTTCACCGAATATATATATAATTAAATCATAATAACGACCATAAAATAGCAAACGGGTCATTTTACTGTTCGTTCATGAAGAAGAACGGGTCATGCACTTCAGTGTATTTCTCCGCAAAGACATATTTATATGTGCATAATTATGTACATATGTAATAATATTCACATATAATAATATATGTGTTTTTATATAAGATAGGAATATACAAAATTATGTACATAATAAATTTTATACCTGCGTGTTTTCTTCTGTGGCGAACTATTATTGGGTTTTCCCCATACCGCAAAGATGAATTGCGAATACGAAAGCCTGTTTTTGACCTTGACGACCATGGAGTCACGACCTGCGTCATCGCTAACTGGTTGTCGCCAGTGCAGATTCTGCGATCGTCTTGAAGATATAACTGCATGGTAATGTGATCAAGGAACTAGCATATAAAGCCTCGCTACCTGCCTGTGTATGATGTCTCAATTTCTTCATGCTATTGGCCATCTGCAATCACTTGGCAACTCGGAAATTGACTGGTTGGTGCCCGAACAGTGTTAATGGTGTAATACGATTTGTTCGAAGTCAATATGACATCTTAGGGCTTGCATATACGTACATTATAAGCAGTAGGAGGTGAGCTGAGAGACTTAATTTGACAACGGCTACTGTGAAAGATACATAGTCTCGGCTAGCTTCTGCAGCTTCGCATCTATGTCTTATTCTTCACCTGCGATGTCTTCGAACACTCCAGAGCTAATGGTGAGCTACGACATTGCCATATACTTCTTCGAAAGTGTTACCAGCAGTGTCATCGATTTCTTCAGCCATCACACCCACGAAATCTTCAATGGGGGTCATCGAACTTTTCGGCTGAGGTACCTAGAACACCATTTTCTACGTTACCTGCTTCTTTAGCTCCAGCACCTACATCTCCAACAGGTCCATCCGAGTCTTTGCCTGAACCACTACGTCGTCATCAGTGTCGCTTCTATGAAAAGATCTTCAGCAAAAGCTGCCATGCTCAGCGGAATGGGAGAACAACGGTCTGTACGAAGAGTCCTTTTCGCGCGATTTAGCATTATGACAATGAACACATGCAGTTTATGCAAGGTGATCTTATGAATGAACACATCGAGATCTGCAAGGGTTTGTCTACTGGGAGCTAGCAAGTGATGTCGCCGATACATCGATGGGCACTGTTTTCGTAGACGATTATGACGACACAGTTAATGTTTATGATGGAATAATTGTGTCTGTATGTGTGTAATGTACACTTGCAAGGTATGAACATGAAGTCGACGAACTGCAAAATAAATTATCGTCGGCCCTAAATACTGATGGGCACACAAATCCTGATGGAAATACTGCTAAAGATTGCGGAGGAGGATTGTTAAAGATTGGTGGGAAGGTTGCTCAATATTGAAGAGGGTTGCTAAAACATTGAGGAGGAGGATTGCTAAAGATTGATGTAAAGATTGCGATTGAGGAGGAGGATTGCGAAAGATCGATGGAAAGATTGCGATTGATTTTTTTGTTTCGAGGTCACGGGTCAAGGTCACCTGGATCCAAGATGGTCGTAGTAGTCTGTAACGTAATATGCTTGCTGATTTTTGTGCACTTTTCTCGAGTTTTAATTTTCAAGGTCATGGATTCGAGGTCAAGGTTATCTGTATTCAAGTACGCTACGATGGCTGACAGTGCCAAGATGGCTGGCTGAGTATGGGCGAGGGGGGTGGAGGCCTGCCGACTAATTTGTTGGGTGAAGGAAGTGGGGGGGGGGGGGGTAGGGTGGGCTCAAGATATTAAAAATTTTATAAGATTTTAGGAATGTTTTAATAATAAAGTTTTTTTTTGGAATTTTTGTGAATATTTTGAATTGTTTAGATTTTTTTGGATTTTCTAGGTTAAAGGTCAAGGTCGTTTGTCTTGAGTCCTGAGTACAGCTCTTGTGAACCTGGGTCGCTAATCTTGGTCACCTGTTCGGGGAAACGTGGGACATTTCTGGGGGTCCTTTTTTAATAATTTTAATTTGGGGGGGGGGGGGATTTTACTGAATTTTTTGAGTTTTGGTGTTGTCAAGGTCACATGGATCCATGATGGTGGTCGGGCGACGTCACAACATGGCGGTCCCCGACTTCGATGCTGCGAATCCCCAATTCCATGTCTCCAACTCGCCATAATCATTCTACTTTAGCTACAATAAAAAGGCGGAATTAGAGATCGGTCCCACACGCCATACCGCATTTCCCTTATTTTAGGTCACCTAAGCTTGAAAAAATGTTGAAGGT
The DNA here is from genome assembly GCA_029891345.1 of Dryococelus australis. NCBI lineage: Eukaryota > Metazoa > Arthropoda > Insecta > Phasmatodea > Phasmatidae > Dryococelus > Dryococelus australis. The sequence goes on along the minus strand of CM057001.1, from coordinate 90,824,491 downwards.
TTCATCATATAGTCCTTTAGCTATTTACGTTATTCTGCAATACAGGCATAACTTTTAAATCTTACTAAAGTATATGAAAATGCATTAAGTGTAATATAGGACGCCAAGTGCCCGAACAATTTTGCAGTCTTGGCTACCAACACTCTGAAAATTCGTAACATAGCTAACTTGGTACATATAATGTAAATTAATTTATTAGTCCTTTTACAGCCAAGCGTTGTTGGCAAATTAGAATGTTTTAAGTTAATAATGCAGGCTGATAGGTCTTAACGTATCATCGACAGCGAGGTTATTAGAGACGGAAGAGTTGTTGCGGAAGCAGAAGCATTGAAGGAATCGGCCAACGAACTGCATGTAAGGAACCATTCCATAATTTGCTTGGAGTGATTTAAACGATGGAAAACCTTAATCAGAATTGCCATATCAGAACTCAAACCTGTGCCCTTCCAAATGGGAATCTATTGTTTTACCACTGCGTCACCTTGCTCGGTTTTTAGCGGTGGTCCTGTAGGTATGTCCGATTTATGGAACAGGGCATCAATATTTACCGTTTCGCCTCCTTCCCCACTCTCCTTTTCTGCCCTGGCCCCATTTAACTTTCTTTTGATGTATTTAAATTTTTGTCCGCATTCAGTAATATAGATTCCATATTTTACGTAAAATAGTCTAGAAAAAAGAGGGGGCGGAATAAGCAACAGAAAAAATATCGCGTTAGCGTTAATTTGGTAGTAGGGAAATTTTGTGAACCTTAAGTGGGGATTAATCTCCGCCATCTTTTTGTCAGTTTTCCGGCGTTTGTTCCATTACGAAAGTTTTAACGAAATTTTTGCACGACCGGCTATAAATAACGGCCCCTTGAACTCATCTAATTGTTAGAGCCTCCCTGCTTTGTTAATTTTTATCTGGTGACAGTTGAGAATAAATAAGGTTTTTCTTTCTTGCAAGCGATAATGATACTAACAGCAGTGTCGAGCAGTAGCTGCTTGAAGAAGTGTAAAATGGGATGCTTATTGTTTTGCCGAACCGTAAAACATAAAATGTGAAACACAGGCCGTGGCGAAAATTCCATAAATTGAATTTGTCGGGGATCGCCACCTCAATGACCTCGCCTACCTGCTCCAGCTTTTCTTCGTGATTTAGACCGAGAAGCGGAGCGATAAGGATGACATTGCCACTCGCACCAAGTGCGTCATCGCCTCTAAGCGCAAGGCTCTCAACTGGCGCGCAGTGTTCTCGTCGCACTGCGCGTACCTATGGAACTTTCAGCTGTGACCCTATCATTTTATTGATGGAAAGTCTGTAGGAAGGTGCAATGCATGGCCCTCGAGTTGTTTTGTATGTATCTGAAGAGTATATTTTGAGATAGCCTACAACACTTTGAGAAAGGCGTTTTTAAACATTTTGGAGTACTCTGAAACTGTGTTTCTAATGTGCGTAAGGCGAATCTGGTTCAATTCCCGTCTGGGTCACCGGATTTTCGCATGTAGGAATCGTGCCGGACGATGCCCCTGGTTGGCGGGTTTTCTTGGGGATCTCCCGTTTCCCCCACCCTTTCATTCCGGCGCTGTTCCATACTCTCCTCAAATACCATAATCGGTTCTCAAGATCTTGCTGTTAAGAGCCGCCCAAATCTCTTCACGCACTCACTCGCTCTAATGTGCGTGACGTCTTGAAAGCACTCAGCACCCTCGACTGATGTATGTGTCCTTTTCGGAGATCAGCACATTTGACGCAAATTTGATAGTTTCGTAGGAAAACGAGTATTTCAGACACATTGCTGCGTATTTCAAGCGCGCGCCGGTTAGGCGGGAGTCTTAACTTGAGAATCCGTACCTTAAACGCTCGGATTCTCCTCTTTTGCAGGAATTCTTCGTTTTCGCGTCTTAATTTTTGATTCATAGTAATTACTGACAAGGTAAGGTTACAGATATTTTACATTAAGTTGTTTAAGATTTGTGTGCGAAATTTTAATTGTGTGTTATCTGCTTGTTGTAAAAAGTCGATAACATATTTATATTTTATTAATTAGTTATCGTATTTTAACAACAAGCAGATAACACACATTTAGAATTACGCACAAAATATTAAATAACTCGTAAAATGTAAATTTTTGTATAATTGCACATTGTCAGTAATCACTATGAATCCGATATTAAGACGCGAAAACGAACAATTTCTACAAAAGGTGTGAATCCGAGCGTTAACCTGAAAAGTAGCTAGGTGGGGATCACCACTGCTCTAGATCGTACCGGCGTCTGATCACCCCAGACATCCCGACCTAGAGACAGCCATGGCGTACTTCTAAGTAACATCGGTGGGTCCCCCTTGCTCGGCTCTCAAACTTCCTGCGAAGCCCTTTGAGACACCAAACGTTGGCGAATGGCGCAAAGCGGGTGCTTGGCGTAGCGAAGGGGATTGGCTCGTCGATAAACCTGCAGCCTGGAGCGGAGGGCCGTTCCGGAGCGTGAAGGAAATGTGCTCCGGGCACGAGTCAACGCCGATTCTCGCGCCGTTCGCTGATTGACAGTATCCGAGTGCCGAGAGGACTCGACGAGGGCGGAAGTCGGCGGGAAACCACCAACAATCAGGCCTCCTACTCCCTTGCAACCCGTTTCTTTAAAATACTCTCGCGTCGAGAAAGGCGAGTGCGTCTTTTCATATTTTTTTTTTTATTTCGTATATGAGTGCTGCGAGCGAGGGGATGTGGTAGGAGCAGAGAGAGAATGAGGTTGGGTTTAGAGGGGCGTGGTGGGGTGGGTGGGTTTGCAGGCATCAGATCTTCAAGTGCACTACAAAATATCGACGAAATGAGAACACAAAGCGAGAGAGATGAAAGGAAGAAGGGTGGCAAAAGACCGTGGGGTGGATAAGGGAGGCGATGTTAACAAGGATATGCACAGGAGTCCCTCCCTTCCACCCCCTGGTTTTATATTCCCCTCTTCTCCGAACCCCCGTCATTCTCCCGTTCGTGTTCTCGTGGTGTAGGGGGGTTGTTCCTCGCTATTATATTCCGCCTTCAAACATTTTATTCGCTTCCTCACCAATTTTTCTCCCCCTCCCCGTTCTTCTTACCGGTACCACGCTCTCTCGGGCTTGCCGCCGACACAGGCGTTGTTAAGGTTGAGGGTAATTGGGCTTAGACGAATTCTCGCCTTGTGAAGGTTTTCCAGTGAGCCGCGGGAGTCTCGTAGCTCCTTAATCGCCCTGTTGTTTAGGATTTTGAGAATTCGCTTGGATCCCTCAGTCCATAGTACAATTGCCAGCCAGCCACTCTGCCTTTGTTGATTTGTCTCAGAGATTACTGGAAGCCCTAGCAGTGAGTAAAAACTGTGTGCGTGCGAGTAGTCAGTATGTATGCTACTTTTCGAACATAAATTTAAATATGCTTGCTTTCATATTTTTTTGGTCTGGCAGTTCGTAGGGGAGATTCTTTATATGTGCGGCCTCGCGAAATGTGGCGAGAAAACACGTAATGCCGAAAAGTTACAAAAAATTTCTAATCCCCGATGTTATTTAAATAGTCACTACTTACTTATGTGTATATCCTGCTAATAGTGCATATTTTTGCCTAATGGCATATTAGTTTGTCTTTAAAGAATTGAAACACGGTAACTTAATTCTTATTGTTTATAATAACTTAGGTGAGATGCATGTTTTCAGAAACTCATTTGCCTAAATACCTTGGGGTGAAGCCATACGTATGGCGGCATACCAGATAAACAGAAGCTCTTCCTCTGCTATTAAGGGCAAATTACCTGCTGAAATGTACAGTGGGAAAAATTATATCTTGAGGTAAAATATTTTTGGATCTCGTGTGTGGATAAAGAAATTGCGTGTGCCAGCTGATAAATTGGAAGCTCGTGCTACTGAAGGGAGAATGATGGGATACGGCCGCGCTGTATATAGAATATGGATTCCTGAGACTGATGACATAGTTGTGAAGATAATTTTACCTGCATTCCAGTTTCAACCTCAGACCAAGGAAAATGTGTTGATTATGAAGTAAATAAAAGTGGAAAAGAAGGAGAACAAGAAGAAGAAGGAATACATGAAGGAGTAAATCTGACTGAAGATAAACAAGTTGTGGGAGAAGTGTAAAATGTCCTTCGAGATTACAGGACGATGAGTTGTACACTGCCTCAAACCTACGAAGAAGTAATGCATGATGAGGGATGGAGAGAGGCTATAAATAATGATCTGAAGGCACACAGAAAAATGGAAACTTGGCAAGTAGGAGAACTACCTCAAGGAGCAATCGCCATAGATACCAAGTGGGTATTTACGGTGAAAAATGTAGGGCAGAAAAAAGCTCGTTTAGTTGCTCGGGGTTTTCAAGAGCCAGTTGAAGCTATGGATTATGCGTATGCTCCTGTATGCCGAACATCCATGATACGTTTAATGTTATCTTTTGTGGTAAACAATGAGTGGCCACTGAAGCGGATTGATGTTCCAACTGCTTTTTTGAATGGGTATTTGGAGAAAGAACATTTTATCAAGACCCCTTAAGGAGTTAAGTGTAAAGAGAAGGCGATGGAATGAAGGCGTGCTCTTTGTGGATTGCGAGATGTACCAAAATGCTGGAATAAAAGCTTCAATGAAACGATGTTGAAGCTGAATATTAAGCTTTCATCATGACTACTTCTTCTATTATTCTAAAGATTGCTTTCTGGTTCTCTATGCTGATGATGCTCTGATAACAGGTGAACCTAGGAAAGTTGATGAACTAATAAGTGCATTGGAGAAGAAATTTAGTTAAGGGAGATAAATAATTTTACATTCCTGAGCATGGAGATAAAGGTCACAGGGACAAATTCAAGTAACCCAATCTAAATTAATTAGAAAACTTTTAACTCAGTATAACGTGCAAGGATGTAAGTCAGTAGCTACCCCTATGGAGATTGGTTCCCAAGCCAGCAAGGAAAGTCCTATAAATAGTAAAATTCCCTACAGGAATTTAGTTTACAAATTGATGTACTTAGCAGTAATCTGACGTCCTGACTTTTTTTTTCAGTGTCATATTTTGCACTGTATTTAGATAAGCCAACAGATGAACTATGGAAAGCAGCAAAATGCATTTTAAGGTATCTAAAAGATACTCAAGATTTAGGCCTTACTTTTAGGCGGGGATCTAGTGGCCTGGTTGGTTATTCCGATGCGGACTGGGGTAGTGACAGTATGGATAGAAAAAGTGTCAGTGGGTTTATAGCTTTGTACAATGACAATCCAATTGCATGGTTTTCTAGAAAACAACCTTGTGTAGTTTTATCTACAATGGAGACAGAATATGTTGCAGGGGCCTCATCAGTACAAGAACTTGTTAATTTATCTGGAATAGTGAATGAAATTTAATTTGTGCCATCAGAAGTGTAGTGTTAAACATTGATAATGTCGGTGCTTCAACCACCATAAAAACCAGAAAACTCTGAAAGGGCAAAGCACATAGACATAAGATATCATTTCATTAAAAATCTGTACATAAAAGGTGTTTTAGATGTTAGATATGTTCCCACAGGTGAAAATATGTCGGACATTTTCACCAAGTCATTATGTAAGGATGTCTTTCGACATTTCAGAAATATTATTTTTAATAGATGCTAGTGTGAAGTTTTATTTTTGTAGTTTACGAATGACACTTCGATTGTATTGAATTGAATCTCATTCGAGGGGGAATGTCACAGATGTGTATATGTATGTTTTAAATTTTATGTATTAAATGTTACCAATTTGAATGTTGGCAACATGTTGTGTCTCTTCTATGGGAGCGTGTTGCATTAGACTTGTTACTAAATAGTTTGGATGCTGTAAGCCAAGAACAAATATACTGAAAGTCTGTTAAAATTAATCAGGATATTTATTTGCCATATAGTGACATTTATTGCATTTTGTTCTTTCGGTGAAATTAAAACTTAGTTATAGTAAATTGAATGTTATTTCCGTACGAACAAAATTTTCCACTTCATCATCAAAACAATGTAAGTTCCAATCGCCACTCTCTCACAATTAAAAAGAACCGGAAAACGTCTCAAAAGACGTTAAACTAGTTCCCCGCACTATATGCTATTCACTGTATAGTGAGCATTTTTGAAAGCCCTCTCATTTGGAATAATAGTCAATAAAAATATATCATTTTAGCTTTAGACGTTAACTTTCAAGTGCTGTGGAATATACACACTGTGTTTATTACTTACATTGTAATATTTATGTAAAAAGGTGGTTAAGGGGTTAAATATGGCTGAGAGAAAAAAGTAACTAGGGGCTCAAAAGTGGTCACTTTGTTATGAACAGCCTATACCAATAAAATAAACAGAACCCTAACTAGTATGTTATGTGGTCATAAAAATAAACCCGTTTGGAATGGCAACTAGCTGTAGTAGCCTAAGTACTGGACTTAAGTCGTGAGTCTTTCAATGCCTGCCATTGGATTCGTAGTTTGTTTACAAAGATCGTTTTCTTCACTGACAAAACAGCTGTGGCGAAGGGATACATCATGGCTGCACTTCTTTTCGAGTACTGTCAAATTTTACTGAAGTTAATATGAAACAGAGAATACACATACTTTTGGAGGTCTAAGTAAATTTGGTCCCGTTCTTTACGCAGTAAATCTGTCACTCATTTCCACCTGTACAGGCGTTTACCATCCTTAGGAAGCGAATCTGGATCTCTCATGTATACTGTATACTTTTCCACGACTTCGACATTTATATGAAGACTCACTTGACGAAGTTCGTCGGTAATTTATGTGAACAACCTGTATACATACTGTTAGTAATACAAGATGAAGACCGTCGCACTTATTAATGTCTAATAACCTTCAGCCGCACTGGCTGTTATAAGGAATAGATCTCAATTCTTTCTTTATAGTAGCCTATGATAAGTGGAGCCTAACCGCCGAGTTGGTAACCTTGTGGCTTGTAGATCATTTGAGTGAGATAAGTACCCTAATCATTGTAATGTCCCGGTGATTTTTTTTACTATAAGTATTACGACTCGCGTGGTCGTAATTTTTGAGGTATCTACCCCCGGAGCATAAAGTCCTGAATTAAAATCATTGATGTGTGCGCCGGTTTTTCATATGTAGGTTAGTTGTGTAGTATGTAAGCCGGGCTCCTGGTAACCGAAAGACGTAACAATGAGGGCATTAATAAATTCCAGTTGAATGAATAAAAAAAATTTGTGTGGTAAATGGGAAAACTATTTTTCGTGTCAATTTGGTGATCTGCAAATCACTAATAAAAAATGTATTAATTAATGCGCATGCCATCCATTTGACATTGCGGCGTTGTAACACAAATAGCTTTTTGATTACTTGTTATCCTCTTAATTAATTTTTAGCACATAGCAAGAACATTTTGCGACAAGTGCTTCGGAAATATTCATGGTTGGAATACATATATATATATATATATATATATATATATATATATATATATATATATATATATATATATATATATCAAATATGGCCCTGCTGAGCACCACTGTGAAATAAATCACTCTGAAATATTTTGAACCGTCATGTTAGGTGTGCTACTTTATCTGTAATACTCTCTGTGATAGTGTCGGTAAAAAGGTTTAGATGTAAATATATCTGGTGTGAGGTGTGAGTTGGGAGAAATAATAATTATAATGATATGATAGATTTTGGGTGCCTTATTATTCGTGATGTGACCTTGGTCTTACCACACTGGACTCAGTAGCTCTCCGGCGATGCTGTAAACCTCATGCAATTGAAAACACGTTCCAACCTTCGCAGTAATCCATTTTAATAAGACATGTGTAACCTTGATAATTAATTTATTAATGAAAAAAAAACTCATGCTCAAATATGTGAATAATTCAACAAGGTGCAAAATCAAATGTGTGTATGTGACTGAAATTTCTTTACTCAAATGAAATTATACTTTATGATGATTAACATAAATGACATACCACCATCCAAGTAAGAGCAGGGATAAATCAGAATTAAAATTTAAAATTAAATAAAATACTGAAAATGCTTTCAAACTTCAGAGCTGCTATTAAAAAAAAATATATTTTACTTGAAAGTTCAGTTAAATAACTAAATAGGTTCCACCGGAAGTAACTTCCTCTGTATTTGACTTTCCAGAAAGCATTGGTAAGCTCTTACTTAATTTCTTAAATTCCTTAGATCACATTCACTAATAGTTCATTAAAATTTTCAAAGTCAGTTCATCACTTAATTATCTCAAATCCGATACTTCTCCAAGTAAAGTTACTCTGTATTTAAATAGAAAGTTCAAAACAATTCTTTATCTCCTCATTGTATATTGTTCCGGCTGTGGTAGCTCATATTCTAAAGTTCGGTACTGCTGGTTTAACATACCCATGGAACTCACAGTTAAGTCGTGAAAAATCAAAAAGTAACTTTCGTAAAATAAGTTCAGGTCCCTTATAATTTAATACTTGCACAACAGTTCATATAATTAGGCTTTCCATGCGTTAATTTGCCTTGGCGTCACCTGAGGTCCTCTGGCGCTATCTCCTTGCATGGCGACGGCGTCGTAGTCTCGGCGTCCTTTTCGCCTCGTCAAAACAACACTCAAAATAATTATCTACGACTTAGCCTACAGCCTCTTCTTAAATATAGCTGCAGCGTTGTCGTAAAACTTAACCTCTGGGAGCATAATTTCTAAACTAAATTTATGATAGCGTTGGCATTTCAAAAGTTAAATTACAACGAAAATGTTGACGCCTGACATGTTTAATGTCTTTCTCAGAAGCCCCTTCTTCCGGCTTCCTACCACCAACAGCCAGCCACGGCTCACTTCCGGGTTTACCTTCACAAAATAAAGTAAAGGCCTAAAATATAACGCCTTTAAATTCCAAAACAAATAAATAATTTAGATTTCAAAATTATGAAGCACTTAATAAAATAAAATCAAACATATTACCGCAATATTAAAATAGTAACATAACCACATGTAGAACTCAGAACGTGTGAAAATTATCATAGAGTGGTGGACTGGTGTTTCTCGTACATCGAAAAATTAGGGAAGTGAAATGTTAACATAAAATATAATAATCATGTGAAAAGAATTATATTAACATTCAAATAATACGTGAAATCAATTAAATATTTCTGTCCAAAATGTATGTGTAGCTCAAATGCGTATAACAAACATAACCTTATGGTTCTGTGTCCAGTCGATTTGTGACAACACGCAATATGTTATTAAACTACATGTCGAAATTTAAATAATGGCATATATGCACTAATATTAACAAGATCCTAGTAGCAAAATGTTCGGGAACTTGACCTAGTATTTTTTAATTGCGGTTGAAGTTGGCAAAACAGCGCCAGGGGTTGGCAAATTCACTTACCTTCGTTTACAACAAGTTGCATACCACGAAGGCGTACAGACTCGTACGTCATGCTGCGATCGCCTTTACATGGGCCACCGTGCAATTGCGTGCAGAGACTACATCGCCAATACTGCTGTTTCTGTTTTGTTTCGAAATAAAATGCAGTAACTTCTGGTAGCCTTTACCACTCAAGTGCTATCTCCCATTGTTCATGTAGTGGGACACGTGTGTACTAACGAGCAACCACTAGCGGCGCCCGCGCACCTCGTGTTTATTGTGTCCAATGTGCAGACGCTCTCAGCGTGACGCTCCAGTTCGGTTCGCCTTCGTGATTATGCAACTTGTTGTGCTCGCAGGTACGTGAAGTTGCGGGCTCCCGGCGCTGTATTGCCAACTTCAATTCCTATTTAAAAATACTAGGCGAATTTTACGAACATTTTGCTAGTAGGTCTTATTGTTTATGTTAGCGCATAGATGCCGTGGTTTGAATTTCGACATGTAGTTTAAAAGCACCTTATACAAGTATAAGCGACTATCGCCCTGCAATGTATCCTATAATAGATTGATTTTTTTTTTCTGAAAATGCATTTTTTGGGAGTTAAATTAAATCCGTAATGGAGAACACATCCCCCCCCCCCTCCTCTTACTCTTCAATTTGGTTTGCTCTTTGCCACTTCTAGAGCTTGGATTTTTGATTGAGTTCCTTGGGTAAACAGATTTAAAACTTCCCGCGACGCGGTTAAACTTGTTATCGTGTGGTTGATCGATCGTTGTGTCCCATTTCGTCGCCAGATTGGACTGCGTTTGATAGCCGACGTTCTGTGCCTCCCGTTTCCTTGAGAGGAGGAATGGGTTCCTTGTTTTCTCTTTCATTTCCGTGTGTACGCTGCGCCCCCTCCCTCCCCCTCCTTTTTTCATCACCGGCACCTTCGCCTCTTGCAGGCTGTTCCCAAGTGATGCTGCTTCCGTGGAGAACCCTACACACATACACTCACTCACTCTCTTTCTCTATCTCCCTTCCCGCCCGTTATTATCGCGTGTCTCCTCTCTCTCTCTCTCTCTCTCTCTCTCTCTCTCTCCACACACACACACACACACACACACACACACTTTACATACCCAGGTGAGATTGTTTCTACGGAGAAGATTAAAGTTTGCCAATCTGTGGCCCTGAGAAATAATCTGTTGTTTTTACGCCCTTCGC